>LQNS02278187.1:21214473-21241494 GCA_001587735.2 Parhyale hawaiensis | reverse complement strand
GCAGTTGTAAAGCAGAGCGACAGGGCAGTAGCAGTGCTAGCTTTGTTTGTAAATTCCCCCGACTCTGTTTGCTTCCAAGTGTCCAAACGATTTCGTGATTTGTGAGACCTTGCGCTCCAATTCGGAACTAGGAGTAAGTTTTCTTCAATCTTTGGATATACATCAAAATGTTGGTTTCTACATGTCCAAATGTGGCTTTTTATGATCAGAGAAGGCCTCTGAGTGCGGCCGATTTCTGCTGAAGAACACAATACTCCCTATCTTTCAGTAACATAAGGCAAACAAGTCCGTTGAAGCAGACATTCAAGCAGTACTCAAAACATGAAATAATTCTTTGTATCGTTTATTGCTTCAGTTCAATTTTTATCTCTTTCATGAAGAGCTGTATAATTGAATTAGAAATTTTTGCTGAAGATCATGATTAGCTGAACGAAACCCACCTCTGCTCTTCCGTGGGTTACTTATCTGAACAATATCGCATCCAATTACTCTATTGATCTGACGGTCAATTGCATTGTCAAAAGTTCGAAGCAAATTAACTTTGACGTTGGTAGAAATTATTAATCAGGAGTCGTGCGACTGCTATAATATACTTCAGACAATTGCAATGATACTTCAAACTTTGAAATGTAAGAAATGTATTTTCCCATCATTTGCAATTCAGTCTAATTTTCCCCCTCAGTTTTCAACAGAGCTTAGTAGGAAATGTCTAAATAGTTAGACATACAAATATAATCATAACTTGGTGAACAATGACGAAATACAAATTACTATATACGCAATGATGAATTTACGGCAGGATATACAGAATCAAAAACTGTAAAAACGATGTGCATTTGCTTAGATATTTATGTAATTTTATATAGTGTGGGGTGAAACATGGTCCAAAGGCTCTTGGTCAAATGCGATGCAGATTCCCTACACCAGGGCCTCGTACCCTATAGATTACATTTTTCTCTTCCGTTACGCTTCAATGAACTTTGTTTAAGCTAAGCTTGGAGGCATATCTGAAGTTTGGTGCTGAAGGCACCACATGAGTCATGAATTCCAATATTGTGCAAATATGTAACGGTGTTAATTGTCGAGTTTTATTTTTTACTTTCAATGAAGAGGAATTCAGATCCCAGTTACATATTATTCTTTCGCTGCGAGATATTAGACGTTAATTTCGCGTGAACAAGTAAAGGTCGTTTCGGGAGAATTCACACTACGATTGTCACACTAGCAGCGGTGGGTTAGGATTCTGTATGTAGGCAACGACCTCCATGATCGGAATGACCTGTAGCTGATGTGCCTATTAACTGCTACTTCTCTAAGCTTCCATTTTACGGCTCGCAGGCGTGAGCTGATATATCTCTGTCTTCCTACTGTACTATTTCCTTTGATTGCTCGAGGTACGGTAGGACTATATGTGAGCCTGTTGGTATACTGGGGTCTGAGCTCTGCGTGCAACTTGTATTATTATTATTGTTACAAGCCCCTTGGCCAGGCTAGATAAAATGAAACGGTGTATCTCAATCATACTGTACAAGGGTATTCTGTTAAATTCTCTGTACCAACGCAGCGAAGAGTTCTTTCTGTCTTGTTTATTATCTGTGCTTCTGTGTGAGATTGGTCTGCTCAATGCCATTCGTGTCTGCAGGTGTAGGCTGAGTGTATCTATTTATTCTCATTGTACGTGGCCACCAATATTTGTGACTGGGCCTAATCACTAGGTTGAACTTTGGCTACTTTGTTTGTACTTGTGAGCTTGTAAGCGTATTTTGTGAACCCATTGTGTTCATAATAAAAGTTATTTATTATTTATTTTATATTTATTAAAACTACGGGCATCTACAGCGACTTAGCTCAGCTGTCTACGCAGCGGCACTGGCATAACTGGTATGCTAACACGCAACAATGTTGATAAGGTGGTCCTGATTCACAAATCCACTAGAAAAAATTATCTCCAAATGTCTATAATTTACGATATTCGATTCTTCATTCAGATTTGAAGTGCGCCCATAATTTCAATTCCCGCAAATCCAATAACTTGCCATTTGTTTTTAATAATATTGTGCTCTCGATGTTGTTATTGCTCTTGAAACCATCTCTCTCATCCATGTCATATTTCTTCAACTATTTTTCTACTCCTGCGCCTCTCCAATGCCAAAGTGACTTCCGTGATATGAATATTGCCTTTTCTTCAATCTTCAAAATGCAATAAAAGACACACTGATTTATATACATAACAGTTCTCTCGAGCTCTGACATTCCTGCAAGACACTTTCGTTTTGCAACTTGGAATTCAATCAGGCACATCAGACACAAAGGATGCTGTTGATATGAATCTTGAGGCCCAATAAGGGTGTTTTTCTCAGTTTGTTGATGTCTTGGACACAATTGCAGCTCATTTTGTGCGCTGAAGCGTGAATGCAATATAACAATCATCTCTTTACAGTAATGCACAGCTATTTATAATCTGTTCCGGGATTCAATTTCATCCAAATTTCGATGTGCAGCTTAGCAATCTTGTCCACTAAGCCAAACAAGCGAATACAGTAACGAAAACGTAGAAATGTGTTAGAGATATAGATATTTTCAAAATCATGAGTTCGTAATAATTGTAGTTATTTCAATTTGTCAGAGTTAACCAAATTACAAAGTGGAACGATTCAATGCGAATAATTTAATAGGTAAAACCACCTATTGGTCGGTCGTGGATACCGAACCGCTTCATTGGAATGACAACAGATGGCCATAATTTTTCGAGTCACTTTAATACTGCATTTCTCAATTTGTCGGAGATCCCTTACATGTACATAAGTATTGCCAAGACGCATACAGAATGAAGTCAAATTTAAGTGCCTCAAGCGCAAAAGAATGCCTTGGACGTTAAAACGAATGAAAATGCGATAATAAATGCATGAAAATTGCAGTAGTATTTTCTTGAAACTTTCATTAGCCCTAAACCCTCATATAATTATAATAGAACTCAGTTTTTTGATTGGTTGATTGGTTGGTTGTATGCTTGGTCTCGCAATTCCTTGTTAAAAAAAATTGGTCCGCTGCTCGCAAACCAACTCAGAATAAATTTTAGATTACACATGACGAAGAAAAAAAAACATGCTGGAGGGAGGAAATTCTGGATAAAAGATACCTGTGCTACAATAAATAAAATTCTAGAAGCATGTGCAACAAATGCATGATGCTTCAAGCATCAATTTGAATTCATTCTCTTCTGCCGTCGGGGCTGGCATCAGTAACAAGTTTGCCGGGAGTAGTGTTCAGCCGTGTGGATTCGCAGGCATTCAAGTCACCTGTTAATGGTTTTTAGACAGTTTTTTCTAGCAGCGTTTCAGGCTCCATGTTGTTGCTTAGCTCCATTTAGGTTTCAGGACCTGTTCTTACAGGCCCGGACATGTACTTTTAATTATGTGGCGCAATTGCTATGCCTCTATTAGATTTTCTCTTTTTCATGTCATAATTAAACATTAATTTATTATTCGAAATTTTATCGGGAATTTTTTTCACAGAACTGTATTTCCAAAACCAGGTGAAAATATTAAGTAATTTTCAACTAATTTCCCTGCTATCGTAATTTATCTGTTTAGAATCGAGCTTCCAAGGCACTGCGTTTTTATTTCTTGTATTATTTCTAATATAAAAGGAGAAACGTGAACCCGAATTTAATTAATTTATATTGCTAAAGAACACAATTATTTTCAGAGAAAAGTCGAAGAGCAGTCAATGTCATAATCAGCCCTCCAACTAAAAAATGGATTAGAATAACAATTACAAAAGCAATTTTAGCCCCACATAAAATACTCAGCTTAGAAAATAGAGGATGCGATTTTTGTTTTATATTTTTCATTTCTTCTCGTCACTGGCTCCCCGGGACTTCAGCGTATCTTCCTGCCACTCGTCAGCTCGTACCCAGAAAATGCAGTGGTATCTTCGTGTAAAGAAAATCGCCCAACACAACCCACTAATGCAGGAGGATTGGACGAGCAATAACAGCATCTTGTAGAGCTGAAGACCATCTGGTGCCGCGCGATTGAAAACAGCTCCACAACTCTGGCACGCCTGCCGGCTACCCTTGGACTTTCCATCCCTAGTACCTCTAGTGTGCTATGGCAAAAGGCACTCGCAGGTTGAAGCGTTACACTTGACAGAATCTCAGCCTATATTGTGCTTTCTAGGTCTTGCATTTCGGTTCCCTAATATCCTGGTTAGATAAACGTAACATGTATGCGACGATGAATTCATGGCTACCTATTTGGCTACACTACATAGTTCGTCGGTAAATAATGTACCATGTTACGTGGCCCAATCGTCCGTAAATCCCATTAAATTTTCTTCTTAGAGTCGTATGGGACACCTGTAGTGTTGCCATTTTACTATAATACGTAAGAATCTTACAGGTCTAAAATATAGTGAAGTCACAAAGTGCTGCGTGTCTTATGATATAGTACTTACAATAGGAAAAAGCCCACGGAACACCCTGTCAACCATAGTTTAACTTAATCTTTTGAGCATTTGAACTACACACTTCAAACAGAGCTCCTCGCACTAATGCTTAGCGCGTCTGTTCGTATTTTAGGACCACTTATGCTCAAGGTGCGGATCCATGGGAGTAAGATAACGTCATTATCATATTGTTTTCCAGCAAAGAGAGAACATCAGAAAAGTACATAACGAGCGACAACGGCCTAGAATAATTCCTTGGGAGTGCCCAAAATAATTCTGACGATACAGTATGTCTCAAACAGTCCCGTTGATGGAGCTCAGCAACAAAATCACAAATGGATGACAGTACCTTAAGGCCCTGTCACAAAGCCGATCACGCAAAAAGTTGACTTGTGCGTGATTGCCAGTGAAGCAATTTACCATTTTGGGGTTTGTGCGTGGTCGAAAATCACGGGCGAATTGCACATGAACTACATACAAATCAAAGACAATCACTTTATAAATCCCGAACACTCCAAGCATAAACTGCGTATGAACCACTTTGGGTCACTTCTGAATCGCCAATGGCTAGCGAACAACGGGCGTCACTATCGCATCCACCTCGCGCACAATGAATAACCTACAATGATGGGGCTTTGACAGTCTCGTTCCAAAAACCGAAGGCTATTCTTAAGAACGACTGCTAAAGGTCCACGCATATATCGCGCACTGTCCACGCGATTCATCGGTGCTGTGCGTAATTCATAAGTTTTTCTGACATGGAGTATCAGTAGCTGTCAGTGGATGTTCGTCGCATCTGGTTTGTGCGCGATTCCAGGTTTTGAGCTGCTTAAAAATCATGATTACGCTGATCACGCCCAAGTATGCACGCTTGTGCGACGTTTAAACATCATTCATGCGTAATTAGAGTAGATGTAACGTGGACAATGCGAGACATATGCGTGGACCGTTAGTGGTTGTTCGCAAGAAATTTACCGCTACCACGCACGTCGATGACTTTTCATTTACAAAATCGCATAAAAAATTTATGAAAAACCTAATAACCACTTATGTATCACTGACAACTAAACCTTTTCTTTCAATTTCTGCAAGTCTTGTCATTGCTGCCAAGGGGTACACATCCAGCATGAACCGCTAGAAAAGAGATATCTCGGTGTTCTTGATCCAAAAACAGAATGATCAGCTGTTGCAACTTCACTAGAATCTGATGTTGGCCAGGAGAAGAAAGAGAGGGAGAAGATAGATCAGGAACGTGTGGGTGAGACTGGATCACTAGAAGACAAGAGCAGGGGTTGTATAATCGCCTGTTGGTGCAGCTCCAGAGTAAAGACACACGATCTTTCCAGAACAACAAGCATATGTCTTCAGCCAAGTTTGATGAGATCGTCCGAAGGCTGACCCCAGGATTACCAAGAAGACAACCAACTGGAGGACTCCCCTTGGTCCAGGTCTGTAGGTTGCCATTACCCTCCGTCAACTGGCATCTGGATCCAGCTACCATGACATGCAGTATGGCTGTAGGGTTCCCCACAACACCATCAGTCTTTTTGTCAGAGAAGTCTTCTAGGCTATCATAGTGTAGTACATTGAGGAGCAGACAGCACCTCCATCCACTGAAGAAGGCTGGCTGCAACGGGTAAATGACTGGTGCAAGAGGTGTTACTTCCCCTACGTCATTGGTGCTACCGATGGCAAACACGTGGCATGCAAAGCTCCCTCTGATTCTGGATCAGAGTGCTACAATTACAGGGCTTCTTCAGTGTCATCCTGGTTTGTTATGGTGACGCCTGATTACGATTTCCTGTGGGTGGACGTGTCCGGTAATGGCTCTGCTCCAGATGCTCAGATCTACAACAGGGAGCTGAGAGAAAGCTGAGAATAACAGCATCATCGGGTAGCCATAGCCTGTGCCTTTGCCCAATGACTAGAGCCCGGACATTGCTTGAAATAAATGCTTAATGCTTAAAAAACTGGTAAGATTTTGTAGCGCTTAAAATGCTTGTAAGCACCATCCAAATTTTTGCAAGCGCTTAAAATTTTTTGAGAGTACTTGAAAATGTTTGTTGGCGCTGAAGTTGTTCAGGCTTTTAGCCTAAGTTTAAATTGTTTGGATAGATACCTCTTCTAATTTAGGGAGTTACTGTGTACCTACCTATTAATTGTGCGCAACAAGCCAACAATATACGAGGCTAGACTGTACATAAGGCGTCATTTTGTGGCCACATTCGTGATCAAAATCACCGTGATCATGATCATCGTGATCACTGACAAGCACAAGGATGGGCAATGATTTTGTAAACAAACCAGAGGTGCCATTTCTATTTTCAAAATTTGGATTCCATTGTTATTTACTCAAAAGACGGTGGGGAATGGATTCTTAATATTTTTTCTTATCTTGAAAATAATTCTAAATGTCGTTTCCATTCCGTCACCGAAACTTTCAATTACTAATTCAGGCAAATTTGTAGGCTTACAGCCGGAAAAAGGCTAATTTCATGATGTGTGTTACTTTTTGTTAGCTAGAGCGGAACGCTTAGAGTTGTTTTTCGTGTTGCAATAGCTCCAAAAATGTTTGAAATTATATGCTTTTTTTTTGAGCGCTTATAATAGGAAAATGTTAGTACTAATTTTGCTTGTATTTTTTCCCGTCTAAAGTACAATGCTTAAATTCTTCAACATAAGCGCTTATCTTGGATGCTATACTTGCTTATTTTTACTTCTTAAAGCGCTTAAGCCGTTGTTGCTTAATGTCGGGCTCTACTAATGACACTTAAAATGTGCTCAACTTCCTGGTGGGAGATGATGCCTTCAGCCTGAGGACTTACCTGATGAAGCCCTACAGCACTAGGAACCTTGACAGGGAGTACAGAATCTACAACTACAGGCTGTCAAGATGCAGAAGAGTGTTGGAGAACACTTTTGGCATCTTGGCCAACGTATTCCAAGTTCTTCTGAGCACCATGAACCATCAGCCTGACACTGCTAAACTGCCTGTGTGCTCCTACACAAGTGATTGTCATTGATTTGTATGTAGTTCATGCGCAATTCGGTTGTGATTTTCGACCCTTAAAATGGTCAATTTCTCCTCTGATAATCACGCACAAGCCAACTTTGTACGTGATTTATGCGGGATCGGCTGTGTGACTGGACCTTCATAGCTCAAACTTGGAATAGCACACAAAGCCGATGCGACAAACATCCGCTGACAGCTACTGATACTCCACGTTAGAAAAACTTATGAATTACGCACAGCACCTACGGTATATGACTCGCGCACGACTCAAAATTTCTGCGAATCCATGCATAAATCGTAAGATTTGGCTGTGTGACTGGACCTTAACCATCTGAACCATATGATTCGAATCTGTACGACAGATACACATGTTTCACCTTGCCAGCTGCCACGCTTTATAAAGTCTTGCTAAATATTGCGCACCACAGCTCAAGGAGCCACGCCCAACTCAAGTAGTGTGTCTCAGACAACAGAGCTTCACAGCAAGCCAAGCCGTTTCTGTACGCAAATTAACCCGGTGGTAGCAGCGCATCTACTTAAAGTGACCCAACTTGTGCGCAACGCAAGTTCCTCAATAGTTGTGATCAAATGGGTGTTTTTAACCCTAATTACCTATATATGACGAAAAATGCTAAAACATTTATTTTTGTGCCCCTGAGCGCCGTTCCAAATTATTTATGTCATGTTAGCTGATAGGACCTTTTTTTTACTTCTGAGTCCCATGTATTACCTTTATTATTTTAGACCTAAGGGGATCTTGTAACCCTCTCTATACAGATTTTCTATCAATGTTTGTACCAGAGTTGAGTGTGATAGCTAAGTAACAAGGAACAGCTATTGCATCCGAAACTTTCTTGACAGAGTTTTGATCAGAAGAGAAGACGAAATTACCAAGTTAATAACTACTGACTTATGGAATCTCCTTTAGATGAGCTGATAAATAAGTCTCTACTCTGAGGATTGCAAGTTGTAGTCGCTATTACTTATAGACTAGAACAGAGAACACAGCTATGAAGGAGTTAGACCGTAGAGAGACATCAGCATTACGGAGATTTGATATGAAGGCTCTGATAATGAAAATTACCTTTTGTGTTTTGTTATTCTCTGGTGAAACTGAGAAGTTGACTTACAAATGTATGTATTTTATGAATTAGTTTACTTATAGCACAAGAGATACTCGAAAATTCATCTATATAGATAAAGATAATCCAATAGTTTTAGCTTTTAAGGAACTTGACTCACTACCGTTCAATTCATCACTGTGGCTCGAATTTCAGGCGTTAATCGAATATCGACTACGCTTGACACTGCTGAAAACTCAACCTTGAAACCAGTAGTGATATTCAAAAGCAATAGCTAAATGCCACTCTTATGTTTTACCATACATCTAATGCTTAGCATTAGTTAAATACATGTTTATCCATAAGAACTATATCTTTTTTTTCCAGTAAGTCAACTGTATCACGTTAGATCTTGTCTAAGCACCTTAAATAATAAATGAAAGTCTTTGATACTCTATACAAACATTTAAAGCATAGTACAGTACCATATAACTTCTTGGGGCTGAAAGATTAGCCCATATATAAGCAAAAATTAGTAACATCATTTCCAAACACTTTGGAGGACCGACTGGGAGACTCGTGCCACCATTTCTGCCTGCCCAGACTCCGCTTGCTCTTCGGATGAATTATCCTAATATTTTTGGTCGGCCGGATCCCGATATGCTAATATTATCGAAGGCTCGCCGCACCGAGTGGCACACACAAAGATATTGAAAAATTGCCGCCACCGAACCTTTATCTTTGGGGCGAAGTAACACTGGCAGCCGTCGGGAAGCAACTCCATCATCGTTCACGGGAGTTTTTTTTATATTAAACTTGAAGCTTGAGAGCAATGCAATGTTTGCTTGTTTCAGTGAGTTAACACTGACCTTCGAAAAGCCGTTCATATATTATTTTAATTTTTGGGGAACAATTTGCTATCAATGTTGGAAGCACAATATCAATAAATTTCTATCATAGTAGCGCTTTGTAACCTTTGCAGCTGTCGCTGTTCAGTGGCTTTACCCTTTTTTTCACTGATTTAGGAGAGTGATATTGAGTAATAATTGCATGCTTGTGTGACCTTACTTTGACAGCTATTGCTGATAATCCAAACTTATATCGTTCATGTCCTTATCGCTTACATTAGGGTCGCGTTAGGGCTCGTTGCAGTAAAAGGGAAATTGTACTTTCAAGGTCTAACTTGTCCGGGACTTCGGACAGAAGCGTTAACTTTGGCACTCTAAATAGCGTTGCCAGTGTTTGAACCAGCTCGATTACGCTGACCATGCTGAAAACATTATTTAGCGGAGTAATATTGAGTACTTGGAAGCCTAAAAAAACCTATTGTGGGTCAACGTCGGAAACTTGATTCTTGATTCATCGATGCGAAGCCAGCGCAACCGTCTGAAGTTTCCAAAAAGCCAAGCCTAAACAGTTTAATTTCGATATTCAATCGAAAGCGATACTGGCAACTACAGGGGAAAGTCCTACTTGCACCATCCTACTGTGTTGGGCAATGCTGCTGTACTCCTTGGGATTTCACTAGAGATCGGATTTCTAGCATTTATTCTATTATTGCTCAAACGACTATAAAAAATTTGCATTTATTGCAAAATGCTATTTTGTTATATGCGCTATTTTGACTGAAAAAAGCTAGTCATTATTGTATAAAATGACCATAAAAACTACGCTAAGTAATAACTCTATTGTAATAATATTTGAAAATATCAGTAGATAAATTGTTTTGCTAAGACTGAATAATTAATATACCTATGTATGCCGTTCTTCAAACTTTCTTTGAATTTGACTTTGTAGCAAACGTAGCAAACCAGTCCCTTTCGTGAAATTTAGCACGAAACTGAAGAATGCACCTGCTCTTTCTTTAAATTATAGGTAACAAAGGATACAAAATAAAAAATATCGGTTATGCAGAACCTTGATCTTCAAAAATATTAGAATAATGCTCTATAGACATGTGCATACATATGTTTGTATTCCTAATGCCTTTTGCAAGTCATTGCTAGACATGGGTTTGCTTTCTAAGCATCTACATACATAGTTATCAGGAGAGCCCGGATCTCTAGCATTTATTCGATTATTGCTGTTACGGTTATAAATACAAATAAAAATTTGCATTTATTGCAGAATATGCTATTCTACTGTAAACGGTATTTAGACCAGACACAAAGCCAAAAAGTGGTCATTATGCAATAAATGACTATAAAACATTAAACCATTAAACATAAATTTGTTTAATTATTAGAGTACGCTGAATAACTAATTGATATATAATTGAGTTTGCCATGTTTCAACGTTATTTATATTTCCTATCAAAGAAAACGTAGAGAATTGTGCTAGTCGCTGTCATTTTGGCCACGACATCACCAGCTACACAAGTGCTGGCAGCTAGGGGACGAGTGTACTGATACTCCGGGAGGGCAAATTTCGACTGCAATAATAGGCACACTTGAAATTAAACCAAAAATTTGACATCTTTCTGTTAAATTCCACTCAATTAGAACGCACTAATAGTACAACAATAACGCAGTTCATTGTGTCATCTTTATCGCTTCTTTGGCCAGAATCCATTAAGTATAACAGCATACTGTTTCTGGTGACAGACGTTGCAGCACAAATTCAGAAAATCGCTGCTTCTCTACAAATTCTGTACCCCAAAATGCTGCTCCTTACTTGCCTCGCACACGGCTTGTACAAAGTTGCAGAAAAGGTACGGACGGGCTTTCAGGACGCTGACAAACTAATATCCAACTGTAAAAAAATATTCCTGAAGGCCCCAAGTAGATGCGAACTCTTCAGAGAGAAGGCTTCTGAAGTGCCCCTTCCCCCACAACCTATTGTAACGAGATGGGGTACAGGGATAACAGCAGCAATATCTTATGCTAGACATTTTACAGTCATGAAAGTAGAACAAATATGCAGAATGTAATCAGTTTATTTTATATGTAGAAGCACTGTATTTATGAGACATAATGGCAGTATGAATTATTTTCTACTTCATGTAAAACAATGAATTATTTGGCATGCTCGTAGAACAGCCTAGCGCTGGAGTTATCAAGGAACCGAGCATTCATGCAGGTTCCTATTATAATACAGCATTCTATATTCTGGAGTCTCCTATAGGATTCTAGCCTTCAGTCTTGTCATTATTTCTATTTGAGTGGTATTCAGGATATGAGCTCCACCAAGATTATGCAGGGGCAGTTGTGTTCATTTAGTGAAGAACCTGACCTAATCTGACGTAACCCTGACTTGACCCTGACGTGAGGTAACCTAGGGTTACGTTAGGTTACGTTAGTGGTTAAATTTAAATAACGTTGTTTTATTTAATTCTTATATAAACTACAAAACTGATCGTTATAAAGAAATGTCACAGCTGTATAACTTCCCGTTCCTGCAATGTGAGCATAGATTGAGTGAAAAAAATAGTTTCCGATTAAAATAATATCTTTCAGTTTTTTTATAGCCACAAATGAAAGAAAACAGCTGAGTTTTAGCAAAAACTTGCAAAATTTTACTTACTAGTTTGCTACTAATAAGAACTATTTGCTAATAATAAAAACTATTTTACTAGAAATAAAATCTATATTGCTATGATTCCTGCAATGCCGACTTTTTTAAGAGCTATTTTGACGAGCTTTTTAGCACTATTTTGAGCCCCTTTTTAGGACTAGAAATCCGGGCTCTAGATTTGTTCATTAGGGCTCTCAATCTTTTTTTTCAGAAAAGAGGCTGCAGATGTCGTTGAGCCTCCAGCATCACTCGGGTTATGTGAGAAGACGAATTAGATAAAATACATATAAATGCATGCTATGGACCCATAATTATATCTACTGCAATTTTACCCAAGCATATGTAGGTAGTGTATAGTGTTTCATCTTCCTAACAAACTTACACCGAAAAATCTTATCTAGTTAACTTCGAGGCCTGCTCTCTGATTTCATTCCTAATTTAGCACTTTCAAACAGTGGAAAGTATATGTCCTTATATTTCTTCTTAGCATGTGCAGTTCGCTCACCACAGAGTGTGAAAAACTTTCGCCTTCAGAAGGAAGCGGGACGAGCCGAGCATGTTGCGCAATAAAGCTGCACCGTGTAAACGCTTATCAACCGACTCCTTAATCATTCAAGTCTTTTTTTCATTTAATTTGGAAAGGGAAAGTTAACAAATATGTGTATCACTGGGTAAGCCATATTTACAGTACTGTTGTTATCGAACGAGTCTTTAATCGCTTAAGAGAGTTATTAAAGTATATTTTGGAGGAATAATGTCTATTCAGTCCCAGATATTAGTGCATAATAATTTAGACAGTTCTTGCTAAACAACTCCATTTTCGTTTATATGAGTTTATGATTATTTCTATTTTTCGAAAGATAACGTCGACCAATTTTCACAGTTAACTTGACTTAACACTCGTGACCCTCGGGAAGTGACTAAGTTAGCTGTTATTTCAGTGGATATGACGCCAATAAGTTTCATATATTACATCAAAGTAGCAACCTCATTGTTCATGAAAGTTTCATCAGTATTGCTCACTGAATAATGTAAAAAAAAAAGATATTCATCTATCATTTTGAGTAATGCCAATTTGGCTTTCATTTCGATTTGTTACACCGCGCGAAGAAGCCGCTAGAAAGTCCACGTAGTTTTCGGTGTGCGTTTCTGCCCGTTAAGATCTGGTGGGTCGTGTATTCCATATAGTTTCGTCCACAGACGTTTGTTGCACTGAACTTCGTTCTCAGTCCAGTCTGAACTTGGCGGGTAGCGGGCTTACAGAGTCCGACGTTGGTCCCAGTTTTACCTTAATGTCACCGCTATAGAGCATCATGCACTTCCCTAAATATCACAGGAGTGTAAATCCATCCTGTAAATCTATTTCTCAGTACCTTACCTTGAAAACCTTGAGGGTCTTCGGAAGAAACCCAGATGACGTCGTTCACGTCACCCCTCGTGTGTGGAGTCAGCCTGCTGGGTGTCTCCTGTGGTGCCGCAGTTAACGACCAAAGAGAGAGCCACCAGCAAATTATCTCCACAGTGCACGTAACCGCTGACCGCTGGTTTAGCTTGTATTCTTCTTAACCCGCGCTCGCATGGTGTCTGGCTATTTTTTCACCCGAAAACAGGGTTTGCCTTAAAAGTAGCTACACATTCATTAGGACAGGCAGAGCTGTCATTCAAAGTTTATCGTAAAGAAAAAATATTGATCTTTACAAAGAAAGAAACAAATTTTCCATAGCTTTGTCCTATTTTTTCGGTATAAGGCGGCCAATTCCGTGGATTTACGCTTATGAAATGTTAGGAAGAATAATGACCATTTTTTTATTTTTGTAATGTTTCTGGATAGAAAATTTTATGGCGAATCTGACGGTGGTTTCGTTTTTCCTCTAGCTCAAATAGTTAGGAGTTATAGACAGTTTTAGATAAATAATTGTGTTGTATCTATTTTTAGTAGTAAATTTCATAACGTAAATGCTTATTGTGCGCTTATTATTATAGACAGACATACGAAAATAACAGGATATAATTATAAAAAGGCGTTCTACACGCTACAGGTGTCAAAATTTTGGTAGGTATAACCGCTTTTAACCGTTTTTGTGAAAAAATATATGCAAAACCCATGGATTTATTTTTCATCAACATTTCTAGATACTGCTTGTTGTTACTGGTATGTTTGACTATTCACAATAAAAAGCACACCTGGTACATGCACAAATAAATAATAAAAGATATTATACTAGCAGGACAATATATATAAAAAATTCACTGTACAGAATATCTACCATATGCGTGCGTACCTAAAGCAACACTGGCATGAATGTGGGCCAAAATGTGTGCGCAGCTAAACCAGCTACGCCAAGAATCTGTACCATGCTAATGAAGCGCGCCCTGAACAAGCTTTTCTTCTCCCTAGCTCCCTAACCCCCCTCGTACCCCCATTTTACCCACATCACGTGATTCCTCTCCTCGAGACAAACAGTTTGATATATAGACACCCCCAGTCGCTCAACATTGCCGGAGGCAAAATATGCTGTACAGAATATGTACCAAACCTAGAGCACGGGTTAAATGAAAATCTAGCAAATTTTTTATCTCTACAATTTTGATATCAGTGGAGTTTCGCATATATCGAGGCATTTTGTTAAAAAATCTTGCTCCCCTTACAGCGAAGCTATTAGAATATTTTGTGACCACGGCTTTCCCACCATCTCTGCTTGGGATACGGATATCACAAGTCCTGCCAGTTCTTTCCGAGTGTCTGGCGACAATCCGCTCATTCACATTGACAGTGATACGTTCCAGAATTTTCCAATCATATATGATTGTAAATCGCTCAAATCTTCGTTGTATTGAATACAAGTGGAGACAGCTTAGTCGTTTGTGGTAATAGTACTCTTGCATGCCTCGAATTCTGGCCGTGAACGATCGTTGGATACCTTCAAGTTGTTCACGCTTTTTTCTTATACTCGGTATCCAAATTGGAGAACAGTATTCTATTCTCGGGAGAAGCAATTGCTTCCATAGTGTGAGCATTACATCTACTTCGCGTGACGAGAAAGTTCGTTAGACCCATCCACTCCATCTTTTTCCCACAGCCATAACTCTTGAAATATGTTCTTCAAACGTAGCATTGTCTTGCATTCTCACTCCGAGGTCTCTTAAAACTGTTTTTTCTCAATTTCATGCCCATCGCTGGTGGTATATTGCGTTGATTCAGAGCGGTTGCTTTTTTCCGTATCTTAGCAGTTCGAATTTTGTTTCATTTAATGTCATATTATTATTTACCTACCATTGGCAGATACTTTCCAAATCTTACAGCACAGACAGCACATCTTCCACAGATTGCATAGCAGGTAGTATTCGTGTATCGTCAGCAAATGACGAAGGGACCGCATAATTACATCCGTACCCCATGTCATGGTCATGATGAAAAAGAGAAAAGAGTTCATTTATCTGTGTGACCTCAATGACCTGACTGAATCAAAATCACTTTTCTTGTCTTGAATATTGACAGGATTATGAATGAATACAATACAAAGTTATTTATCAGTATTTCCAGACGTTAAACGCAGACCCATTACACTTGCTCAGTCGAAAAAATGTGTAGTTACAATCGTTTTAAACGGCCACCACCGGTTGTGTTGGTATTGATGAAACTCGATCTAAAGTCGTGAATCGAGCACTCTAGGTTGAAACTCCAAATAAGTTAAATCTAGTTAGGTTATGTATTCTTACAAAATTTAATAGTAGGCGTATCAAATATGTATTGTTGGTCGTAAACATCAAACGAAAAAAAAAACAGTCGCCGGAATCAGTTATCGGATAGATAAACTAGAGCTAGCTGACGTACGTGGAGGCAGTTACATACGTGTAGAGTGGATGGCTGTACAGCAGCCACTAGTGTATCATCAACAGCAAGTTCGTCCACTTCTCAGAGCTCCAAGGAAAAATATGCGTAATTTTCTTTCATCAAACCTCATTACAGCAAAATATCTTTCGTCCAAGCTGCTCGTCGTCAAAATAATTTTCGTCGAAATGAAATTAGATCAAATTTTGCGTCGTACACTCAGCTATTGTCGAAATACTCTCACCCAAAATGGTTTATCGCACATATTTTAACAGGATAAATATATCCAAGCTCAAATATATTCTCCAACAATTATCCCTCACACTAAAAAATTCTTTTCTAACCAGTATCTTCTCCAATTTTAACTCATCCTATTTAATTACACCATATTTTTTACTAAATAATCATAGATACATCTAAAATTCTTTATGCTACTTTTATTTATGTCAAAATATTTCACATCTAATAATTGTACGCCAATTGATACTCCTACCATGAGAATATCGTCCTGTTTTCAATAGGCAACTCATTTTTTACCCTAAAAGTATGGACGCAAATCAGTCCTGCACAACTTTTTGCTACCCCGAATTATAGGACACCAAATCTGTGTTGCCTCCATTCGGGCGACAGGTAAAAGTTTACGCGCAAATCTGTTTTAGCTCAAACCTGTCTAGCATCCAATTTCTCCTCTCACCCTCACTATCGTACCTCCGGCGTGGGAGCTACGGCGTTCCCTTTCTCAACGCTATCCTGCTAGATAAGTTTTCGTTTGTTATGCACCAATCATACATACCCTAAACCTTTGCCAAACTGTGCACACTGGCCAGAATAGTTATGAGTCAGAGTCACTCAGCCTATACTGTATGTTAGTGCTTGCTGTGTTGAGTGTCATTGCCTATCAAACTAGGGCCTAGGTACCTGGTACTACTTACTTAACGTTGTCATTTGCAACTGTGAATTTTTCCATTATAAAATGACAGGAATAATCTTGTTTTATAGGCTAAGTAAGTACATAGGACTGTAAGTTCTACCGTTAACTACTAGTTAGCACATTGGAAAAGAACTAGCCTAACTTAATTAGTTAGGCCTAATTAGCATAGGCCTTCGGAGAATAATTGGATCATTTCACATCAAGAACATAGGCCTACCGGTAGGCCTAAATGAAAATTAAGAAAAAAATCATTAAATAAAAATCTAATAAATCGTTGAACAAATAAACAAAAAATCACCAACCATGCATTATCAAGTTTCAACCCTCATCAGTTGTAATAATTAACATCACCATCCATTAGTACAACTTTCCAATGAGATTGAATATGTTGAACCTCCTTTCTAGCTTGCAACCTCGGCGTGCCCTCCCTTCCCAACAGATTGACGAAAAATATCAGCCCATGTCAACTGTTTCAAACGAGTCCCGAGTCTTAGAGGGATATGGTAGACACCTTAATAAAAATACAGTGTAGATTTAAGGCTAAGAATAGGCTGGGTTTGGGGTGAAACTCATAAACACTAAATTGTTACAAATCTAGCGGAGACGATATACTCACGATTTGGAAACGCTGCCACTTGCCGCGAGGGTACACCCCCATTTTTTACTCCTAGATAATTGATGTTATTTGGGTTGGATGGAAAGAGAATTGCGGATGAAAATATGTGCGCAATACATATTTGCGGAGAGGATGTTTGGGGCACAAAATATTTCACGATATTCCAATTCGGCAAAAATTTTTTTTGATGGGAAGCATTTATAGCTAGAATAAGTTGACGTAAAGGTATTGGCTCATTGACGATTAGCGATAAGTTGGTTTGTCAAAGCAGTTTTAGACGATTTTTTAGTTCGAGGCCGAAATTCAGCGCTCAGTAAGTTTTGACGAGAAAAATTTAGGATATATTTTCGTTGGCAAAAGATTTTTCGGCGTCTAAAAATGTGTTAAGGCAAATTTAGTGCCAATAAAATAGTTGGTAGGTATTTTGGTCACAATTTCGTTGGTGACAAAATAATTTGGGGCATTTCAGAGTAGCAGGACTTTTATTAGGCGGTAATTGATATGTAGCGATATATTTTTGCACGGAAATAAAGTGTTGTAAACATTGTTAATGCCATTTTCGGGCGTGACGGCAATTTTTTTACGTCTAACAGATTTTACCAGCAAATATTGGCGGGTTTTACAGTGGGAGGAATAGTGAGTCGCGTTTAGATTTTTGGACGCTAACCAGTTATCCGATGTAGAGAAATATTTATTTTGTATAACGTGAGAGCCAAGCCGTTGTGGCAAAGCGGAAGCGAGGACGTATGGGTGACAACGTGGCAAGTTATTCTATACACCGCTGTCCCGAAGGGAGGGGCTCAAGGAAAATTCAGATACCAGGGCTCATAGCATATCGGAATAATGTTAGCGTAATAAATACGTATGGCAGTGTGCAAAGAGAATGGGTTGCGGAAAAATTGAGTAATACTGACTTCTGCGTCACGGATGCGAACCCAAATAGAATTCTCGCCCACCTCCGAAACTAAAACCGTAAATGAGCTTTTTGGGCGGCAAAAGATACTGAAAGGGGGCGCATTTTTTTAAATGGGTATGGTGCTAAACAGTGTCTCTAACTAGTCTTTCCATTTTTATTCTTTTTTTTACAGCGTTGCAGCGAAAATCGTCTCTTGTCCCTGCACTGAAGAAAACGAAGTGTGCTGCTGTTTCATCAGCAGCACGTGTGCCCGTGTACTGACCGTTCTTAGCGGCCTTGTTGTGCGCATGGCGCCGAATGAGGCATACTGGCCTTAGCACAAAAGCACGCTTTACTTTACCCAGTGTAAGTAATAGCTGTGAACAAATTTTATTTTATAGCGGAGTCTCGTAAAAAGTCACAAGATTAAACTGACAGAGATTGGGTATACGTAGTAGAATTCCAATAGAGAATAGATGGTTTTCAGTTTCATATACGCAACTCAGACTGATGTTTACCTCCACTAAAGAGATTGTATTTTTGTCGAGTTTGTTTGTGTGTCTGTCTCTTTGTCTGACTGTACCAAGATAACTCAAATACTTTCTGACGGATCTTTGTGAAATTTTCAGGGATTGTTAGGCATGATAGGAGTAACACAAAATTAACTTTTAGTGAAGATCCGTTCAACTGTGTATTTGTTTGCCAGCCTGTTTTACTTGCTAGCTATCAGAACTGAGATATTATACTGATCTTCACTAAATTTTCAGAAATTGTTCATGTTCATACTTAGAACATATAACCAATTTTTTTTATTATCTGTTTGTCCGTTTGTTTGCTTGTTCGTCGTTCTTTTGTCTCAGTATTTGTTTTAGTGTTTTTCAGTGACATAACTCTAATTGTTACGAACGGTTCTTCATGAAATTTGCAGGAAGTGTTAGAAATGTTAAAAGACACAAATGACCAAATTTATGATGATCGTTGGTCTGTCCAATTGCGTGTGTGACTTTTCGTCAGAATGAAACTCCAAACAGTTACGGACGGGTCTCCAAGAAAATTTTAGAAGCTGTCAGTGCCGTCAAGGGGCACAAATGCTCGAATTTTGGTGCTGATAAAAAGAAAATCCTAGTTGCAGGACCAAACTGAATTTTTGTTAGCATTGTCTTGCTTGGCTGAGTTTTGCACTCTCAGTGTCCTATAGCTTATAATTTTTTTAGCTGTTAATACTTCAGTAAACTTGGTCTCTACGTTGATCAATTTAAAATATATATATATGCATTGTTTATGTACTAGAAGCAAATAAGCAACTTAGCTGGGATTGATACCGTTTTTTCTGCAGCAGGGTAATCATGCATTAAAAAAAGAAACGAGGGTCTATTCAAGCTTTCTGTTTGCAAGGAATGCAAAGCGCAAAAATTTCAGCGACAGTTCTAGTGATTTGCTTGTTTTGTGCCCAAGCAAACACTAATTACCGGCAGCGTAACAGTTTCTCTGTCAGTCACACTCGGTTCTTGTTTACAAAAGAGCAACGCGAAGCAATGCATCGGCTGCTTCCATGACAGCCTTTGCAGCCTGGCTGCAAAAATTGTCCCTGGGAATTCATAGACTTTTTGGTTCTTTTTGAAACTCACTATGGAGTGAGTATGGCTTTGATTTGTTAAGTGGCGCGGGCAGTCTTTTGAAGCTGAAAAAATTATACTCGGCCATCAAAAGATCCTGCGACAAATGCTTCAATCTTTGTACTAACAAAACAAAAGCTGTAACTTGGTAGGTATGAAATTCATCAAGAATCAAATATCGCTTGACTTTGCAGAAAATATTAATGATTACAAAATGGGAAGAACTTATTTTCATGAAAATTGAAAGCTGCCCAATACTCAACCACTGTAATAGCAGGAAAAATTTCCTGTATTAGAAAAAATGACGCCAAGCGGCAAAAAAGTAAATTTTCATGTGAGTTACCAGTGAGGCTTTGGTGACTACACTGGCCTAATATAATACCAATTTTAGGTTCTATTGTGGTTTTATAACTCTACACTACTCTACTCCACCACTATTTTAGTCTCTACTGTGGTTTTCAGAGTACCTGTAAATAATAACGAAGAAATCTTTTGGCTTCCGTTTGCTCTATTTTTTGTGTAGAATTTAAAACCTGTCAGCTATGAACAATAGCCAATAAATCGCTTGCAACTTAGGCCGAGGTCACACGCCATGCATACGAACGCGTTCACTCCTCATTCCCTGGTAGAATTATTTTGTAGCGTCGTTCTAAGCGCAACTTTGTCTAAGCCACAAATATTTATTAAAATGATAATCGTCAAATAGTTTCCTTAACAAATGTCATTAGGCAAGTTGCAGATATCTCTTCAAAGTTGTGGTGAAATTAAACTGAGAAACCAGAGCTATTCTACTATTTCTGGGGGGCAGTAACACCTTGGGACGAGTGGAGGAGCGAACGAGTTTCTGTGAATGACGTGTTGTATGCCTCGTGACATAACTGTAGCGCTGACGTTCCGTACTAACTGTTATAGCCAAGCAGTCGGTTTACAAGTATATGCAAAATAAAAGAAAAATAAATAAAAAAGTTAGTATAAATATATTTACTAAGTACACATAGGGGCATGGTGCAAGTGCGCAAGCCACAGCTTTATAACTGGAGAACACTCTCCGCCAAGCAAGGCAACGGTCACGAAAAATTCAAATTGGTTCTGTAACCATGATTTTCTTTGAATCAACACCAAAATCTAATCATTTATGCCTTTCGGTAGTATTAAAAGTATCCGTCAATTTCGTGAAGAACCGCTCATAACTTTGTTTAGTTATACTGCTGACAATTATTCTGACAGAGATACGTCAAACACAAAACCGGACCAACCGATCATCACCAAAATTTAATCATTTGTGTCGGTTAGTATTACTAGTAAGTACTGTAAATTTCGTAAAGATGCATCTATAACTTTTTGAGTTATGGTGCTAACAAGCTTAAAATCAAACGGCAACAATCACAAGAATGAACACACAGATCATCCCAAAAATTTGGTAATATACTCTTCGTAAGATACCGACCAACTCATGTAAATTTCATATAAACCCGTCCATAACTTTTTCAGTTATGAAACTAAGAAAAAATAGGCAGACAAACAAACAGATCACCGAATTTTCACCAAAAGTTAACCATCTGTTACTGTTAACATGCCTAACAATCCCCGTAAATTTCGTACAGATCCGTTCATAATTTTTTGAGTAATCTTGGTGACAGACAAAAAAACAGACACACAAACAATACAAAAGCATAACCTTCTCGGCGGAGGTAACTAGAGCTAAATTGGATACAAAAAACGGGAAATACCATTATCACAAACTGCACTGCACGAAGACCCATTGTTTGGTCCCTGTGTGGTAATAGTATGCGCTGTCATTTGCTGTACATGTTAGAAAGTTTGTAGCCAGAACCATTACAGATCACCTTGAGTAAGGTGTCATCAGATTTTTCTATCCGGATCTGGAGACTGAGATCGCATTTTATTGTCCAGACTGTGTGCAAATCGCTATACATACTTTGCAACAAATATCATATTTGCACTAGTCGACCTAAATACTTCCATCATTCAGCAAAATATGTCATTATAGGCTACACGTAGGCTTTCAATAGACTTCTACTTGAAGTTCGACCAAAGTGATCTACAGTACAGGGGATAGTAATTAGTCCGAAAAAGTAATTGAGGCTTATTGTTGCTACTTCTTAGGCTTAAGGATCAAGGCCGACCTGCCGTAAGTGATAGAAAGAACACAAAATACTTGTACCAGCAACAAAATACTTTGAACCTACTTTAAGGCGTAGCATTAAAAGCGACCTGACATCAGTGATGGAGGGACGAAAACACGCCTGTAACTTATTTTGTGCCTGCTTTTAGGCGTAGAGGTTAAAGCCGACCTGCCGTTTTCACTAAATATTTTATAGTTCCGGGCGTCTTTCACTCGAAAGTATCAGTAAACAATAGAAAAAGGCGCCTGGGCTGCCCATACGCCATCCTCATAACCCACGTAAATCTGCGTATTACAATCCATAACTTCCCCAACTGCCGCTCTTGCTCAGCCCTGAGGTCGTCGTGCTGATCGTCAGCAAAAGTTGAGGGGCGTGAATTACCTTGCAAAACAACAGGAAGCAGCCAAACTTCTGCTCTACGGGATCGCGAATGAGCATTTTACAGGGGCTTTCATGCCTGCTTCATAGCGGCGAAAACACGCTTTATGAACAGTCAACTTCTACCGCGTCGACTGCGAGTACTATGAAAACTAGAGCGCTATAGATTGAGCCTCTACCGTATCGAACAGGAGTGAGCGCAGGGAGCATGAGACGAAACTGAATGATACCTCAACGATTATGAGTACAACATACATGTGGTGAAACTACAAAAGGTAGAAAACGACACCATATGAAAAGTTAGTGTCGGCAGCGTCAAAATTAATGAAAACCCTCTAAACAAGACCAATTAAAAAACATACACTTTACGACGAGACGAGAAAGTAAATTGTTCGGTGCCAGTTCTTCATTTCGATCAGTGTTTTAATCTCTCATCAATGTCTGCGTCCGCGAAAGTCAGTTCCGAGATTCGTGTTCGGCCATGATGAGATGAAGTTGTTCAAGTCATCCATGATTTTTATATTATAAGGTTGGAAATTAAGTTGTTACCGACTTTGTAAATTTGAAATGCTGACGCCGGCAAGGAATTAGTTTCTGGCCTAATATTTGTACATTTATTCATCTATATGTATATTTACTGGGAATGATAGTTCTAAGCAGCGGATTGGTTAGTGCTTCCCCTAGAAGCCCGTCGTATATTAACAATGTTTTGTTTCACTCGTGTTACGCTTCCATAAGCCAAGATATCGGTCTCATAATTAAATAAGAGAGCATGCTGTCTAGCTCTGAGCTTACAACGCTCTTAAGGCTAAGCACCACGGTACATGCAGTTACCTGTAGGAGAGCTGCGTTAGAGGTTTTAGTATCGTGTTGTGAGAGATTTTAGATGCGATTCTACTGGAAGGATACTGTTCAGTATACAAGCACATTGGTTACGATACTGAATGTAACTATATATTGAGCGGTAGAGCGAATCGGTAATGATGCCTTTGTCCAACAATTTCTTCAAAAATCTATGGATTTTGTCAATGAATTTAAGCATGAGTTTGAAGGGGTCGGTATGCACTGCGCTCTCTTACGCAGTTTACCGCGGGAGACGCAGTGTACCCTCGTACCACCTCATAGCTAGGAATTAACTACCCAATAATTACTGTTTTAAACGGTCAGTACAATGTACATCCAACTGCAAAATGTTCATTATCAGCCTCGTCTACCTCTTCCTCCTTAAAATTAGATTCCCAGCAAATAAATCAATAGCCGCTACAATATTGAATAGATACAGACAACACGGCGTATCAAACTTCAGAAAATATGAAAATTTTTTCAAAAAACGTGAAAAATCAAAACTAGATGTACACTTTCTCGGCCTTCTCACGAGGCCGAAAAATCTGCATAAGTGCAAGGAGCTGAAATGCACAGCAAATGACGTCAGATCACTGCTCAAACTACTCCTTTCTTCTATGTCAGCCACGACTTCAATGCAATTTCTTGATGCCAATAATCAAGAAATCTGTCGGTCTCACTGCCAAAGTCCAAGTGAATGAACCAACGAAGAAGGAAGTATTGACCAGCGAGGTCAGTGTTGAGGAGAGTCTCCCAGCCGGAGACAATGCTCGCTCTCCGAGAGCTCGGGCAATGCAAGCAGACAGGGATAGGTAGCGAGAAATCCGATGGCTTCTATTGTACTTGCCAGGATCTTCTCCCGGTGACAACAATCGTGTGGAAGTCTGTTCTTCTCCCTGACACCTTCCGTCGGTCAGTCGGTTCCTTGCTGGATCCTTCACGGCCGCCTTTCAGCAGAAGTTGTCTTTACATTGACTTTCTTACTGCAGTCAGCGCTGCGTTTTTCATTTTTAGTGACGTGTACTGAGATGAGTCTACGCTAAAAGCAGTAGGGGAATTTGTCTTGAGTGAATGAAAGAGTTGTCTTGCAGGATCCGTAGCTAGCAAGAAATCTAAAGGTTGCCATTGTACTTAGCATAATCAATGTGGGCACATTTGCAGAAGACCGTTGACTTCTTGTTTAATTTAACACTGCCAGCTGTAGGTAGAATAATTTTTTCTCTCCCCTTTTAGATTGACATTATCCAGTTGCCTTTAGGTTTCCAATTTATCGTCCGCAGTGAAATGAAGTGATCTGCGATAATGACTAAGACAAGACATGATCATTTACTATTCAAAAGTATGAGATATAGTTGCACCTTTCATTTGAATTGTACTGAAGTTCATGGTTACCAAATATGGCTTCTTATACAAGCGTTGCCTGTACTTTCGCTGATTTAGCTGCAATCATCTGGGGCAGCTTAAGATTTTCAGCAGATTTTCATAAGCACCAACTTCCATGTATCCCTAATAATGCAAGAAACGTGGACAGTATAATACGTTTCTCTTTCAGTATTAGCATAATCCTCTCAGGTTGGAACTATATTGTCCAAACTTGCATGCAACATGGCATAGTTCCCTCCTAAAGTTAACAGTGCTATGTTAGTGGACTTTGGTCCCAAAAAATCTCCGAGTTTTCGCTTGGCTTACAAAACAAGAGTCGTTCATTACATTTGACAGCGCAACTTGTACAAAGTTGGTGCCGACACACGCCAACTTACGCTTCCCACAACTTCAAATAACGTCGGCAACACGACTGCGTCCAAAAGTTGCGATGCCATCTCGCTATGACTTGATACTGCTTGCGCTCACATCTTCGAAAAGCAAAAGGGTAGGTGGCAGAAAGCAAATAGATGTCACCATGCAGCGACTTCATTCTGGTTCTACGAAATTTTTTGACAGCAGAGGCATGTGACGAAAAGGAGATGCCATGTCGCCGTGACTTTATTTCAGTTATACGAAAATTTTGGTTGCGAAGGTGCTTGGAAAATATAAATTGCGACGTTTTCGTGTTGTGACGATTTGGTGGTCACGCGGAATTCTTGGAAGTGAAGGTATGTGGGAAAATACCTCGATGTCTCTTTCTAGCTAGGTTATTCAGTTATTAGGAATGACAGCGCAGGTAAGTGGGAAAATTTTTAAGATTTTTAAATTGCACAATTCAGCTGAAATCCGTGTAACAAAAAAGTTGCCTGTGGAGTTGTCTGCTAGTGGAGGTTGTTAAATTAAACACAATGCATTTTAATCGAATGAAATTTCCGCATTGAAAATACATTTGGAATTTATTTACATGCAGTAGAGAAAAGTCAATCAAATCTACCTCCTGGTCACGAATAACTCGATGACAAAGATCATGTCCCCTAGGTCCTGCAGGTTGGTACACTACCTGAAGCAGACACTGTGCCACTTTGAAGAGGGGTTGTAGTTTTGAAAATCCACTTTGCTTGCCCTGAACACCAAACTAGGCGCTAGTTCCTATCGGTAGGGAAGGTGGGGAGGGTGGGGCTGTGTATGCGAAACATACATAGGTATTTTCCTTTTTTTGCGTCCTGAAACATTGTGTCTAGGGAGTCCAGACGCCCTGAACTGGAGGAAAAAATCGGATATGTTGGTCATGAGTGACTCAAAAAATCGGATCTGTTGGTTATGAGTGCATCACTACTCTCGGAGAAGTTCTTGTTAATCATTCCAACAGTAACTAATTCAGATAATTATCAGAAGACTGCTTGGAAGAGGGAGACCGGGAAATCGCACAATATGGGGGGGGGGGGGTAGGAAGTAAATTTTGCGAAGTGCGCCAAGGTTAGAAAATCTACTAAAGATAGTCCTAGATCGCTCTTTGTCTACCGATAAAGCACGTGAATTTCTCTTACAGAAGCAATCAAAATATAGTTATGCTCGTCCTTACACAATGAATGTTTGTGCCAATGAAGTCTTGTAGACAGGAGACTAGTTTTATGTAGATATGAATTCACTACACTAGAACATGTTTGCGGTGTTTGGTGTAACGTACGTAACTTGCCGTCATCTGAGACATTTGCTTTCTGTAAAATTGGCTCTAGTTAGACCAGAAAATTTTTCACGGGCGTCAACGATGGCAAGAAAAAATCTCTGCCGTCAAGTTTTGACACTAGGTAGTCTTTCTAGAAGTGTAGAATAAATAGAAGATATCCTGGACTGAATCTTAGTGCAGGGATTTTAATCTTTAATCAGTCAACAAAATATGATTGTTGTATTTTTAAAGTACTTGAAACCCTTCTTGCTTTTGACAACAACAACGCAGCAGCCTCAGTGAGATATGAGACACTGTTGACGTTACAGCCACTTCGAAGGAGCTCTAAGTCGCCCTTAAGAAATTTTGCATCTGTCTCAGTCTTTGCGTGTAATAGCATCTTGTTCAATATCACTGATAACATCGATGTGTCTTTCGAGCCCAGCCCCCGTATGGGGGCGTATATACCAATCATAAGCAATATTATAAGATTGCTTGGGCACAAGCACTGTATCCAGTGGCAACAACCATCGCGTGCAATATTAACAACTTGTGCTGTGCCCCCCTGGGGGAGATTGTATCCTGTGTCGCCAGCAGGTATACGGTTGCGCTCGCGCCGACGTGCTGAGGACATCCAATAAACTCGTCGGTCAAGATAAATTAACCGACACAGGCGGCTCACAACATGTCTGTCTC
>LQNS02278187.1:21191638-21213997 GCA_001587735.2 Parhyale hawaiensis | reverse complement strand
TGTCGCCTGTTTACTTGTCTCCACAGCCAGACCTGCTGAGTACATTGTCGCCTGTTTACTTGTCTCCACTGCTAGTCTTGCTTGGTACATTGTCTCTTGTTTACTTGTCTCCACAGCCACACCTGCTGAGTACATTTTCGCTTGTTTACTTGTCTTCACAGCCACACCTGCTGGGTACATTGTCGCTTGTTTACTAATCTCCACAGCCACACCTGCTGAGTACATTGTCGCTTGTTTACTTGTCTTCCCAGCCAAACCTGCTGGGTACATTGTCTCTTGTTTACTTGTCTTCGCAGCCATACCTGCTGGGTACATTGTCTCTTGTTCACTTGTCTTCACAGCCAAACCTGCTGGGTACATTGTCTCTTGTTTACTTGTCTTCACAGCCACACCTGCTGGGTACATTGTCTCTTGTTTACTTGTCTCCACCGCAAGACCAGCTGGGTACATTGTCTCTTGTTTACTTGTCTCCACAGCCAGACTAGCTGAGTACATTGTCTCTTGTTTGCTTGTGTCCGCAGCCAGACCTGCTGGAGAGCGTTGTTCATTTTGCTTCAATTCTCGTATTTTGATGCTCTCCTACTGCGAAGAACAAAAGGGGACCGACTACAGTACCGAGAGCCAACTCAAGAATCGCTTGTCATTCTTTCTCTCACCTCCAGATGCTGGAGCGCTCCAACGAAAAGTCGCGTGGCTGAGTTGAGAATCAAACCAGCGGCTGCAGTACTTGGTGCGGCTTTCGATGAGTGGGCTGCCATGTGATCTGCTTGACATATCGTAAGCTGCGTACTTCAGCTGTGGACACAATTGACTGAACAATCCTGCGTACTGAGGCCCAGTTCATGTTTGAAGGGCGGGGCATATGGCCCAACGTCACTCGGCGTTAGGTGATCACGTCACTGCGTCGTTAAACAGGAGAAGTTTCTGTGCCACAAGTCTATTTCCCGACACAAGCAAAGACCTCACTGATGGCCTCCCTTGGTGCCGTCACTGATGGCCTCCCTTGGTGACGTCACTCCAGGCCTTCCTTGGCAGCAACGCTCCACTCGACAGTGAGGCCACAGACCCACAGGATTTGTTCAAAATGCATAATTTTTACCGAAACGCTGGCCTATCACTGCACATTTTAACCATGCCTTGTTAGCCAATAGTTGTGGGTCTTTTCATGGGTGTAGTAACGTCACCAAGTTAGGCCAGTACAGTGACGCCTCAACATTGGGCTCGCTCTGCAAAGAGGCCTTTTATTTTCGTGGCCTGCTGTGACTCATGCTCACAGGTTAACCAAAACAGTCACTTTCGTGATGTAGTATAGCCGCAGTAGCGCTATCTAAACTCTCTGAAAATTCTAGGGTTTGCCATGCATTTTCTCCAACGACGGGATACTGACTCTCTTAACTGTTCCCTAATTTTTTTACATTTCTTCAGGGATCAAATTCTATATTAAACTGGTGGTTAAATTTGTTACAGCTTTTCGTCAATAACAGATTCCCAATTATCTATACCGGTCTCAGATTCTGCTGCAACTTTACTTTTAGAAACGACTTGCAATTTATTTGAACTGGTCCCCGTACTTTTTCTACGACCTTTTCAGTATCCCGTAATTCTAGAATACCCAATTATTTAAACTGATTCCTGGCATTGCAGTGAAATTTCCTTAGTAACAGGTATCCAACTTGTCTAAACTGCTCCTTGGTTTTGCTGCAAGTTCTTCCCCAATATAGCAAGATTCTATAATTTCCACAATAGTCCCTGGTGAACGTATATGCAGACTGACCAATTCAGGAACATCGTCAACAGTTGGCACAGGCTGAACAGAACATGTCTCTAATTTGCTTGCTTACATCGACAACATGGAGACGGGCACCACATAGCTCATTCGCTTTGCAGATACAGCAGGCATGCAGGAGTACTCGTTACTCGAGTCTAATTCGTTTCTGAAGACAATTCAGCAATACGAAGTTAGAGTCTCAAACAAAGCTCGTGAAATAGACTGTATTATTGACGTGCATATTATCTTTTGGGAGTTGGAATAAAAGGAACAGACTCAAGAGATTAAACATATCGATTTCATCATTTGATCGTTCGATTAACGAGGTCAACACAGCGCGTAGCAGATTGGTAACTTACTCATTCAATAACTGCTAATTATTTTTTTTTCTGAAGCCTCTTATTGTGTTCCTTAGAAGCTTGCAAATTTGGTGATAACAACCAGGGATGTGGGCTACAATAAGGCTTTGTTTCTGACGTGAATTTTGTTGCTCGTGTCATTTCTAACGAACTTCATTAGGTTATTTCATTTTTGAGTGGAGGCTAATTTTATAAACGTCTCTTTCATGTCGCTGCTTATAAAAATCAACTAATGTTATCCTTAAGAATATTCCAAATTACTACATGAGAAAAAGAATTAACCCTTCACTGCATGACATAATCTCACCTTTCACGTAGATATAATATTATCAGGTTGGCGCAAAAGAAATGTCCGATTAAAAAAATATAAGGCAAAAAAAAATATCAGTTGGCGTACCACTGTGGAACGGGCTACATTTATGTGTTCTGTAAGTTCCTTAGTGGTCATGGTAGGGTTTTGTAAAACAAAAAGCTTTCAATGATACAGAATAATGTATTTTTTAGATTTTTTGCTTTTCTTTCAAAGTTACATCACTCACTATTTCGAAAGCAAGAAAACCACAGGTAACTTCTTCCATTCACTACAACGTCATAAGTGTTTTGAATAGATTTTGCTACCGCACTTGCATCAACACGTTCATGAAATTCGTTGAGTAAACCTGTTCTTACGTCACCGTTGGATGGGACAAATATGGGGGTAAAGTTCTTGGAAATAATGGGCAAACGTTAGATAATCTAAAAGAAATGATACCAATTAAACACAGAGTTACTTTATTTCTACAAAAAGAGGTTAAAAAATTTAATAAACTCGGTTTGAAAAATTTGCATTGGAAATCGGACACAACACTTGCACCTACCTGATATTAAGTTAGCTATACCATATGTAGCAAATTAGGCAGCAAAAGATCAGGTTTTCAATGTACACGTGATAAGTAGATACACAACTTTTCACTGTTGTGTTTTATAGGCAATAAAGGTAACGTCACAGTCAAAATATCGAACATTAGCTAATTTTTGTGATTGACCTTCTATCTTGGCCTCCTATAGTTGCTCACTTTTCTAAATGCCAAACACGGTCTCAACGCTTTCTTCCTTCTTTTACCTACAATCAAGAAAATGAAAATATCATGAAGACAATCAGAAAGAAATTACCCTTGCGTTTGAGTCTGTTGCTCAGTGTTCGGGGCGGCAGTTAAGCAACAAATGAGGCAGTTTAGTTCATACAATTGCATGGGAATAACACCCAAGTTTCCTCAGTCTACCGAAGCCAGCTGCTTAAAGTTCCTTATCTCCTCTCGAGTTTTGGCATCTTTTCGACCGGCCCAAGAACTGAAGTTATTCAAACTTTAGGAAAGGATTCCCTAACGTTGGAAGAGAGCAAAGTTTCCGTGTTACGATCATAAGAAGAACTAATTTATCGCCTTACTGACCCTTGGAGAAGTTTTGAGCGTGGTAATGTGGAGGCTCGAAGATCATATTCCTGAGTACCGGACCTTAGAAGCGGGATTGTTAGGTTCTTGGTAATAGAGGCGAGATTAGTGTGACTAGTTTAAAGGGTGTTTGTGGCAATTGCATCGCCTCTGGGCTGTCTTAACTAGTTAGTGGAGTTGTTGGGCTTGTGTAACAGATGAATTGGTGTGCCTAGTTTAAAGGGTGTTTGTGGAAATTGCAAGGAGTCTTGGTTGGGGTGACTAGTAGCGTATGTATTGTTGGGTTTGCACAATAGTTAGAAAAATTGGTTTGACTAGTTTAAAAAGTGTTTATGACAATTGCATCGAGTCTGGGCTGATCTGACTAATTAGTTAAAATTAGTGGGTTCGCACCATAGCAATATGTGCGTGACGTCATGTTGACTTCGTCCGATGATCAACTAAAATAACTACGGTAAATGCTTGAGTGTGACTAGTTCAACTGGAGGCTCAGATATCGTGCACTCAAAGTTGAACTACTGTATTTAACAGCCTTGTGCTGCACTTGTTAGTAAATAATGCCTAACAAAGAGGGCAAGCACTGGAGTGATTAGACATTGACTTGTTGTATGTAATGGGCATCAAGTTAGGCTGTGTTTGTCGGAAAGAGCATTTTTGAACTAGTTTCAAGGAGTTTTAGAGAAGTTTATCAGCTATGGGATCTCATTAGATAGATGAATACAATACTTGGAGCTGTTGCGTAAGTGAAGGAGGATGAGCACCACACAGTAACAGCCACGGCTACTGTTGCCATAGCCGAGTGTCCGGCATGCTACAGTGAGCACCTCTCGCTTCCTGTTGATGGAAGAACCGAGATTCTTTTTTCTGTGCTTTTTGTGTGCTAATCCGGGCTGTGACAGCAGCATGGCCTTGCATGCGAGGTTGGGGGGGAAGGGGGCGTCTACTTATCCAACGCAAATGTCTTCTTGTAGAGCCATGCTAACCTGGAGTTGCATTAATCCTGTTCCAACGCCAGCTCGGCCGAGTGGACCAATTACTTCTGCCTGTGTTAATCACATGTTCATGGGAGTTTTATGCACAACCTTTGTTCTCTTTGTCAGTTTTTATTTTCATTTCTCTTCCACTTCTATGTGAGGATGTGGAAATTGACCCCGGACCAGGACGCACTTGGAGGTGTTGTCTCCTTTATGGTAATATTAGGGAATGAATGCGAACCTCATCGAGCTCGGTTTCGTGTCCCGTAGTGTTGATGAGTTGTGCTGTTCTGAGACGTTGGTATAAGGTAGGAGGCAGGACACTGAGCCATCCCTTGTAGATTTTAAATTCCCTCTCCGCAGGCCACTTATATCTGGGCCTCATTTGGAGGTTGTCATCTGTGTCAGGAGTGGCTCTTGCGCTCATCAGCAATCATCATACGAATGTGTGAGCCATGATACAATGTTTGTTAAGATTTTTGACCGTCAGAACAATTTTTATTTGTTTGCATTGCACTTAAGCCTTGCAACTGATGATTCCATTTAATACTGTTTGGTGAAAGCGATGGGTGCCATCTGGAGTGCAGATGCTAAGTCGGCATTTATTTTTACCACAGATATTATTGCTTTCTACAGCGACTGGTTGGAATCTACATCACTTACTAATGGCTACGACGAGGCTACGTTGGACTTCTGCATACTCTTCAATCATGTGCAGCTTATTCGGGAGTCCACTCTTATTGCTGGCAATTGTCTCGGCCTGGTCATGACTGATGTCCTTGACTTGGTAACTGTGCCAGTAGGCTCCCTTATTGGCACTTCAGACCCCTCACATCTTTTTTTTTTCCTTTTAGTGAAGCTAAATCAGGTTATTCCTGTCACCGACGCCGGGAGAGTAGTTTTTGTTATGAGTAGAGCTAATTGGGATGATACGAGTATTTGAGAGCCAGTAAGAGACTTTGCTTGGGACCAAATCTTCTGTAGTGGTGAGCCTGTTTCTAATAGTAACGACTTGACTGTGTCTGTTTTGGAGAATTTGTTCCGAAGACGGCTATTCTTGTGAGGTCTCGCTACAAACGATGGTGTGATGATCAGTTTCGGTTGGCTTTCGAGGCTAAGCACGCCTGACCTCACGTTGTGGCAAACCTATGGAGAACGTAGAGCTGTGATTAAGCGTGTGCATGAGACGACCCACCATCGTCAGAGGTAGTATTCCAGGGAGTCTCGCAATCCACATCGTTAGCAGAGTGAGCTGAAGGGTTCAATCCTCGGTGCTGAACCTTCATAGTAGCCCCTTCTTGGCCGCGGTGGAGGTATCAATGCTAATTCCCTGGCTAGGGTGGCGCTCCTCTCGACATAAACGATGGGAGGCAGAGCAGGGACGTGTTGTTATTGCCTTATGGATGTCACCTTGAGTCCCGTGTACTCTCTTTGGCATTCAAACCTAGCACTGCCAGAGTGCTTCTTGAGGTTCTTGATCCGTGAGATAGTGTGGACCCAGTAGACGTATTTCCTCTATTTCATAAGCAACTTTTCGGTGTTCTCGCCTTTAATATTGTAGTGTACTTTCGGCGCCTGATATGGCTAGGAAATTTTTCCCGTTTTTGGCATACTGATAATATATTCCCAAAGATTAAGTGATGCCGAACGTCGCCAACTACCGACCTATTACGCTGACGCCCATTTTGTCGAAGGTGCTTAAAAAAAACGGTGGTTTGTAAGCTGGGCTGTATTGTTGAAGTTGCTTGACTGCTGCCTGACGGTCAGTTTGTACACAGAACTGTTTTAGGTGGCTGTGACGCATTATTGTTTGTGTCGCGCTATTTACAGTCAGCATTGATCGTCGTTCTGAAGCAGTATTGCAGAGTTATTCTTCACTGCGTCATTCGACCGGGTCAACTACAGTGGTCTACTGCACAATTTGAAGTCGTTTGGTACGGGTGGTAGGGTTCTGTCAATCATTCGACAGTTTGTTTTTGAATGAATGCAAAGTGTGTCTGCTGACGGTCGCAGTGGTGATGGGCATCCCGCAGGGTAGCGTACTGCACTTGAACCGCTACTGTGAGTTCTGCACACTAATGACATGCTCTCTTCGCGGCAGAACACGATGATCAACATGTTGATGATTCCACTTTGCTAGCGGCGGTACCAAGCCCAATATGTTGCCTCCCAGTCCCTACTTTGGGACATGTCGCGCATTAGTGCAAGGTGCTTCGTCTGCAGTATGAAGCTAAATACCGGTATCCGCTTCTGAAGATAGATGACACTTTGCTTCATAGGTTTAGCTCCCTGGAGATTCTCGGTGCTGTCCTTGATGAGGAGCTTACGTTTGCAGATCATATTTTGAGCCTCGTGTCGCGTGCTTCGAGTCAGATTGGGCTTTTGCATAAGATATATTCCATGTTTAATACAAAAGATGTACTCTGTAGATGGTTTAATGTTTTTTTGCTAGTTGTGAGGGAGTATTACTCGTCGGTCTGGCTTTCGGCTGCAAATATTAATGTCTACTGCACCTGCTTGTTATCTCTAATATTGCAAGTGATTTGGTGAATCTATTTCATGTGCGAAGGGCAGGCGGCATCTGTATGTTTTATAGGGGCACAACAATGAAAAACATTAGTTGTACTCGTCTGTTCCTGCTCTCAAGGCCTTTGGGAGAAATACACTCGCTGCGGCTTACGCTCTCACCTTCACATTTCACACTGAAGACTTCTAGGTGCCACACTGAATGGTCAGTTCGGTCGGTGTTTCCTGACCTGCATGCCCCGTTTCAGTCCGTAATTCAATGCAGGGGTCAGCATTTGGTCGTGTTGGCTTGCGGGAGTTAAATTCAGCTGTTAATTACCTTCTATTGGATATTCCTTGGCAGCATTTTGGGCTTCCAATTGTTGCCTAATGCTGCATTTGGCTTGTACTACCACTCAGTGGTGGCCCTACCGAGAAGTTTTATTAATCATAATAAAAATAACTAGAGCCCGGATTTTTAGTCATAAAAAAGTGGTCAAAATAGCACTAAAAAGCTGGTTAAAGTAGCACTTTAAAAAGTCGGCATTGCAGGTATCATAGCAAAATAGTTTTTACTTCTATCTAGTAAAATAATTTTTATTTCTAGCTAAATAGTTCTTATTAGTAGCAAAATAGCACGCAAAACTTTGTAAATTTTGGCTAAGACTCAGCAGTTTTCTTTCATTTGTAGCTATAAAAACTAAGAGAAAGTTATTATATTAATCAGAAACCACGTTTTTTTCACTTAACCTATGCCTATATTGCATGATCAAGAAGTTATATAGCTGTGACCTTTCGTTATAGTGATTAGTTCTGTAGTATATATAACAATGAAATAAAACGACTTTATTTACATTTAACAACTAACGTAGCCTAAAGTAACCCTAGGTTACCTCACATCAGGGTTAAGTCAAGGTTACGTCAGGTTATTCACTAAAAGAACTCTCCTGCCCCTTAATAATCTCGGTGGAGCTCATACCCTGAATACCACTCAAATAGAATACTGACAAGACTGAAAGCTAGAATCCTATAGGAGACTCCAGAATATAGAATGCTGTATTATAATAGGAACCTGACGAAAGGCTCGGTTCCTAGATAACTCCAGCGCTGGACTGTTCTAAGAGCTTACCAACTAATTTAGTGTTTTACATGAAGTAGAAAATAATTCATACTGCCATTATGTCTCATAAATACAGTGCTTCTACAGATAACATGAACTGATCGCATAATGCATATTTGACCTCCCTTCATGACTGTAAAATGTCTAGCATAAGATAATGCTGCTGCTATCCATTTACCACATCTCGTTACAATAGGCTGTGAGGGAATCGGCACGTCAGGAGCCTTCTCTCTGAAGAGTTCGCATCTACAGTACCTGGGGGCCTTTAAGAATATTTTTGTAACCATTGGATATTAGTTTGTCAGCGTCCTGAAAGCGCGTCCGTACATTTTCTGCTATTTTATGCAACCGTGTGTGAGGCAAGGAAGAAGAAGCATATTGACGTACATAAATTGCAGAGAAGCAGCGATTTTCTGAATTTGTGCTGCAATGTCTATCACCAGCAACAATATGTTGTTATACTTGATGGATTCTGGCCAAAGAAGCGATAAAGATGACACAATGAACTGTGTTTTTGTTGTACTATTAGTGCGTTCTAATTCAGTGGAATTCAATAGAAACATGTCAGATTCTTTGTTTAATTGAAGTGTGCCTATTATTGCTGTCGAAATCTGTCCTCTCGTCGTGGCAGTACATTCGTCCACTGCCAGCACCTGAGTAACTAGTAATGGTCCGACAAGAATGACAGTGACTAGCGCAATACCTTACGTTTTCTTTCAAAGGAAACTTAAATAATGTTGATACATGGCAAAATTAACTGTATATTAATTAGTTATTCAGCGTATCCTAATAATTAAATAATTTTATGTTTAATGGTACAAATAATACTGCTCTGTGCTTGTTTTATAGTCATTTATTGCATAATGACTACCTTTAGCTTTGTGTCTGGTCAAAATACCGTTTATAGTAGAGCAGCATGTTCTGCAATAAATACAAATTTTCATCTGTATTTATAGCTGTTACAGCAATAATCGAATAAATGATAGAGATCCGGGCTCTCCTGATAACTATGTAGATGCTTAGGGAGCAAGCGCATGTCTAACAATGACATGCAAAAGGCATTAGGAATACAAAAATATGTACGCACATGTCTATTATGCATTATTGTAAAATAAATGGAGATCAAGGTTCTTTATAACTGACATTTTTTTTGTATCCTTTGTTACCAATAATTTGAAGAAAGAGCAGGTGCATTCTTCAGTTTTATGCTAAATTTCACCAAAGGGACTGGTTTGCTACAAGGTCAAATTCAAAGAAAGCTTGAAGAACGGGTTACTTAGGTATATTCATTATTCAGTCATAGCAAAACAAATATTTATCTATTCATATTTTCAAATATTATTGCAATAGAGTTATTACTTAACGTAGTTTTTATGGTCATTTATACAATAATGACCAGCTTTTTCAGTCAAAATAGCGCTTATAACAAAATAGCATTTTGCAATAAATGCAAATTTTTTATAGTCGCTATAGCAGTGATACAGTAGAATCAATACTAGATAACCGGGCTGGAATAATAATAGCAATTGTATGAGCAACAACAGTAGAAAAATATTCTCTAATATTGCAAATAAATATAAAAAAGTTTAATGTAATGGCTTCTTTAATTTCCATAAGGTTTTCAAGAGTGCCCCTGTAGTCTGCTGTAGTCAAGTTCTCTAAAGCTATTCATAAATATAATACTGTCATGCTGCAACATGGTAGCATTATTGCTGAATAATGCTACCTTGTTGGTGTTGCGAAATATCAAAATATATATTTCGAAATATCTGAGATTTATTATCATCGCGATATTAAAAAGAAAATGCAGCTTCATTTTTAGGAGGCAATCGCCTCAGATTTTAAATGCAAAGCGTAATAATCAGTTGCAAAGCGCCCAAACGGTAGCCGATACTCAGTGGAGTCCCAATACTACTAGCCCAATACTTTTCTTCATTATGATCAATGAAAAAAGCAACAATGCAAATTTTCGAGTCTTTCTTCGTTTGTGGACGACACACGATAATTAGTAGGAGTCCAGTCAGCGTCAAATTTAGGCAGTGTCTAAACATCTAAACTAGTGCTTGAGAAACGCATGTCCCCATTCATGATTACTGCGGATAACCAATTTGGCTTCAAAGCCGAACACGGAACGGAAATGGCTATATTTACACTTAAACCGGTTATAAATCACTTCATTGACGGTGGATCTCCCACGTACCTTTGCTTTCTAGACGCTATAAAGCTGCATTTGACCGTGTTCACCATTACTCGCTCTTCAAGTGTATGATCGATAGACAAATACCCCATTACATCGTTAAAACTCTAAAATATTGGNCGCTAAAGCTGCATTTGACCGTGTTCACCATTACTCGCTCTTCAAGTGTATGATCGATAGACAAATACCCCATTACATCGTTAAAACTCTAAAGTATTGGTTCCAAACTCAGAAGTGCTTTGTTAAATGGGGAACAGCAATGTCATCAGCGTTTAGAATGACTAATGGCAAACGTAAGGACATAAGGCGCGCCAAGCTATCGAGAGAGTACTTACTGCTAAAATTTGAGGCATGCAAAAACCTTTGCACATGACGGGTTGTGTGTATAACCCTACCGGGACCTCGCCCGAAAAATTTCAAAATAACAAAGGTATGATTTTTTTTAGTTACAATTCCTAATATTCAAGAGAAGACAGGTTCAGCAATAAATATTAGATGGGGATGCTGTCGCTGTATCATATATGTATATTGCAATGCTTTCAACAGACAGTGGAAGGAAAAACTGCCCCCTATCATATTAAGTATTAGGAAACAAGCGTACGTTAGTCATAAAGTATCACAAAAAAAGTGACGGCCTACAAGTCTTGATAGAAACAATGTTTATGTATTAAGTCATTTTTCATAGTGTGAATCCCTGGAGTCCCTTAATTGGTTAGAAGGATGAAATTTCATTCAACCAAAGCAGCACGATAACTATTCTACATGATATCACTGCAAACTTTGAATTAAAACTCTTTTCTTAGCTACAGAGCAACAAAAAAATACCGTCTTTCTGGAATGTAGTTAGAAACACCCACCAGGTTAGGGTAAAATTTCCCTCAAATTGCGCCATAAATTGCCCAGTTTTATTAGCGTGCTGAACGGCTGCTGACTAAACTCGACCCAATTTTCCCTGCAATGTTGACTTCAATCATTGAAGTGACATCAAGGCGAAGTCAATTGACTTATTTTGCCTGGATGCGGAGCTGAACTTGTTGATTTCTGGAAAAAAAAAATCACTCATTTCTCTGAAATTTGCATTAGATGCAAGAGAATGTAGGTAGCTGCTGGGGCTACAATATGAAACTGACGGGTTTTTCGAAAGGAAAATTCCCTGATTAAAATAACTGCTTTTTGTAATCTATATGAGAAATGTCAAAGACTTCCTGTAACAATATAGACGGCTGACAATGCTCCTCTTAGTTCTGTGCTAGGGCTGATTACAGAACAATAAAAAATGTTAGCCTACTCTAGTAACGTTCATGTAAAATGTTGGGTACCGTGTTATATGAATATCAAACATGAATATCAAAGAAGTGCACTGGGTTTTTCTATAAAAGGTGTTATAAGTCTTATTATGTTTACGTTTACCACGAAAAATTAAGAAATATGGATGTTGTTACTTCGTGACTACTACGACAGATACAAACAATCCTAAGTGCTATTCAAGTTATTTAAGACTGCATATACAATACACATAAATGTATTTATGTAGGTATACATATATATATATATACATAATAAAGTCATAATTATATTATTATACAGTTACAATATTGAAAGAATGCCAAGTGAAACGTGTCACTAGAAAAATTATTTTGGATAGATAGATATATATATATTTTTTTTGTCATAGGAAAATGGGTCTGTCTCTCTTTCCCTCCGCTAGGAAATATACTACCACAATGATGGAAGAAATGCGGAACCAGAAACAGGTATAAGTCAAGGATACTTTGTAAAGAAATTAATTGAAAAGCAAAGGAAATAGTCACCATCAAATTGGAGGCCATTCAGTTAAACTGCTGCATTTACTTACAGAACCTGAATGTTCCCTTTTGCACTTAAACGGTTAACTGTTGAACAACGTTAACTTATAGATCAGTTGTTTTCACCAGTAAACAATACCTTATAGAGAAACTAGAGCACTCTGAGAGCGCATACATCTGCCAAGCTAGGCAACGTTAACGAAATTTCAATTTGCTTCTGAAACTATGATTTCTTTTTATCAGGAGCAAGAGTTGGTCATTTGTGCCTCTTGCACATAATAACAGCTTCTGCAATTTTCTTGAAGATCCGTTGTAATTTTTCCAGCTTTGTGGCCGATTAACATTCTGTCAAACATTAGCCAAACGCACAAAGAGACCAACCGATCATCCTCAAAATTTGATTATTCATGTCTTTTAACATTTCTAACAAGTCCTGTAAATTTCATAAAGATCCGTTCATGACTTTTTTAGTTATTATGCTAACAAAAGTAAAATCACACACCAAGTCAAACAAACTTACCAGCAGATAGATCATTAGAAAATTCGGCCATTTACTCTGTGTGATATACCTAACAACTCAAGTACATCGTAGAAATCTCTCCATAACTTTTTGAGGTATGTTGCTAACAAAAAAGAGTCAGATAAGCAAACGGTTGAACGGATCTTCACCAAAAGTTAATTATCTATTACTCTTTAGCATGTCTAACAATCGCTGTAAATTTCGTAAAGATCCGTCCGTAAATTTTAAATTATCTTGGTGAGAGACAAACTGAACAAAGAAACCTCTTACCTCTTGGCAAAGGCGACAAGTAAATTAAAAATGGGAAGACGCGATTTCCGTGTGTGATGGCGCTCCATGCAGTAATGGCTGTAACAACATCACGAACAACCGAAAAATGACAACGATTTTTCAGAATGTTATGTCCAGGTATTTCATTTCAAATAAAAGCAAGGCTGAAAAATAAAAAAAAATAAAAATAACGCTAATAGTCTCAAGAAAAAATTCAGAATGAGAAAAAAACTGCGCCTACAACATTATCTACAACAGCAGCACAAAAGCAGACACTGCAGGAGCTTCGGAGTGAAGTAAGCCAGAAATCAGTCCTCTGTGTGGTTTATTCCATCCACAAGAGCGACATAATATTTTCATTTTAAAATGACAGCAACTGAAGTCCAACAGTTTCTTTGTTTTCAAGTTTGGAGGCTCTTGCCCAAAAAGCCAGAGAGGAAAAAAAAAAAAGAAAAACTGGCCCAGACGCCGCTTTTGAACGCCTCACTTTTAAGTTTTCTTATTCCGTATTTTGACCTCCAAGGAAAACAGGAAGTCTTATCGGCAGCAGCACCGGCCTTCTGCATCTTGCCTCTTCCAAACTCTGCCTCAGTATTTTTACTTTATTCGTTTTCGTTGAAGTTCACCCTACTCATTATCTATTTAGCCTCCCACTCTTTCTCTATATCTTCTTGTTTCAAGTAGTCTCTCTCCATCGGTCACATCGGTAGGTATATTTTCCGTTGCTTGTTTCGTGTTGCTTGCAATACTTCTAGCTTATATTTATTTACTTTTTTCTTCTCATTTCTTCCAATATTCTAGGTAGTATATCAGCATTGCAGCGGCTTCGATGGGTACTGACGTTTGCCTATGTATGATCTGTAAGGTATTCAGAACTGAGAGGCATTGACTATAACCTTGTATTCTATCTTCCAAAATCCTTAGGAGAAACACTCAAGTTGCCGCTGAAGGGCTGAAGCCCAACTCTCCGCATCAGAAATTGTTGGATAACGAACTCGTAATGTGAGTCGTGTTTTATTTCCTGATCTGTGTCTGCGTAAAATTAGTTAGCGGGAATAGTGTTCGGATGTGTGGATTTGCAGGCATTCAAGACAGCTGTGAATGGATTTCAGAATTTATTTTAGTAGCGCTTCCATCTTTCTAGGGCTACTTAGCGTTCATTTGTGCTGAACCCCATTTGACGCCAGGACTTGTAGTTTTAATGATACTGGCACTATCGTAATAATTCTATTTCAGCTAAAGCGAAACAAGCCTCACAACGATATCATTCTAACCCTTTAATACACAGTGCATCAAGTTTAGCGCAGACTGAGCATCTGTGGAAAAGTAAGATTAAAAGGTTGCATCGATTAGCTCTACGAGAACTAATTAAGCTAAGTTCATTAGCTTGACTTGTTTGGAACTTTTCTGACCCGAACGTTGGCTTCGCTCCTTTGGATCGTGTTGTACATGTAAATCGTGACCTGATTGCGATTGAAATGGCAGATAACTATATTTCGTGAGGAAGGATTACACTCGAAGCTCTATCTAAAATGGCGAGACCAACGATCATAGTATAAGTGCCAGGTAAGTAATAGCTACTGAAATTAATTTCATTCACTCTCGCATACTCACGTACCGCATCGACTGGTTACTTTCTTAGTGGAAATTTGAGGGATTACTGCCACAGCACAATTGGCCATTCAGCCCTTTTGCCTGTTAGGGTAAATCTCAATACCGTTATCAAATTCCAACAATGAAGACCAGATCGAGTCCTCCTTGAAACACACAACCGACAGCATAGCACAACGCCCATGCCAGGACCACACTACACGAACAATGTGATGCGAGATGCGCAGTTCGTTAATACTACCGCATCTATGCTACTGAGTTTAAATATATTTCAGGATGGCAGTCAGGTGTCCATCCTCGCCCCCAGTTGTTAGTGCGAATGCGAAATGTGGCTTCGGCATAACATGCACCGAGAGCACTACTGTACTCTGTTGCCAATACTTCATCGCTTTTTCTTCCGAAAGGTGAGTTCCAGGCAAAACGGTCTTTCTTTCTAAGGAAACCCGGACGTCGTCTATAGTAACGAGTAAAAATATGAAATTCAAGGAATTTTTCATGTTAATTTAAACTTGAGTTTCAATTTTTCGTTAATAATTAACCAGTAACGACTAGAGTCTGATAAATTTTTTGCTGTGTTAATTCTGCCTCGCATTACATAGGGGAATTCTATGGCATCGTTCGTTTTCTTCGTTATAATGACTAACTAATGTATTTGATCTGAACTACACAACAACAGAAGCAATATACTCTAAGGCATAGTATACCTAAATATCAATAAGGTAATTGGCAGCGGTTACGTGCACTTTGGAGAGAAAACTACTGTTACTTATGTTGGTCACGGGCTGTCACCCGACGGGAGACAGCCGTGATAGGGAGGGATCTGTACACGTGAGCTTGCGTGCATAACATCACCTGGACCTGATCCAAGATCACCGAAGGTACCGGACAATTAGATATTGTATTTATCTCTTTATGAGTTTTATTTCCCATTGCCCACCTCGCTTTTAGAATTTTCACTCGCTGTTTATGCAATATTAATAACTAGTATATAGTGTCCATGAAAATGGCAGCAAAATTTGCTTTGAAAGCCTGACATTCTTCATGCACGTTGTGGTGATACGCAGTAAGGGCTAGAGCGTCCCCGTCTTGTTGGTCTCCGATTTAAAGTACCGGAAGAAATGAGTGCCATTAATGTCTCTTCCTAAAAGTAGAGCAAATTAGTTTTCTAGTGCGGCAAGCACAAATATAGGAATATACATAAATAGTAGCACCAATAAATTCCAGCGCCTCCGCCGTATTCCAGATACGGTTAGATTTGCTGTAATTCCTGTACGCGACAATATTTTGCCCTAAAAATTCTTGTATGCGACAATATTTTGCCCCAAAAATTCCTGTATGCGACAATATTTTGCCCTAAACAGCGACTAGACAGAAAACAAATTAATAGAAAAATCGATAAATGCACTTTGACCTTTATTTCAGGGAATGATTACTCTTTGAAGGATAACGCCGAGGTTTGATGCATAATTATTACATCAGTAGCCATTGCTCTCAAAGTACTAAGATGGATATTAATTTCCTACTTTTATTTTCTCAACACAAGAAGGAAGATTGTAAGATTTTTCTCAGTGGAGTTAGCGACCCTCGTCTATGGTGATTATTAAAAATAAATATCAAAAAGGCATGTAAGTGCAATGTGTCCTCCACATAGTGAAATCATCATCAATTATAGATATATTAGTGGACCAGTGCGTTAAAATATTTCACGCAGTAATCGATATGTTTGCTCTCTTTTTTGACTTGCTGTTTGTACATTTTCCCGCTGACGCTTTTTAGCAACTCTAATTTCCTTCTTTAACCCTGCTGCTTCAAGTCTTTCTATGTCACTGTGCCGCATAGGCGCTTCATTTTTCCATTGATAGCACGTCTTCGTATTTGAGACTGTCGTAGTCTCATTCGTCTTTTACGCTCCCTATCCTCTTTCTTAATTAAACCGGTGTCTTCCAAAGTAAAATCTTAAGTAAAACACTGCAATAAACTTGAATGCTTCTCCAGTAAGCTTATATGCAATGTTAGTGCGCCGTATCCATAATACCGTCTTCCATGCTTAACTATCTGCTTCACTGAAGTGCTCACATTTCGGCCGCTGAAGCGAAATATGCACTCTCAGAGAAGGACAGTGAGCTAGAATACTTGAAGAGAAAGCTATATCGTCAATTTTTTTTAATGAGAAAGACAGTAAGCTAGAAGAAATAGTTGTCTACTTCCCAGTGCCCGTGAAATACTTGAAGAGAAAGCTACATCGTCAAATCCACTATATAATAAAACACAGTTGTTGGTCGCTTGCTTCCTCGCTTGCTCCAATGTTGGTCTATCTTTCCGTCACGCCGTTAAGAGTTTAATAGGAGAAACTTCATGTACTGAAAAACAAGTTGAGATACGATAGAGTTTCAGCGCTTGGCGTACCGGTGACAAATACAGCTCTGGATCTCCGGATTCTGGATCCCGGGCTCTGGATCCCCGGCCTCGGGATCCCCGCTTTCATTGCTGGATGATATCGTAGTAGTTGAATCTTCACGCTGAACACACGCCTTTTTCTATTGAATTTACATCGCAGCCAAAGTTCGACGCTGGAGGTACAACAATCAGTTGGTATCCACGATACGGTGAGCCCTGGACATTTCCAGTGAATTCTATTGACTGAACTATATTTTTCTTAGTGCAGCTTAACGCTTAATCAACTCCAAGCTGATATTCACTCCTTATCTTGCAGGGGGGTATTTTGCTATCGCAAAGCTCATGGATGTACAGCTTGCGTTTCACTAATGGAAGATCAGGCCTGCAGGGATGAGTCCTTATAAAAAAGCAAAACCTATACTGGGAACCGGAACAATAAAAAGCTCAATCAAAAATTTTTTGCCGTCATTTTCAACGGCTGGGCCTTCTAGTTTTTTAATAAGAAATACAGTAAGCTAGAAGAAATATTCATCTACTGTCCGTGAAAATCATCACCTCGTGAGTGCCCTGATGATCATTTGCCGAAGTTATACGTCGTGACCTGAGAGAAAAAACTTATAAAATCTGACCCCAGAAGCTGCATACGTACTGTTCCGATTTCAAGAAGTGTTTCAAGCACGAAGTGCATCCAGATGAAGAGATAAGGATCCAATTTTCACCATCCTCTGTAAGCTGATCATCGATCTCTACGAAAACGTAACTGAAATACAAAATCTGCAACGTGGATTATATTTCGCTTATCTGATTCCTACAAAGCGGACACGAAATAAATAAATACACCAAGCTTTTTATTATATAAGGATAGTTAGCATTAGGAGGATCAAAAGTTCCATTCTCAGGGAGGAGCTCAGGCCAAAGTATCGGTCCTCTCCGAGCTTTTGCGGGTATGTTGAATTACAAAAAATCTGACGTCTAAAAAAGGTGATGTGGCAAAAATGTGCACCGCTTTTTTTAACGGCACACGCAATCTGGTCACAAGAAAAAGTGACTTTCCTTATTTTCAGAAGATATTTTCCGATTATGCTACCTTTTACAGCTTCAGATTCCCTTCTCTCTTTTATTATTCCTATGGTCCATATCAGACTATGGCATCGAACAGCAATATCGCCAGTCATTATCTCAGTGGGCAATTTTTGCGACAGAGATTCGCTATAAAATATTAACAAAGTGAATACCAATATCGGTATAAAGATAATATCCTATTATAGGGGAGCTTCGTTCTAAATAGCTGCTTTTGAAGGTTTCGATGTGACATCAACCGGAGCCAAGAATTTAACGTTGACGAAAGTCTGGCTAAAACTAAATTCTTTTTCATTTTCAGAAACGAATTTTAAAGACATGGCAACGGGCTAAGTTTCTCTTCAGTAAAGTACCCAATATGGAAAGTTCCTGTAATCCCTTAACCAGCAGCGGTCACCACATATTTTTAGTCTCAAATTTCAATAACACACAGCAGGAAAAATATTCTGAAAATTGACACAGCATTGCCTGCTGCAGCTTCTCTGTACTAAATATATAGTATGCTTGTACTTTCATTCAATAATACTCTTTTATTGTTGGCTTATCGTACTCTGTTTTCAATATTGCACAGCAATGCATGTATAGAAAGATTTACTGGATATTACAAGTCACATCATTTTCCTACAATGAACAATACTTTTTATTTCAATAATATACTCTTGCCGTCGACACAGAGTACCCTGACTTCAATAGCCACGACATGGGATCCTATGGCCAGCCCATCGACCCCTCTACTCATCTCCAAGGCATGGGAGGGCCTCAGAAAATTGCCAGCTCCCGTTCTCTCCACACATTTGCGTTCGTGTGCATTTATGCCCATTGGGTTTAAACTGCTGCTGATATCCCTGCTCTAAAACTGAATGTTAAAGCTTATTGCTATCGTAAAATTGGAACTTTATGGTAATCTAACGCCAGGCGTCCTGGAAGAGGTCGTGATAGCATCGCCCGTGTCGACATCCAAAAAGGAATTTCTTCTTGGAGAGCCGCTCGCCCAACTGCACCCCATAGCTTATTGGGAAATATTTCTTAAGAGATTTTGGGGCCTCAGAACGATACACTGACATTGCCTCTTTCGCTAGCTTGATTATAATATATAAATCATATTCAATGTTGTCTATGGTGAGCCTCTTTATGAGGTTCCCAGCAGCACTAGAAAATCAATCCGTCTTGAAATGTTCCTTTTTACTGGATTAACCATATCGTATATAAATCCTTTTCGACGCAGTCTATAGTGTCGCACTAGAGGAGTTGGTAGAGGCAGTAGAAGATCAAATCGTCTTCGTAGTTGCGAGAGCCTGCTAGGGGCTGTTGTATCGATATTGCATTGCTCGCTGACATTGATTATAGAGAACGTAAATCATTCCGACGTAATCCATCAAATGGGTACAGGAGTGACACCGTCGGATCAAATGTCTTTTGAAAAGAGGACAGTCAGGGATACCCCATCATTGCTAGAGATGACGCTACTGCTAATATGCTTCCTTATAGGGCCCGCACTTTATGTAATGATACCATCCATGGCGGTGTATAAAAGCAATCCCTCTACTAATTTGATGAATTTTCCGACACGGTTAGTGATGAAATAGAACAAGGTAAATGGCACTTGTTCTCACCTACCACCAGTTGCAGCCCAGCTAGAAGATCAGGCGGTACTTGAACAAAGAAAGGAGAACTACACAAGAAGAAATCACTTATAGCGATGACTTTCTGTGCCCACACTCTCATTGTAGGGCATAGTAAGTTGATTTTGTTCAAAACTTTTTCTTTCAGCCTACAACTCCTTCCTAAAGAGGCCAGCGCATCCACGAAACGCTCATCCCTAACAAAATTAGGGGCCGCCGCGATGCCGCTCAGAAGTTGAATCTCTGTTCTAGCTTCTACAGCGGGCACGGTTTTCGGTTGGGATGATGCAGACTTTTGACAAGCCAATAAAAACTTCGGCTTCTCGTAGACAAAACATTGTTTCAACCGTTTGTTTCTATTGTAATCCCATCGGATACTTATAAGCATTTATCGTCTGACTATGGGAAAATAGTGAAAGGTATCCGATAATATTGGAAAAATGGTAATAAATTTTTCATTGGGTAGCCGGACTGACAGAGAGATTAGGTGTTGACCCCACTACAGTATTTTACTTAGTGTATGCTATTTCGTTCCAATGGTTCATTCTCCTATGTTGTTGCTATAGAATAGACAAAAGAGCTTTTAGAGTGGCAACGCGCAGCGTAAGCAATATATTGTTAAGCAAGTCGAAAAATTATGCCCGTTTTGACGAAGATAAATTAATCTGATTATTTAAAGTTATCAAGGGAGTAGTTCCTGAGCTCACGATCTCGACTGAGTTTTAGTTGTTAATCTCTAGCCTAACGCTCTTAAGATGGAAAAGGATTGACCGTTCCATCCTCTCAACGGTTACTTTACGAATTTGCAAGTAATACGTAAACCCCTGCCAAAGGAGCGAATCGAAAGCTTAGCATTGAAGTTCCAGGTTAGTTACAGCCAGTCTGTTCATTTATCTTGCTGAAATCGGTGAATCGTACAAGCTTGAGCTCATGATCTTGACTGCGTTTTAATTGTTAATCGCTAGCCTAACTAACTAACTTTGTCATGTTAGTTTTAAAACTGGAGCTATGAATGAAGCAGACAGACCACATTAATTTCTTGCATTTTTTTAAGCCAGCTTCATTAAATTTAATAGGAGCCCAGCAGTGGCCGGCTTCATTACCGAGCGCTCTAAACTCAGATTTTTGTGTGTATTAACTATAGGACAACTGCTTGTAACTTGCTGCAGAGCGTTACTTTTCTGTTCTGCTTATGCTGCACTTGTGGCACCTGCCTTCAGTTGATGCATGTGTCGAAATCGTTACTAAAGCGTATTTTCTCTTGCTTTACGTGTTTTATGCATGCGGCGTTATCAGTTTCTGCTGATATAATTGTAACACAATTACATGTGTATTTTGTGTGCCTTTGCTATATTCCATGTAGTCTCCTTTTGTTGCTTTTCATCGATAGTTGTAGTGCTACGATATTATGATACATGTGTGCGTTGTATCTTTGCTAGCATGCAAGTGTGACGTACGTTATTTTCTATCGATGCTGGTGGTTACATAATAACCAGTGTATTTAATCTCTTTGCTATTATCTTTAAATATATTTTGTGCGTGTTACTTTCTGGTGACTTAGGTGTTGACACTGTTTAGTGCACGCGCTAGTTCTGCACTACCTCCTGTATATGTTGCATTTGCTACTTTGCACACTGCACAGTCTCAACTCGATGCCCCACAGCAACTAATTGGTACCACACAAACTCACAGAGGTACCGCACAGTCTCATCAACACCGAGATACCGCACAGTCTCACCGACACTGAGGTACCGCACAGTCTCATTAACACCGAGGTACAACACAGTCTCATCAACACCGAGGTACCGCACAGTCTCATCAACACCGAGGTACAGCACAGTCTCATCAACACCGAGGTACCGCACAGTCTCATCAACACCGAGGTACAGCACAGTCTCATCAACACCGAGGTACAGCACAGTCTCATCAACACCGAGATACCGCACAGTCTCATCAACACCGAGGTACCGCACAGTCTCATCAACACCGAGGTACCGCACAGTCTCATCAACACCGAGATACCGCACAGTCTCACCGACACTGAGGTACCGCACAGTCTCATTAACACCGAGGTACAGCACAGTCTCATCAACACCGAGGTACCGCACAGTCTCATCAACACCGAGGTACCGCACAGTCTCATCAACACCGAGGTACAGCACAGTCTCATCAACACCGAGGTATCGCACAGTCTCATCAACACCGAGATACCGCACAGTCTCACCGACACTGAGGTACCGCACAGTCTCATTAACACCGAGGTACAGCACAGTCTCATCGACACCGAGGTACCGCACAGTCTCATCAACACCGAGGTACCGCACAGTCTCACCGACACCGAGGTACAGCACAGTCTCATCAACACCGAGGTACAGCACAGTCTCACCGACACCGAGGTACAGCACAGTCTCACCGACACCGAGGTACAGTACAGTCTCATCAACACCGAGGTACCGCACAGTCTCATCAACAACGAGGTACAGTACAGTCTCACCGACACCGAGGTACCGCACAGTCTCATCAACACCGAGGTACCGTACAGTCTCATCAACACCGAGGTACCGCACAGTCTCACCGACACCGAGGTACAGCACAGTCTCATCAACACCGAGGTACAGCACAGTCTCATCAACACCGAGGTACAGCACAGTCTCATCAACACCGAGGTACAGCACAGTCTCATCAACACCGAGGTACAGCA
>LQNS02278187.1:21179056-21190396 GCA_001587735.2 Parhyale hawaiensis | reverse complement strand
TATTATTGGGCGAAGGCCCGTGTTTACGGCCGGTCTCCGGTGGCCACCGTATTGTTTTCCGTTACCGTGTCCATCACACGGCCGCCAACAAAAGGCAGTCCTCCTCTTGCCGATTTGGCTTCTTCCTCTTCTGCACATAACAATTGAGACATTTTTCTAGATTTGTTCCTCGTTTTCCTGGAGGCAGAAAGTACCACAACCTCTTTGGATTCCCAGTCTAGAATCTTATTTATTTCGTTGTTACCTCAAGTTTCAAATGTCTTTCTATGTTATTCTCATAGAGCGTAAAGCTTTGGTCATTATTGTAGTAGTTGGATTAGAAGCAACAGAGTCACCATCGTAGGAGGGGCAAATCATCCCATGCGGTTCACTGATCACCACCTCCTCAAGCGTACGTCTAAACTGTGACGAGCCGAGTTGAAGAAGGGTGGCATCCAATAGAGTTTACTTTATGTTTAAGTGTAATTCTCTCTCTTACTTCTATTTGAACCTTTAAAATATCTTTCTTTCTTACGGTATTTATCAGTGGTAGGTAATATACCGTTCGTACTTGAGTAGTCGGGGTATTTAGCAATAGTTAATAAGGCTCATTGGCCCTAGGCATTAGATGACTGATGGAAAACCTCAGCTAAGAGGGTGATAGTGTAGGTTTGATCAGTTGCAGCAGATCCACGAAAGTTCTAGGGCGTTAGTTTAGGTGAAACCTGAAAAATGATGGAACAAAGCAGCCTCTAAAGAAGTTGGGCGCTAGGAGTTAATGAGTCCTAGAAGGAGAGTTCGAAGTTGTGGAGGATGTCGCTCCGCTTGATTGCTTGTTGTTGTTGTTAACAATAAGAAAACAGCACTCTAAAATAATCTTCTTGCTTCCAATGCTTATTATCTTACTAGTGACCAGCACCTTCATGAACTGACGGCAGAAACAATTTCTTTGCTCGTTTTCTCTTCTTTCTGCTCTCAAAAATATTTTTCACTTCATCTTTTCTTCATCCTCTACGCACATAGCTTATCTTAACCTCAGAGAAAAAAACGAACTTTACCATTGAACGGAAGGAAAATTCAGTATCTATGCTATAGCACAGCAATATTCCAGACGTCGATACATATTATATTTTACTTTTAACACAAAGACTCATTTGCTGGCGAGCCTATCCAGTCTACGTGACAAGTAACAAAAAAATAAAAAACAAGTATTTGTGTAGCTTTATAAAATTGTAGTCATTCAGTGGAATTCAGCATTTTTCTTCTTCCTTTGCGCAAAAACCAAAGAGGCATACAAAACCTCGATGTCTTTGATGTTTCAAGAACATGTGCAAAAGCATATTTTCTAAGTCTGCTACCTTCTCCCCTTTTACCCACTTACTATACGGTAGTTAAGAAACATCCAATTACTGTACTAAATTATGCCCAACGATGAAAGAGTTTCTCGAAGGATTCGTGATCCTTTATAAAGGAGAGTGGCTGAGATTTCATTCGCTGCTTTACAAGTCTCTCGGTTCTACGGCTTCTTTGGGTTTGTAAACAGTGCTCCTCAAGTAGAAGTTTTGATGAAAATTTTCTCCTAATGGACATTAGCTAGATAATTCCTTGGACTAGAATTACCTATATCGGTGTCTTTTATCTAACGATTTGTACCCTAAGTGCTGAACTCCTTTTGTGTGTAAGTTAGTATACATCGCACGTAAATCACAAAATTCGTTAACATAGCCATTTTATTATTTATTCTGTGATCCATTTACTTTGTAGCTTCTGAACTTAGTTGTAATTTCTTTGAGTTTGTGAGCAGCCAAGGCTGTGTCACGGATGCCAACATACGAGTAGATTATCAGTTGTGTATTCTGATAAAGAATATATCTACGGTAATTTAGTTTTCTAGTTGGTGAAGAAACTAACTGCAAAACTGAAAACTGGTAAGTTAAATTCAGCAAAAAGAGAGCCTGTTCTTTCTCATCTTATATCCACGAAAATATTTCCAAAACTATTAAATTACCTGTTTCGTCTGGTGAGTCCACAGTACAACCATTTTACATGAAAGTTGCTTGGGGTCAGTGTTAAGACAAGTACCGGTATGCAATTAGACACGAATTGGCATGAAAGAGAGCAAAATCAAAATCTCAAGGAAGATAACAAGTAAAAAAAGAGGAAAATGACTCGAACATACAACTGAATATTTACTGAGAGAAAAAAATGTATTAGGAAAGCTAAGTAGAAGTTTCGCGAAATGAAGTTTCGCAGTAAAAGGATGAAATAAAGAAAATAAACTGAAGCACATGAACAAAATTGCCGCAAAGAGTTTATATCATGCAGAGCAGCAAGTGCATACAAGAAAGAAAATAGCCTGTAAGAAACGCGAACATAGACAGCGGGAAGTGCAATATACAGACATATGGATGTGCTGCTTCGGGGAGACCTCATGAAAAGAAGCAAATGAAAGAAAGAGAGCAAGCACAAACAGACATCATATTACCTCTGAGAGAGAGAGAGGTCATAGAAAGCTACAAATGCAATATAGCAAGGAAGTACCAATGAACGAACCAGATTGCCTCTCAGAGCAGAGGCATCGTGGACAGAAGCAAGCGGCGCAATAAAGAGAAAAGCAACAATGGACGAACCAAAACAAACTTGGATTCCCTGGCCGCTGCCACCATCTCAATAATTGCGTCACTGGTGGCGAGTGCGAAACGCTGGCGTCTCTAATTAGGTTGGCCGAGCCTGAGAGCCGCGGCTTGTGGTCTGTCCTTCCTACATCCAAGACGAGGGATGATAGATGAGAGCCTTCTCGACCCTTGTGTATAGATGCGCGTGATGTGCAAGTGGAAGTTGAGTCTCTCGAGATCTGACGCACGACATATAAATCAACGCCCATTGTGTATAGATGCGCGTGATGTGCAAGTGGAAGTTGAGTCTCTCGAGATCTGACACACGACATATAAATCAACGTCCATTGTGTGCTGTTCATAGATGCGCGTGATGTGAAGCTGTAATGTACCTCGTTCATACACTGTTATGACTAATGAAAGTGCATGACACATCAATACATTCATGACTTTCGTGCATGAGTATGCGTGATATGAATCCGTAGAGTTCTTCCATTTACGCATCGCTCTTACTAATGACCGAGAAGAAAATTCACTAGTCTTGTTTGTCGATAAAGCGCACATGGAAAATACTTATAAAGGAGCCTCAGAATTTTAGGACATTATAATGACTTCACTGTTTGGGTAATATATTCGCCGATAGCCCTTGGTAGTGCACAGTGGTAGGCGAATTACCTTACCGCCTATGCATACACTCTCCCTTTTGGTAAGCTTCTATTTTGTTTTGATGGCTAGTGTGCAGGATGCTGGTGCTGATACTTGACACACAATAACCACCAGGTACGCTTAATAGAAATACATTGTGCTATATAGTATTATTTTCTATAAGAAGCAATCATACCTCGGTACAGATAGCAAGCAACACCTCACAGGTACTTCTGAAGAAGTGCCTCACCGTCCAACAAAGGAAGCGTACCATCATAAAAAAACACTCAGTTGCACCAATGTACTGGACTTCTTTCACAGAGTTACAAGTAAGTGCAAAGCAGTGGATCTCATTTTCTTCGATTCTAAGAATACTTTTGATAAAGTGTCCCCCAACCTGTCGCTCAACCCAGGTAGATTTCTCCAGCTCGACCTGAACATGGCTGAATTGCCGCTAGCGACGAGTGCAATTTCAAGTGACAAACGGCTGAACTTCTGTCTCATTAGGGATTCCACAGGGAAACGTTTTTGGTCCACTTTTGTTAATGATATCCAGTATGTTATGCAGTATAAGAAAGACTTCATCTCAACGCACTTAGTAAAGTTACTAAAATCGTGTTCGATTTGACAGCAAAGTTGAGCCTTCGAGGCTTGACCTTTCCTAGACCTCACACTGCATGGTGCATTGGCTTCTGCCCGTTGATTCCAGCTTCAGGCGTTTGCGAATAGTCGCTTACCAGAGAAGCTCCCAAGAACTCAGTCTTACTTTGTGAAATTCAGATTTCAGTTCGCTCAACATAACCGGGTTGCTTTTAATATCTGTTAAACGACTTAAGGTGATGAAGATAAAATTCCTGTCTGCAATTTTGGAGAAGTCCAGTGAAGTGGGCTTAGCGTGGATCATCACCTTTGAGAACCCAATCGAACACGCCATAAATGTGCTGATGACATAAACTCTGTTATCTTACACACCTCACCATCGAAGCTATGGAAATTCCATAATGGCCAAACTAACTGGACCGCAACCATGGCAGATGAGCTTCAGTGTCAATAATAATTAATTGAATGGCAGCAAACCCGATGATAACATCAACACCCCTATTTCTGTCAATGACACTAAAACTTGAATATGGTACTCAGCATACGTGATCTGGGAATTAACGCCACTACCAGTCTGGAACATGAGCAACGGATTTAAAAGTGTAAAAAGTACAAAAATGGTCTAGGGATCACTAGCAACTATTTTAAGTGCAAATAACAAAATAATTTTTTCCTACTACAAATTGCTAACGTGCTGTAATTTACAATCTGCTGTTTAGTTCTTGCCACCTCATTTTTGCCTATGTTTCAATAAAATGAAAATCATTCAATGTAGAGCAACAAATTTTACACCTTGACTGTGTGATAAATCATATTAGCCTCTCCTCAAGGAGCTCGGACTCATCTCGCCCAAAGAAAGGTGGCTTAGAGGACAAAGCATATTCAAACAGTCAAATACGTCGACTTCTTCGACAAATTCCCTACCATCAAACTGTTTTCTTCGACAAATTCCGACTTATCAAACTGTTCCGAGAAAGCGGTGACGATCAAGAACGAAATAACGGAAATCGGTCAAGCATCAACACAAAGTAACTCGACATGGCTGACAGCTTACCCTTTAATTTTTCGTAGCGAAGATTTGGAATAGGTTCCCAAAGCAAATTATTGGACCGCAGATAGTTAACACATCCAAAATCCAGCTGAGCAAGTACTGCGAGCAATGTCCTATGCTGTTTCGAATCAATCCCACCCCGCAGCTCACAAATTATTTGATCCCGAAATCTACTTTTTTATCCTTTCACTGACAACCTCTTCATTGATTCGTAACACCACAACCAGTCTACCAAAACTTATCATAGCTGCCAACTCTTTCTGTTGGCCACATGTTCCCTTTATCTCATGGTTTTACTAATCTTATCTAATCTTTAGGATGACAGAGGCTGAGAAAGTAACGAGACTTCCTCATCATGTTCCCTGTGGTAATAGGATACTTGGTCTGTCCATTGTTCCCTAGCTTATGCAATCAAGTTAACGATACTTTAATTGTACCTCAAATGTTTCTAGATTCGTAAATAAATCGGGTTTTGCCTTTTTTGCATGTCAAGCGATCCACTTGTTCCGAGCAATAAGTAAATAGTGGCTCAAATGTCCGTAGATTTTCCTGTGATTTATGCACTTCTGCTGCTGCTGCTGCCGCCCCCCACTCCCAAGTCGCTTGGCTGATAAACATGATTCTCCGTATCAAACCTTGGAGGTATATTTTTCTAAATAACGAGCAATTGTTAGTGATTTGGACTTTTGGAAATGAATAGGTTGGCATTTTCGATAACTAACCACATTGATCCGTAGCCACAACATCAATACAGTACGCTTGTCAACAGTCTTTTTGACCTAACAAGCAAAGTAAGCTCGACAACGATGTCATTTTTTGTTCGTTTTTCTTTACCTCGTATAGAAAACGAGGCATCATTAGGGGCAATAGTTAGACGCCCGCCACTGCAACCCTTATTGAGGAAGTTCCTGTAATGACCTGCAGGAAACTGCGAAATTTTTCCGTAAAAATTTTCAGCGGTTTGCAATGGTCGTGTGCCGTCAGTAACAGGATAGGGATACATAATGATATATTTATATATATATGTATCGTAAAATTCAGTCACAAGAACAGCGATTAGTTTGCATTGTTTCGCATGCACCTGTCTATATGGTACATAGCACGATTTCTCTACTCTATCTGTACCGAGCTGCAGTACCTCCTTACAGAGACTTTTTATCTTCTCCGTAGGAATACCATGAGAGACAAAAACCCTTGTAGCTAATAACACAGCCCCGTATGGATGAGCTTGAAATTTGGCGGGTGGTCGGTCTAAGAGGCTATAATAAGAAGAAATTCGGAGATCGACGTGTCGGCCGTTGTGCTTGAATTGACTCGTTCGTTAAACTTTACACGTCAGTTAACACATACGATGAATGTCTTAGCACTACCGTCAAAGAATTTCTGAACCCTTGATATTTTGTTTCAGGCAGATTACAATTACATGTAGGTACATCATCCAATGTAATCACTTACCACTTTTTAGAATCCTCTTGTCGCACAGATAAATTGGATTGCTTTTTACTCATTCCTCCACATATCGCTCTTGTAATGACTCCGTAAATTCTTTTTGATCATTGTTAGACTATATATCATCGAACTGAGGCAATTTGACAATAAATTATGAAATATGTAGGAAATGTCTTCAATTAATATATGCATTGTCGTGGTATGTATGGACTATTTACGATATGATACTGTTCTTTTGACTCTATTTTCTTGTATTAGGAAAACAGCTTTCTACTGCTCTAATAATAAATGTATTGAAGCAAAAGAAGACAAAGGTTGTCAATACCAAATAATTTCGTGATCTTTATTAAAGCGTTCACAATGCATTCTTTTAGTTTTATTCATGTTTGTTCACTTACCATTACACCCTCTCTTATACCTCAGGTCAAGGCGGTGCCTATAACAAAGCTCAAGATTTTCTAAGCATTTTCTGAATTTTTCTCGCTCATAACTTTGATGAATGCCAGGGATGAAATTTGCATGGATGGCATGTCGGCAGAAGTTGAAAATACGTCGTAACTCGACAGCAAGCAGCGGAACTTGTTTGGAGTCGAGAGTTTGGACATGGGTGCTGTCCGGTGGGTGCTGTTAGGTGATGGGTGTTGTCCGGTGGGTGCTGTTAGGTGATGTGTGCTGTCCTGTGGATGCTGTTAGGTGATGGGTGCTGCCCGTTGGAGCTGTTAGGTGATGTGTGCTGTCCTGTGGATGCTGTCAGGTGATGGGTGCTGTGCGGTGGAGCTGTTAAGTGATGGGTGCTGTCCGGTGGATGCTGTTAGGTGATGGGTGCTGTCCGGTCTATGCTGTTAGGTGATGAGTGCTGTGCGGTGGAGCTGTTAGGTGATGAATGCTGTGCGGTGGAGCTGTCAGGTGATGAGTGCTGTGTGTTGGATGCTGTTAGGTGATGTGTGCTGTCCGGTGGAGCCGTTAGGTGATGGGTGCTATCCGGTGCAGCAGTTTGGTGGGTGCTCTTGGTCGAAAGGGTTCGGACGTGCATGCTATCGTTACATAAAAAGTGGGTGCGGTGCGGAGAAAACTAGAGCAGTTTATGTCAAATGTAAGGAAAATGTTAAAGCAAGAATAAATGAACAGTCTGCCATTAAGTACAGTGCAAAAATTGAAGCCGTTACTCCCAAGTGGCTCTATTACAGCAAATAGCATCACTGCGTTGTATATTTCAGTGAAGATAATTTTTCAATTGAAAAAGTGAACGTATTTCTCAATTAGCAGCCTCTTCAAAAATACGCGCATTGCTGTAGTGAAGAGAATGCCGTTTCAACTCCAAGAAATAATTCTATCTCTACAGCAGAAGTCAGGTCGTTAGCTTGAGCCAGTTTCATTTATTTGTTTGGCCGGCATGATGGGCCTCCATCTGTCTAGTGCGTCGACCACAAAATTTGTACTTTTGGCAGGTAGATGTCCCAGAAGTTTGGGACTGCAATAGATAATGGTATCTAAAAGTCTTAGAAAGAGCCCCGTCTCTATCTGCAACTGACTTGAAAAACTCTCATCAGTCAATCAGAGAAGGCCTTGCTTGTGCGTATTTATTTCTAAATAGAGCAAGCAAGGGTAACCGAAGGGCTACATTTTGGAGCAGTAAAAAGTAGACAAGTCACTTTCTAGCTAAACTATCTTCAATATTATTAGCCATTGCATGTGTGTTAAGGAGTGCTGAATAATTTTACTGTTGCTGAAAATTATTACTCAAAGCTGATTATTAATTGTTACCATGCAGTACAGCTAACGGATGTTTGCAAAACAATTAATTTTTCCTCCAGTTTTACGGCTTTTCATTGAAAATTCCCTTACCTCATCTACGAGGGCATTAACTCTAGGCAATCATATAATTCTTCTTTAAATGACAGTAGTAATATTGATAACATCAATTATAACAAATTGGGTCCACCCTATAAGCTAATATTTAAGACTCATAATACCAATTTATTTTAATAATATTATCTCCAATACTAGTATAGTTTCTTCAAGCCATTCGCACCTTGTAATTACTTATCTATTGCTCAGTAATGTTTTTTTTCTAAACCTATAAATCTATTTACTCGGCCAGCATCTAAATTTTATTAAAATATTCTGTGTTGGTTACCGGCACCCTGCAGTTTGTTGCTTCGCATACACAGAATGTGTAGTGAAGCGAAAGCGAAGATGTCTCGACAACAGCACATNATATATATATATATATATATATATATATATATATATATATATATATATATATATATATGTCGTAAAATTCAGTCACAAGAACAGCGATTAGTTTGCATTTTTTCGCATGCACCAGTCTATATCGTACATAGCACGATTTCTTAACTCTATCTGTACCGTGCTGAAGTACCTCCGTACAAAGACTTTTTATCTTCTCCGTAGGAATACCATGAGAGAAAAAACCCTTGTAGCTAAATAACACGGCCTAGTATGGATGAGCTTGAAATTTGGCGGGTGGTCGGTCTAAGAGGCTATAATAGGAAGAAATTCGGAGATCGAAGCGTCTGCCGTTGTGCTTGAATTGACTCGTTCGTTAAACTTTACATGTCAATTAACACATACGATGATTGTCTTAGCACTACCGTCAAATAATTTCTGAACCCTTGATATTTTGTTTCAGGCAGATTACAATTACATGTGCATCATCCAATGTAATCGCTTATCACTTTTTAGAATCCTCTTTTTGTACAGATAAATTGGATTGCTTTTTACTTGTTCATCCACATATCGCTCCTGTAATGACTCCGTAAATACATTTTGATCATTGTTAGACTATATATCATCGAACTGATGCAATTTGACCATAAATTATGAAATATATAGGAAACGTCTTCAATTAATATATGCATTATCATGGTATGTATGGACTATTTACGATATGATACTGTTCTTTTGACTCCATTTTCTTGTATTAGAAAAGCAGCTTTCTACTGTTCTAATAATAAATGTATTGAAACAAAAGAAGACAAAGGTTGTCAATATCAAATGATTTCGTGGTCTTTATTAAAGCGTTCACAATGCATTCTTTTAGTTTTGTTGCTGTTTGTTCACTTACCATTACGCATACTCTTACACCTCAGGTCAAGGCGGTGCCTATGACAAAGCTCAAGATTTTCTAGACATTTTCTGAATTTTTCTCGCTCATAACTTTGATGAATGCCAGGGATGAAATTTGCATGGATGGCATGTCGGCAGAAGTTGAAAATACGTCGTAACTCGACAGCAAACAGCGGAACTTGTTTGGGGGCGAGAGTTTGGACATGGGTGCTGTCCGGTGGGTGCTGTTAGGTGATGGGTGCTGTCCGGTGGGTGCTGTTAGGTGATGGGTGCTGTCCGGTGGGTGCTGTTAGGTGATGGGTGCTGTCCGGTGGGTGCTGTTAGGTGATGGGTGCTGTCCGGTGGGTGCTGTTAGGTGAAGGGTGCTGTCCGGTGGGTGCTGTTAGGTGATGGGTGCTGTCCGGTGGGTGCTGTTAGGTGATGGGTGCTGTCCGGTGGGTGCTGTTAGGTGATGAGTGTAATAACCGGCAGAGCTGTTAGGTGACAGGTACTGTCCCGTGGAGCTGTAAGGTGATGAGTACTGTCCGGTGGATGCTGTTAGGTGATGGGTGCTGTCCGGTAGATACTGTAAGGTGATGAGTACTGTCCGGTGGAGCTGTTAGGTGATGAGTGTACTAACCGGCAGAGCTGTTAGGTGACAGGTACTGTCCCGTGGAGCTGTAAGGTGATAAGTACTGTGCGGTGGATGCTGTTAGGTGATGGGTGCTGTCCGGTGCAGCAGTTAGGTGATGGGTGCTGTCCGGTGCAGCAGTTAGGTGGGTACTCTTCGTCGAAAGTATTCGGACGTGTATGCTATCGTTACATAAAAAGTGGGTGCAGTGTAGAGAAGAGTTGAACAGTTTATGTCAAACATAAGAAAAATGTTAAAGCACGAATAAATGAAAAGTCTGCCGTTAAGTACAGTGCAAAAATTGAAGCCGTTACTCTCAGGTGGCTCCATTACAGCAAATAGCATCACTGCGTTGTATATTTCAGTGAAGATAATTTCTCAATTGCAAAAATGAACATATTTCTCAATTAGCAGCCTCTTCAAAAATACGCGCATTGCTGTAGTGAAGAAAATGCCGTTTCAACTCCAAGAAATAATTCTATCTCTATAGCAGAAGTCAAGCCATTAGCTTGAGCCAGTTTCATTTATTTGTTTGGCCAGCATGATGGGCCTCCATCTGTCTAGTGCCTCGACCACAAAATTTGTACTTCTGGCAGGTAGATGTCTCAGAAGTTTGGGACTGCAATAGATAATGGTATCTAAAAGTCTTAGAAAGAGCCCCGTCTCTATCTGCAACTGACTTGAAAAACTCTCATCAGTCAATCAGGGAAGGCCTTGAGATTTGCCGAGGATGTGGCCACTTGCTTGTGCGTATTTATTTCTAAATAGAGCAAGCAAGGGTAACCGAAAGGCTACATTTTGGAGCAGTAAAAGCTAGACAAGTCACTTTCTAGCTAAACTATCTTCAATATTATTAGCCATTGCATGTGTGTTAAGGAGTGCTGAATAATTTTACTGTTGCTGAAAATTATTACTCAAAGCTGAGTATTAATTGTTACGATGCAGTCCAGCTAACTGTCGTTTAGAAAACAATTAATTTTTCCTCCAGTTTTACGGCTTGGCATCGAATATTCCCATACCTCATCAAGGAGGGCATTAACTCTAGGCAATCATATAATTCTTCTTTAAATGACAGTAGAATACTGGTATAGTTTCTTCAAGCCATTCGCACCTTCTAATTACTTATCTATTGCTCAGTAATGTTTTTTTTCTAAACCTATAAATCTATTTACTTGGCCAGCATCTAAATTTTATTAAAATATTCTGTGTTGGTTACCGGCACCCTGCAGTTTGTTGCTTCGCATACACAGAATGTGTAGTGAAGCGAAAGCGAAGATGTCTCGACAACAGCACATGTG
>LQNS02278187.1:21162348-21177161 GCA_001587735.2 Parhyale hawaiensis | reverse complement strand
AGCGTAAAATCCAAAGGTAATATTTTGCATTTCGCCCCACAACAGCAGCGTCTTGTTTCCCATCCACTCGCCCTTAAACAAAGGTTGAATGTGTATAAAAGCTGGAAGAAAGCGCAACATCTGCTGCAACTCTCACAAATCTCGCTCGAATGGCATAATAGTGAGTCCTACGGCGGATTTATGGCATCACTAATCTCTCTGCAATATGAAAAACGCATTTGGAGCCCTGCCTTCAACCTGAAAGAAGAAGGAACGAATGAACGAAAGACGATTCTCTTTCCCCTGTGATATGAATTTTCTGCGCTTCAATAAGATGAGAAGAGCTTTGGAAGAGAGGTCCTCGTGAATGCTCCTAAATGCCGGCTCTTCGAAGATGAGATTCCTCCAAGCATTAGATTTTTCCCGAGATAAAACACATTAAGAGCTTATTTGGGAAGCGTACTCAAAGTATTAATTAGAGAAGATTAGTTTTTTCGTCGCCTGCTTCTTTNGAATGCTCCTAAATGCCAGCTCTTCGAAGATGAGATTCCTCCAAGCATTAGATTTTTCCCGAGATAAAACACATTAAGAGCTTATTTGGGAAGCGTACTCAAAGTATTAATTAGAGAAGATTAGTTTTTTTTTTCGTCGCCTGCTTCTTTTTGCCAAATGCGGTGTCGGGTTGAAGATGAAATTTGTGGGATGGTGCGGCGCTCATAAGTTTTTCCTTAGGAATAATTTTTTTAAGCCAGCATTCTTATACAAATATATTTCCTTATGAATAACAGAATTTTGGTAGAATTCACAATTGTCGACAAGGGCATGCACAAAAGATGGATACAAATTTGTAAATGCTGTATATGTACTATAATATTTGTATAAACTGCATTGTATTACATTATAATTATATAGATATGTAAATGGCGACCCAAGAAAAGATGACCGTAGTTTACGTAAATATTAGGTTGTCGACTACAATAAAAATATTTTATTCCCTGTCTTACAAATGGAATTCGTGAGCTCACTTAACACTAGATATTAATTTTTTTCGCTATAGGCGAAAGCAAAACTGTACACACTGCAGCAAAACTATCTACATTTAAGTTGTACCCAATACGTCAGGTTTGCCTGCAGTGTCACCAAGAGAAACTTGCGATGTTCGCAACGCATTTCTTCTTACGCAGTATAGGTTCATAATGCTACATCATACGCGAGTTCATAATACACAATTTTTATGAGCGGTGCTCCGTTCAGGAAACTTGCGATATTCGCAACACATTTCAGATGAAAGAGTTTCGTTGTGAACTACGCATTCGCACAGGTGGTGAATTGATGCAATTACACGTATTGAGCAGCATTGTATATATGTACGTCAAATGCTGGATTTACCTGCCCAAGCACACTGTTTTACATTTTTTATTTACATGTTCGAAATATAACGTGACTTTTTGGTAAAAAAAAAAAAACAACTACGTTTCGAAAAACTAATTCTATCTTATGTCTGGGTGTGTTATTCTTTACTTGGGGAGATGTTTTAATGCATGGGGATTCAAACATGTGTCAGGCATTTTCAGTATATTAATGAATGCGTACGGTGCCAGTTTGAAGTACACGATCAGCAATAATTGTTACAAACTTGATACTTCAAGCAAAACTAAGCGAAAGCGGTGTTGTATGCGCGACAGTGTGTTGTGTGTCCGCACTCTATACCCCGGACGGGATTTAAATTCTGTTCGGGTATGCCCGGCGTTCTACTATGCAGCCGGCTTCCTTTTATCTTCCGTTATCAACGCTGCAGCAACTTCACCTCAACAAATGTTACAACACCACCATCTGATCCTATTCTAAACTACGTAACTATAACTGGAAAAAAGTTTTATTAGTACACATTATATATAATTTATTTCTTTCTCTTCAGTTCTAAGACTTACTGTAAAATGACCTGCTCATACTTCACTAAATTGCCTGCCACCACCAGAGCCTCTTCTGATTGCAGCTGCTGCTGCAGTAAAGTAGAAGCGAGGAGGTATTGATGACAGTTCGGTTTTTCAGCGTCTAGATACAATTGTCTGCTTAAAAAAATTGGGTCTATCAGAGCGTAGCGGCGTTAAGTTGTGCTGTGCAGCTGGCTATGGGTGCTGCAAGAACTCTAGCTCTAGCTCATTTTAGTGTGGAAAATCGTTTTCGAATTAAAAATTTCCCTAGTTTTTTCTCTTCTGCTATTAACTTTGCACACAATAACTCAACCTAATAATTAAGCAAACGTAACCGTTTATTTTATATAGGACACTATACTGTAGATTCAAAGGTAAAAATGCGCTTATTATCGACGTTATCGAGAACTTTGAAAGTACATATATGTTATGCATTGTTAACTGTATGCTTCATATTTCTACAAACGCATAAGCTAACTGTTGAACATTCATCACATAGCTGTGTTTTCAATACCTCTGACAGTATAGCAGGGAGTGCAGCTTTTTATTATTGAAACAATTGATGACATGTGCAGAACACAAGCTTAACCAAATCTTTCTGTCATCAACACAACTTACCCATAATTTTTTTTTCTAGTGCAAATTTGATTTAGTTGCATGTTTTCTCTACGCGCATCAACCTTTCAGTAACTGGACTCAAACAAGCTGACCCAAGCCTATCTTCCATCACTTCGGCCTCCACTCGCTGCCTCCCCAGACTTCTGTTACTCAAAGTTTGTCCAAGAAGTGTCATCAGTCTACCGCTGACGATTTAAAGTTCTAATTTGTCGGTTTCTCGATTAAATTTGCAAAGTTTACGCCTTCAAAGTTAATTCAGGAACAGCACGAGTTAAGGCTTAGAAGCGTAACGCGTCGATTATCTCTGTCGACTTAGAAAAAACTGACTTTATCCTAAAAAACGAGCAGGAAAACAATTCTAATATTATTCAAAACTGTTTTATTTTCTGAATCCTAACGTATACTAGTAAGGCCTTGAAAACAACGTAATGCTTTGCCCACTTTCTTTTCCGCTACTTCGGTACCATCCACAATTATCCTGCGGCTCTGCTCTGTCTCTTCTTCCTATTGTATTCTGACTTGCTGCTCCCACGTTCGATGGCTCCCAGGCTTCCTTCGATTCTTCATCGCTTGTATGCTCCTTATTACTTTATCTATCTTCATTAAAACCCAACCTGGTGGACAAGGAAACTTACTTCATTGCATATCTTAACCCATAGAATACAGTCACTGCACTATATGCTTTGGCACTTCACTGGCTAGATTTCTGGCCGAGCGATATGTAAATCGCTCTAGCTTTTTATATCCTTACGATGCTTCTCCTCCTTAGTGGACTGGCCACCGCCCTTCAGCTCCGCTCTCTACACGCCACTAGTAGAATGGACAAACAACAGCTGTATTTCATACTAAAGACTATTACGTGCACTCCCTATGCATGTGATTTTTGACATAAAACTCACAAATTTATGGAGGTTATAGTGATTTTTAAACAGTTTTAATATATTCAAAATCAATTAACATCAATTGTCATCCCTCACCAACAGCCTATTTTAAAACTTTTTTTTGTTCATAAATATATTTCCCGCGTCCTTGTGGCTATGTTGGTTTTAATTTGAAGTTTCTAGGTAAATTAGAAAACGTTTTATTTTAGATTGCATATGAGCACCATCAGGCCTACCTGCGTAAGGCCCGATTTCAGTGGACAGCCAAGGTAGAGTGTAGTCTATGTCTAAGTAATGTTCTGCTGTAATTGTAGACCAAATTTCCCAGTGTGATGCAGTTCCAGTCCCACTGGTGTCCAGACATACAAATCTGGTGGGGATGCTAGTCCATTCCTGTTCACACAGCTGTGTCTGCCACAGTTCCAGTCTCGTTCGTGTCCAGACATCCAAATCTGATATTCCCCCAATCTCATTCGCATTCAGACTACCGAGTCTGCTGCGTTTCCAGTCTCATTCCTGTTCAGATATCACTATCAGATGCGGTTACACTCTCATTTGTATCCAAACAACCTGATCAGATGCAGTTCCACTCTCATGCGTATCCAAACAACCTGATCAGATGCGGTTCCACTCCCATTTGTATCCAAACAACCTGATCAGATGCGGTTCCACTCCCATTTGTATCCAAACAACCTGATCAGATGCGGTTCCACTCTCATGTGTATCCAAACAACCTGATCAGATGCGGTTCCACTCCCATGTGTATCCAAACAACCTGATCAGATGCGGTTCCACTCCCATTTGTATCCAAACAACCTGATCAGATGGGGTTCTAACTCTCATGTGTATCCAAACAACCTGATCAGATGCGGTTCCACTCTCATGTGTATCCAAACAACCTGATCAGATGCGGTTCCAGACTCACTGTGGTTTAGACATCCCAGCACAGAGCATGACCCCCGCACTGCACAGTCCATCCCCCGCCGCGCCTCGCAAAACAAGCACAACAGCCCTGACACAATCCCCATGTCTCGCTCTAAAGCCTCCCTCGACACTTGTTTTCACTGAGCTTTTGAGTTTTACTTGCTTTAATGCTCTCTGCACTGACAGCAACATTTAAACATTTCCTCTTACTACTCCTGGAGCTTTTATCATTCCGAAATGTCACATACAGGAATGGAAACATTTTGTCATATGTTTACGGTTGGCATACATGTGATGGGCTCCGTTTAATGTTGATTCATTGCTCATTTACTGGCTTCTTGCTCTATGAAGCTGCTGTTGAACAGTTATTTACTTCGATGGTTTTAGTGCTGGTGCACAAGCTGTGCGTTTGTTTTCGGTCGTTAAACAGAATACTAGAGCTATATACATATATTGATATAGGTATATTATTGGCCATTCAAAATCGCAACGCTCACCGATGTCTGTCCCTGGCAGTCTTTCCCTTTCAGCTCTTCTAAATAATCTGTATGTCGAAGACGGTTTTTAGTAGTCTCCTACCTTAAAAACAAGTTCACATTAAAGTATTTATACTTTGTATTTATAATATCTGTTTGCAGAGACTTAACAATTGTGCGTATCCTACAACTATAGAGTCCCACAGGAATATTATAGGAATCAGGCGCAAATTAAATGCACTCAGTTAAATAAGCGCTGAGGGCAGATGTAGAGTGAGCAGATGTAGAGTGCAATAACTGCACACCGGGACGAACACAAGTGCTAATGCATGGAGAAATTTGTTGTAGATAGGCTTGAAAGTGAAAACCTACTCTTGAACACCCTAGCACCAGTAAGCTTCAACTATACTAAGAGAATTACTTATAACCAAAATCAAGCTACCGTATATTTCAGTTACCGTATCGACCTCGCTTACCGTATCATACCTCACTTACTTCGTAGCTTGCTCTTATTCCGACAAACACGAATTCTGCAGATGCAATTACTATTTTTTCTTCTTTGTCTTTGCAATTACGGCTTTTTTCGTGCATATTTCAATCGATGATGATTCCAGACGTACCTATTCAACATGTACTTTTCTTTCATAGCGCTTATTAAGCTTCGTGTGCTTTCACCTCCTACTGTACTTATTATGTGGTAGGAACGAAGAAAGCACATATTCTTCCTGTAAAAAGTGTCATTTTTTTCGAATTACAGCGCTATGCTACCACTATAGAATTTCAAATATGATATTACAAGTTAATTGTTTAATGAAGAGGAGAAGATTTCTACCGATGTGCTGCTGCTCTTATGCCCGGTACAGGGAGGTATTCCTTTGCTCCCCTCTATTGTTTCATAACAGTTGTCTTGCAAAAGAAGGTTAAACCTTGAGTATAGCTAACCATACCTCGGAAATGCTATTGTTCGGCGTGCTATGAGAAGTAATATTACAGCCCGATGAAGTCCAGTTTTCACCATATGCCCAAGAGTTGGGAGGTCTTACAGACTGTTTGAAGAACTACTTGTATAACTGAAACATCTATAATAACCTTTTAATAATGTGCATTCTCAATATTGTAAGGAGCGAAAATTCCTTTAAAATTTCTTATGAGCCTTTCATTTTTCTTCTTCCTTATCGACTTTCTTACCTCTTAAGGGAAACTTTTTAATGAACCTTGATTGGAAAACTTGGGAACTTTACCCGAGTGAAAAACATGACTTAGAACTTGCCTCGACGGATCACAAGCCAATAGCTGAAATTTATTTAGAAGGGGTTCGTACAGGCGAGTCCGCAAGACAGTGTATTCCATGCGCACTAATTTAAGCCTAAATATCTTGTTAGAACTAAATTGTGCCGAAAAAAAGATTTGCTAAAAAAGTTAACCCTCACAACAACAGATTCAGGACGAAGTATCCCTCGCAAAATTCTGATATCTACACATTTTTCTCGAATTGGAACTCAGAAATTAAGGTGTGTATTTTTCTTCTATTTCAACCCACAGTAGCAGCAGGCCTTGCTTGCTGAACTGTACACTAGAGAAGCCGGAATCGAGTGACGAGCCAGCCGAGCGTTCTTGCGGCTCGGCCGAGTATTACGGAATGACGAGACAAATATCGAGCTTTTGGACACACAAATGACGTGAAGAATATTTGGCGTCAGAGAGGTAAGGTTTTCCTGCCGAAGAACATGCTACCTACAGTTTAACATGTAGGTGTTTTGGGTGGTTTCTCTTCAGGAGGAGCTGGAAAATTAGTTGCAACTAAAACATAATGAAATCTGATGACTATATAACTATTCTGGACAAAAATCTAGACTTCAGCTCAGAGTTTGGGGCTTGGAAGACAGTGGGTATTTCAACAGGTACCTGAATATCCGTAGCAAAACAGAGTCGGCCGAGCAAAACCAAACTCACATAATTCTTTACCGTAATAGGTTCTCTCCGAACTACAAGACAGACAAACGTGTCAGTGAAGCTGTAGTGAATAACAACACCCACTACACAGACTGTCATCATAAACTTAACTTAATTGTATACTACAGCATTAGCACAGTCATCCGTAATAATCAAGACTCACCAACACCTCCACTCTAGCACACTAATCTCATAAAAATACTAGAGGACCCTCTGAGAGCGCATGGTTCCTCCAAGCAAGGAAACAGTAACAAAATTTTCAAATTGGCTTTGAAACTATGATTTTATTTGTATTAGCAACGAAATTTAATCATTTGTGCCTTTTGATAGTATTAACAATATCTGTAATTTTCATGAAGATCAGTTCATATTTTTTTTTTAGTTATGCTGCTAACAAACATTTTGGAAAACATTAGTCAAAAACACAAACAGGCCAACTTATCATCACCAAAATTGAATCAATTTCGTCTTTTAATATTAATAACAACATTGAAAATTTCATACAGATCCATCCATAACTTTCTGAGTTATTGTCTAACAAGCATAAAATCAAACATAGCGATAAACAAACGAACGACCAAACATATCATCCCCGAAATTTGATCATTTATTTTTTGTAATATACCTAACCACTCATATAAATTTCATGAACATCCGTACATAACTTTTTGAGTAATGGCCTTGAGGAAAAATAGGTAAACTGACAAACGGACAGATGAACCGTTAACATGCCTAACAATCCCTGTAAATTTCGTAAGGATCCGTACATAACTTTTTTAGTTATCTTGGTGACAGACAAACAGAATAACAGACAGACAAACACGACAAAAACGTAGCCTCTTCGGTGGAGGTAATGAGTATTAGTGCACTTCCACTGAACGATGCACTTGTCCGCTGGTTCAATTAAGACTTCTACTTCAAATGACTCATAACACACAAATTGCGCGACTGTTTTTGGTCTAGCACACTAGCATCTTACACAAAGAAACTGATCAAAGCTGCTTGCAAATCATTGAAGCTCTCCTAATACAGCAGCAGAAACCTTATATAATTCACAAGAAACTGGTTCAAATCTCAGTCTCCAACTCTTTAATCCAAATGCACACTAGTAACTGCTACCGTGAACTTCGACTGTACTCTTGAGCTGGACTGGCGAGTGCAAGTATGTTATAAATCGACCTTACTCGATCTACAGCGGGAGTCATACAGTCATGGATATTTTAATTGGCGCGGTGCAACATATCACACATATTGTTCTTAAAATCATGTGCAGGAGGTCGGAATAAAAGTAAATTACATACAATTATATGCATTCCTACCTTTTCTTTCCGATGCATCAATCGCATTCCCAAAAAATATAAGTAATGAAGAAGATATATCTTAAATTTAAAAATTCACAAGTTCAAAATTATTGGCAGCCTATTTCTATTGATCGATTGTATTACCTTTAGCCTGGAGTGCATGTTGAATGTCGTTTGTTACAATTTTCCACCAACTTGAAACACTCTCCAGCGGAAATGTTACTGTACGCTTCTATACAAATTTCCTCTAATTGAGTGAGGTTCTTTGATTTTTTCTCCATTACTCTCAGCTTCAATATTCCCCTCAGTTTCTCTATTGGATTTAGGTCTGGGCGCTGGGAAGGCTCCTCCAAAACATTAATATCATTGTTCTCAAGCCACTGCCTAGTCAAACCAGTTGAATGTTTCGGGTCGTTGTCCTGCATAAAGTACCAACGTCGACAGAGTGACAGTTAATTTACTGAGTCTTTCAAGTTATCATTCAATTATCATACGTAATCTTCTTTTTTCATAATACGGGTGTCATTCACTAGTCGTCCTGCTCCACTAGCAGCAAAACATCACCAAACCATTAAACCTCCTCTACCGTGCTAGACTGTTGGTATGGTGTTCTTGGGCAATAAGACTTGCTAGATTTCCTGAAAATAGTGAAACACTAAGCCCAAAGAGCTTGATTTTTGTTTCGCCCGACCATAAAACTTGCTTCCAGAATGCAATAGTTTTATCAATGTGACGGTTTAAAAATTCCATCCCTACTTCAAGGTGTACAAGCTTGAGTAATGGGGTCTTTCTGGGACGACAAGCTTTCAATCCAGCTCTCTTCCAGACTCTTCCAACTGTGTGTCGAGATATATTTTCGCTGGAGGTTCACACCGAGCATCTACAATGTCCTTTGCCATGGCCCTTGAGTTTCGGTTGGAATATTTAACAATCTTTCACTCTGCTCTCTCGGACAAAACTCTTAATCTTCCACGTCCGATCTTGTTTTTTATATGACCTTGCTGGGCACGCTTCGTTATAACGACTCAAACAGTTAACTTTGGAATATTTAACCTTTTGGAAACCTTATCATAGCCTTCCCCCTTAATATGACAAGCTACAACACGTTTCCTGAGGTCTTCAATGGGTTCTTTAACCATCACCATCACTGTAATCTCTTATTTCTATGAAAATATACTATAACAATAGTCTACAAAAGACTAATACCAATATTAGTATAAAATCAAGATTTCAATACAAAGTTTTAATGACAAATATATGCAGGAAGACTTCAAAGCAGAATTACACAGTATAGACACCTTGACTAGATAAAAATAATAAGCCGTGTCAATAATTTTGAACCTGCAATATTCACATTTCTAGTCAATACTCCCTCACTACTCTCAAATTTCTGATTGTTTCTTTGGAAAAACCAGGTGGAAATATATATGACTGTATGCAATGGACTTTCATTCCAACCTCCTACACATGATTTTAAGAACAATATGTGAGTTTTATTTCGCCGTGCCAAGAAATATGGTAATGACTGTATCTCTGTCTCACGCTCTAGACTGTTTTGATTTCATAACTACTTCACCCAGCATTTAATAAGTGGCAGCTTTTAGTCCTAAAGATGGCAAGAGTTGCCAAAACTGATCGACTGAGTTTTAAATAGAAGTGCAGGTGAACCTTTATCGTTTCTTGACCAGGAATGTAGAATTAATTGTAGGAAAATTGAAAGCCCTAATAAAGAAATATGCATAACGTGGCAGATGAGCTTTAATATCGACAAATGCTCAGAAATGCACATAGGGCTGGTGAACCCCTCACCTCCATTGAAAATGAACGGGACGGTATTGCCTGCTGTCACCCAACAACGTGACTTAGGAATCACTATAACAAACAAACTACAACACTGTCAGCAAGTTGACAAGAGTGTAAGAATGGCAAGCAGAATACTGGGATTCATAAACAGAAATTTTCAATACACGTCCACGGATTTCATCATTCCCTTGCACAAGGCATTAGTACGGCCACACTTAGAATTTGCTGCTCAATTCTGGTCGCCACATCTGCGCAAAAATATCGATAACATGGGAAGACCCCAACGCAGGGCAACGTAAATGATACCTCAGCTCTGATACAAGCTTAATAACTGTCGCCTAAAAGAACTGGATCTGATCTCTCTCGAGCAAAGACGACTCAGGGGCAACTAATAGAAGCATTCAAGCACTTGAATGGCTTCAAGGACGTACCTCCAACGAGACTCTTTGAAAGAGACCTCAATGATCGCTAGTGAAACAACGGTCAAAGACTCAAGCATAAAGCTCGAAGAACGGCCTTAAGTCAGCAATTCTTTCCGTATTACATAGTCAGCATTTGGAATAGACTCACTTCCGATGTTGTTAGTGCGGAGTCAGTAAACGCGTTTAAAAATCGTCTTGACATACATTTGGGGAGACGTCCTCCACAGCTAAGAACTCCTCCTCCAGGAGTCAAAAACTCTTTACGTCCAAAACTTCCGAGGCCACCTTGATACGTCTTCTTCTATCTCTCGCTCCAACTAATCAGTTCGACATCTCAAAGCTCGCCATCTCTAAGCTCCGCATATCAGCAGTTCTTGATCGTGCTTGCGTGCATTCATGATCGTCTCTTAGGAAGGTACTCTTCCCTCCCCTTTTTTTTTTCTCTCTCTCTCTCTTTTCTCCAGTCCTCTATATCCTACTTACATAATGGCAATAGCTCATAGAGGGCCGGGGTGTATGTTTCGGTGTCTCTTTGGGAATGGGCCTATTGGTTCGCACATTGCCGCCTATCTAATCTAATCTAAATAGTAGATAGTAATCAGGATAAAATTTTTAATGAAATATGTTTTGGTGAAGGGCTGTTGCTGTTCCCAAATTTTATATATACTATATAGAAATGTTGTTATATGGGCAAACTCCTAGCAAAATATAAACTTACATAAAAAAAATTGGATAGGCACCTGGTACACAAAATTATTAGATATTCTCTAAGTATTCATAGAAAATGTAAAATGTGACTGCGAATTTAACATAAAATCCTCATTGAAGTGTAAGTCGAAAACCATTTTCAAGTTCAATGATTCAAAATTTTCTCAAAGTGTTTCTCTCTTTTATAGAAATGATCACAGGCTTTTTGACCAACTATTAAATACATATTTATCTATGTGTACATTTATATATATCCATGCAAAGTATATATTAATGCAATAAAAGACAAAGTGTGCTCGAAAAGTGGGAGTGTTTACGTTCTGTCACAAAATTCATCCCTTTGCTAGTTCGCTTAGACCACTTGTTTTTTTATATTTTTTCTGGATTGTTTCCCACAAAAACTCTGACAAATAGAAATTAGGACTGTTCTTGGTGTTTCTAAAGCTGCATGTAAATAGAAAAGCGATATAAACTTCTTGTCATGCTATGTCTATTTTTGACGTTTTCCGAACACGTTCTCCTATAATTCCACTAATGTCATCAAAAACTTTCCTCATTCCGTCCTAGCATATTTTTACTAATTTCTGAGCTGACCAAACCCACTCTGCAGAAATCTGTAAATGATGACTCTCTCTCCCAAATAAGCTCTATGCTCTCCCAGCTTCTCCTAATCAAGACAATAATAAAGACACAAATTTATCCCAAATTACAAGAGTCGATGTCTCCATCAGCAACGTGATATTAATGAGCTTGTCAGGAGTTGCAGTCTAGTCTGTACTTATTAGCTTAGTGCTGAGCACAATGCCAGCATTGGCTTTCGATGCAAAGACGACTACAATAGAATCTCGAGGGCACTGATAACAACAAAGGCCATTGTTGTAGCAAGATTAACAATGCAGCTGGAGTCAGGTATTGTAATATGTCACGCAACACTCTGGTGGCCAAGTTCATTAGGTGCTCCAACATGAAATTTGGTAATGTTGTCATAGAAGTCCACAAATACCTTGTGTAACTCGGGTTGCCCATTGATTACGGTAGCTACTGATCATACGGGCGAGGGTGGTAGTGAGTACCTGTAGTTGTCGTGATGCGATTGCGTATTTGTCAAGTAAAAAACTGTGTCTCTGCGGCTCCTGAAACACTGTGATGTTCTACATTTTCACTGAAATACTCTTAAATTCAGTTTAAAAATTCTTCCCACCTTTTTAAAACTTCGAAGACAGTCGCATGTCAACTTCTTCAACACATTGCCGGAAAATTTCCCAAATTCCCACATTGCATTGAAGACGTTGATATGTGACTGTCTTACAAATTTCAGGAAAGTGGATCGAAATTTTAATCTGAATTTCAAGTTAAATGCAGATATACAGTTTTAAAATACATTTCACTAATAAAAACTCTTCGAGTACAATATCCTTAAAAAATGCTTGCCTAGTTTCCAGAGAAAGAAGCAGCTGACTGTTTTCAGACAGTTTAACTTTTAAATATCGGTAACGGTATCTAAATGCATCTTCAGTAAGGAAGAAGGTGAAAGATCTTTATCGACGTGATGCCATAATTCGTCTATGCAGAAACACTGTACATACTGTATAAAAATTGGTTCTGCATTCTTTCTCTGTAGACATTAAGGCGCCTGTTTGTACCAATTTCACTTTGCACCTCATTAATTCCTCGCTGTTAAGTCATGATTCCCCATGTAACTTAGTGACATCAAATGAGCTACAAGAACAAATCCCTGTGTTTGGTTTACTGTATAATTTTGGATTATTTAATAATTTATTAGAGTAACAGGTAGCTCGACCACAGTAAGAAAACTCACATACATACTCGAATGCACCTATACATACACCTAGACACATACTCACCTATACACGCACACATCTATGCGCTTTGATGCTATAGTGTCCACCAGAAATCTACCATACCTGCTCGCGTGGGCAGGATAAAAATTCCTAAAGCAATCTGCGTACGAGCAATCCTGCGGCCAACATCTAACGAACGGCAGTGTATAGCGAATAATTTTCACTTCGTTTCAGGCCAGGGTATAAAAATCTGTTTTTATTTCGAGAAAACTAAAGCGACGTAAAGTTACTGCTATCAAGAGTTACTTCTATCCGCAGTTTTGAAGTTTTCAGCAGTCATGGTTAGCCCGTCCACCCGAAAGCATTTACTGCACTGGTTGCGATGTAGTTTGAATTCTCAAAATTCTTTAAAATGGCGATATACCAGGCGAATGATGGAACTTTTACTGTATGACAGTGAACTAGCTTCTCAATATCTAAGCATTATCAATAAAATATCTTGTTCCTACAACTATTTAACAAGGAAACCACCATGACGAATGCGCCACATTTTGGCGTACAGGGATTGTCATAAAGTTCATTAATGTGTAGCAGAGTTCTGAAGTGCATATCAACAGTAGAACATCTATCAATGTATCTGTGACCCACAGAATGCTTCAGTAAATGTAACACTTAATTTTGAAAAAGGAAAAATATCATAGGAGCAGCCAACAACCGTCTCAAGGAAACAAAAGTGTCCAGTCGAAATCAGCTCAAGTGTTCCATATATAAGACACATACTGAAACACTTTTAGAACATCTGCCGGACTCTTTAATTCAGTGCTGAATAACAAGGCGGTTCGATTTTCGTGCATTTCATTCTTCGATGTTGGGCGATGAATCGCAATGTTTTATTCAGAGATCAAAGTAATTACTGCAGACTCAGACCTCTCTCCTGCCACCTATTGGCGCTGGCGGACTTTGATCCTTAAAGTAGATGCGATTGCGCAATCGCTTTGGACGAACACTGAAATATGCTCGTGTAGGAATTTTGTTGATGGCAGGAATATATTTTCTAATATGAGTATCAAGCTGGACCCATTGTTTTTTTACTTAAACTGCACGTTTCAGACACAAGATTATCATTAATAATTTAGTTTAATGTGTACTTTTTCGCTGGTCAAGTCAAACTGGGATCTATCTTATAAACTTGAAATCGTTGCAGTTGAAGCCTATAGGGCGGAGTGAGAACTACATTTGACGAGCAACCATAGTTATCTTAACCATTTACGATTAAGTGAAACATAATTTATTCTTAAACACTGCGATCTCACTGAGGAAGCAAATTTTGGCTTGGCGTTTAACATTCACAAAACAGCAATAGTAGCACGAAGAATATTACGAGAAATAGTGCTTAAACTTCAATTGATTTTAGAAAAGGAATGTCGAAGAAATCGGGTAACATTGAGAAAAACGAGAGGTTCTAATGTCATGAAACGGATACTAAAAATTATACACTGGCCGTTAATAACTGCGTTGTCTGCACGGAAACTGTAAAACGTGCTCGTTTATATATGGGACAGCGGTACGCATTATTTTCTTAGTGCAGTAAACACGTTAAAGTGTGAAAACACAGCTGCTCATACATCAAATTATGCACGCAGCTGCAGCAACTTTTCCTTTGATTGCATTGCAGTAGCTACCTCCTTTGATGTATTTTTTGCACCAACTTTGGCTATGACATTTTTAATGAATATTGGCTTGCACTTTGCTTACACCAGCTTCGGCTGATATATTTTCAACCGACTTGGCTAATAATTCTTCACCAACCTCGGATCTTGTATTTTGCATTAATTTTAACTAAAAATTTTACGCCAATTTCAAATTACAAATTTTAGTTTATCTATTATTCACCTATACTTTGGTAAATTATAAAATTGAAAAAGTCGACACGAACTAATAATTAAAACTTGACGTTTCGGGATACTTCTCCCATTTTCAAAATCCTAACAAAATCTTTAATGGATACCTAA
>LQNS02278187.1:21135850-21146212 GCA_001587735.2 Parhyale hawaiensis | reverse complement strand
AATGATTTTTAAATGGACTTCACTAATTAAATATATCCCCTAGGCTGACGACCGTATTGAAGTTGCAAGAGGATATTCTCGCCTGCCGAGTCCAGCTTGTATCTCGTCTCAACTGAAGCCTAATTGAATATACGGGAGCAGAGGCGGTGTTTGTTACGTCAGAGATGTCGCTTGTGGCTTCAGGGCCTCGTAATTGATTTTCGGAGACTAGTTAGCACTCAGAAAGCATGCATTTCTGAGATCGGACGCGGTGCATACAAAAGCAGACCTCCCGAAGACTGGAGCCGGAATGCAAACACATCATCAAACTCACAATTGCAGTAAGTTGCTGGACGCTACATTACTCGTCTGAGCCGGTACTTGGTGTTCTTTCTCAAGTCTTACCGCGTATAATTCGTAAAAGTTTTTCTTAATCAAGACAAGAATCCAGCACAGTCGGTTTGCTGAAGTGAGCCGTTTTGTCAAAGGTGATTAATCCAATCATACAAAGGAGAACTTGTTGCTCCGGATTCCCGCTCATACTCCTCTTGATTAGATCGCCAAAGCACTGACTTGATTTATGGAAACGCGGCTCTATCGCATCCTGGTTTCCGGAACAGTCTTATTATAGGTGTTCTCAAGCCCGCTGCAGACGATAGAATTTTATCCGGTGTTGTCTGTTTCAACACCAAATAAATACACTGTTTTCTGCGTAACTGGTAAAGGAACTTGGCTATTTAAAAATCAATTGAGTTGTTGATATTTTATTACTGTAGTACACATGCGCATATATTGCATGTATCCTGATTTCCACCGAACCTCTGAAAGTGGCTCATCGAACGCCTGGGGTTAGGTTGAATTTGTTTTAAAGCAACTGTTCTAAATCAAAAACTGACCACCAAGAGTTAAAAGGAAAAACCAATGACACCGTAAAAAGAATTAGCCCGCAATAAATTATGAGACCCATAATTAGAAATGAGAAAAACCAAAACAAATAACGACGACTAGTACAACTAGAGCCCTCAAGAGCATACGCTGCCCGTAACATAGACTCCACCACAGGAGTCCAAGAGACACTGAACCGCGAACAGACACATTTTGCATCAGGTGCGCGTACACAGGAGTGGAACCGCGCACTGTCGCCAATGCAACACAAGCGGCGTTTCGCTTCAGCAAACTAGTTGTCAGTCTCGTGGCCATTTTTTGCGTTGAGTGTTTTATGCAGCTTCCACGTTCTACGTCTCAACTGCCAGGATAATATTCGGAACTAAATTTAACAAAAATTGAATGCAGTATTCGCATGGCTGGCAAAATCTGAACGTGAATCGAAGGTGTTGAGTCACCTTAAAGTCCCGACACTGTGTGTTGACAGTGCTGTGCTTCTTGTAATTTCCAACTTATTTTCTTCCACATGAAATTCACTCTGGCAGAAATGAGAGTTAGCCTGTAGGAGAAGAATATGATAAAATGTGAAATTCGGTCTGTCAAACATGACATTTAATTGAGGAAAATGAGACTCAGTTTTTAACGTGCAGCAATCAAACGTTAGAGAAAGAAGTTCAACTTGTCGGAATAAAGTTCCACTTTTTATTTATGAAATTCCACTAACCTAAAGTGGAAAGTAATATCGTCAAAAGTGAGATTAAAATCATCTGCTTTTATATCAGCGATGAAAAATGAACTTTAGTTAGTCAAAAGTGAAATTCTATTGGACAAAAAAATACGCTTCTGCAGGTGCAATTTAACAAAACCGTCACCACTTTTATTTCCGCACTTGCTCACACAATTCCACTTTTCTGCAACGTAAATCTCCGTTTCTGATACTCAATTGAGAACGAAATTTAAGACCTCGCACCGTTTTCATGGCATCTGGAGAACAACTCCTTACTCGGTCCGCTCGCCGGAGTATGGCTCTTTGATGCGCCGATATTTCAAGATCATAGAACTTAGGGAAGATTTTTTCCGAGGTACTGACCTAAGAATCTGGACGAACCCTTAAGTTTGGGGACAACTTTCTTGGTGAATCAAAGTTAGCGAGATTTTGTCGTACTTTTTCAGAACTGTCAGGTCTTTGATAGGAAACTGCAGAAACAAAGCTGACTATCTTAGTCTAACTGGAAGATTTACGACTGTGCCTGTAATACAAAGATCCAACAATGCAGTTGAGTTTACCGTTAATTACTAAAAACTAAGCTTCGTAAGTGCACTGCTTAAATAGATGCGCAGGTAAATCTCCTAATTCATCCGATCTTAACTTGTCGATACCCCTAATTCGTTCAAAACTTTGATACCGTAGCTTCTGATTTGAACTCGGATTCCTCAGTTTCCTCACATCGCAAATTTAATGTTGCGGTGACACATATTTCTTTTTGCGAGCTTGTAGGAGAAATTTTGCTTACTTTTACTCTTAATTTGTTCTAATCCCGTATATTGTTCATTTGTCAACACGTATCCCGAACAAATTATGGGATTTCCCTCTATGCAATATTTATTTATTTTATCGAACAAATAACGTACCCCCTGTCAGGTGTCCTTCACAATACATTGCGAGGTTAAAGCAAAAATTGTGATCAATTCACGTACTTTGCTTTTCTTTTATTTAAATTATGATGAGGTTTACGCGTTCTTATAAATAATACCATTTAAATATGTATCTTTAATAGTTAAGTCCAAATTGGACGCAATAACACTAAAATAACTAAACTATCAAGAAATATATTTACGAGGAAGCAAAAATATACTATTCGAAATCTATACATCTGCTTATCCAGCAATGAGGCTTCGAAACCCAGTCGAAAATAATAGTTGTGATTATAGTAGAACAACTTTAATTATTGTCGACATCTTTGGTTGTTTGTTATCGAAATATCATCCATATTTAACAATTATGGGGAGCAATACCGTATGGTAGAGATGTGTCAGAACCTCCGACCATTTTGCCGACTATAATTCCCAACCGTACATACCCGATTACAACCGTTAAGGTTTTAGCTGCACACTCATGATCTACCATAGTGAACCGTAAGAAACACCATTCACGAACGACCAAAATCGACTGTGTTCAGAGAATGACACAACTGTATGCGACCAAGATCAATTTTTTCCACTGTTGACATATTATGCACTGGATGCCTGCTTCGTTTGCTGATGATTAATTGCTTATGAAAAAAGTTATTTTATACGTGCGTGCTAGGCCTGAAGCTCAGAATGGTGAAAGGCTCTAAACTTCAGATCGATGCTTGGAGCAAGAGCTTAATTGAACCAGTTTGTGCAGTTAACGCACGTTCTTTAACTCTAAGGCGGTATCGAGCTATACTACACACTTAAGAGGAAGTCACCAGTCGACTGATGAATTTTGGCAGTACCCGTTGTCAGGGTATGTAAGGCTAAATTTATCATGAAACTTGACATTGTTTTACATAAAGCTAATGTGAATAATTGGTTAATGAAACTTTACTGCTTTAAACTGAATGAACATAAAAAGAGATGGCCATATTTGATCAAAGATTGTAATACTGTTTAACAAGGGATACAACAAATAAATAAGAATGATGGGTAACTACGCTATAGTGGTGAAGTGTTAGTAAAATCGGGAAACAATAGATAAAAGTAACGTCAAGGCGGCGAAGAAAACATGGTTTTCATTGCAGTACTTATTTCTTTCAGCTAAGTTTCTTCTCTTGATGGCAGAATGGAGTTATTTCATTGTGTCACTGATACGCAGCTGCAATTCATATGGCCTGCAAATAGTAATTGTTCAAATGGTGGAACGGAAAGAAAGAGTGCACTGCTCCACCGAATTTAAACCGAGTGCACGACGTCTGCATTTGCAGAGCAACCTTTATATCTAAATTAGTAACGAACGTACTTTCTCGTCACTTTTAACTCACGGGCACTTGAGATGCGTGATAACAAATATTTTGTGTATGCACATCGTGTGAATCTCTCATTCTCAAATGCATCACATTGCCTATCTTGGTCGACCTCAAAGTATGGGGTATATACTGGGAAAACTTCTTGGACGAACTTCACGATTGATTTTTTATTTGAATTTAATATGCTTAATTTTTGTGGCCAGCAAGAATGTTTTTGGCCGGATGGGAAAGAAGATGGAAGCACTCACCTTGTAATATATATATATATATATTTCATTTAATGTATCGTGTATCAAGTGTGGTAAATACGGTGAATTCTCTATATCAAAATTCACAACTATGAAGAAGATCAAGGAAAGACTGCCCACGCTCACGTCTGTGCCGCCATTTTTTACCACTGAGCCCACTTGTTCAAAAAACTGGGTTCCCAAACTTAGCCTTTTTTACAGCACCAAGTTTGTTTTTTGTGTTACTTTTTGTTTCATTTCCACCTATAAGCACACATGCTGCGTCTTATTCCGCAACTCAGGATTAGCAAACTTTGGTTTTGGTGAGATGTCGCCTCGGTGCGTGTGCTCCTCCAGTCAGCAGTCTATAGATCAAACTTTTGAATTATGCATGAGCCTAACTTGCGGCGTGAAGGCCGGCCTGAGATAGTGGGTCCTGAGCTGTTAGGATCTCTGTTTTTTTTTTTTTCTTTTCCTCAGCAAACTTTGCTTCTGCAGTTACTGTTTTGTCTTGGTCTCTGTTTCTACTGTTTGGTCTCTGCTGATGCATTCTATCTAGACGTATATTTTTCATATCCAATTTCTACTTTCTACTTTTTTTCAAGCATTATTGATGCATAGTATCATCTCCCATTTACATTTGCTGCATTTTTCCTTTTAGCCAATCCTTTACATTTGGCGCAGAATAATATATCATTTTCATTCCCATGTTTCAATTTTTTTACACTGACTTTGTTTTTTTCAAGTGCTGGATGAGTTTAATTGCAGTTTTTTCTTTATTATTGCTATTTCGTTTGCGTCGATGGTTGCTTTTCTTATCGGGCGAGTTATGTTTTTCCTAAAATGCACTTTGCTTCATCTGCCTCAGTTTGCCCTCAACAAACTTCCGTTCAAGAGCGATAGAACATGTTGTCCTTGGCTAGGCTGCATGTTATCAGTATAGTGCTCTTCCTGTGTGCATTTCACAGAAACGGGGTTCTTTTTTTTTAAGTAGTGCATCATGAAAGCTGATTGGCTGCTATTCCTACTAACCGGTGTATGGAACACTCAGATATCAGATAAATTCCAAGAAAAAATACACAATATTGTATTATTCAGTGTGCTGCATCAACACACATAAACACGTGGTACTTACCGAAAGTTGTTCAGCTAAGAAAGGGCAAAGGGCATGCGACATCGCACGTTGCATCATTAGAGAAAAAACGCATATAAAATGCAGTCGGAGTCCCAGGTAGATGCATCAGCTACAAAACAGTGGCTCCTTAACGAGTAAAACATCGGTAGAGACGGACGCTCTACTAACGATGCTTTGATAAGACAATGCGTCATTGTATGGAAATTCCTTAGGGAATCTGTATCGTTTCCCCATCTGTCGGCGTTAGCTCTTACAGCACCGCATACGATATTCATAAAACGTCAACGTGAATATCTTTAGGGCCTTCAGCGATAGAATTTCTGGCAATCTCAAGCACAATCGACTGATGCTGATCGTACTGTAGGAAGGTCAACTAATATTCATAGATTTGTAAATTTAGGAAAGTTCCTTTCTGTAAAATATTCTTCATAAATATGGGGATTGTATTTACTATCATTGATATTCATATGAATGGTCTCAAGTTGCCTATAACTTCTAATTTCGTCAGTACTTAATAAGCTGAATATTTAACCTAGCTATGTATAAAATTTCTGGACCTATTTCGGTGTTTCTATTGTTATTCGCCATCTTCAGGGACACAAAAGTAAAGAGATAAAAACTGGATGGAAGCCGTCAGGAAGCAGCATTTTTTTTAATGCCACCTAGCTAAATGACAGATCAGAGGCAATGAAGATGATGGCTCTGGAGTCGTAGTTATAGATGTTAGAAGCCTGAGAAAGACTTGGTGTGGCGGCCTTCCCAAATAATTTTAAAACTCTTTCGGCACCGGTAGACTGCGTGTTCACGTTAGGTTTGTTTTTGGATAAGCAATGACTCAATGATCAGTAGCCACTTGTTTAGAATAGGCTAACAAAGCATCGCCAAAATTTGGTAATTTGTTATTCGTAAGAATTCCATAGTTCACACAAATTTCATGAAGATCCGTTCATAACTTCTTGAGCTAGGGTTGCCAAAAAATCAGATAAACAAACAAATGGTTGCGCAGATCTTTTCCAAAAAGTTAATCAACTGTTCCTCCTAACATATCTAAAAATATCCCCGTAAATTTCATGAAGTTCAGTATAGAACATTTTTCAGTTATGTTGGTAGCAGACAAACAAACTCCGGTACAAACAGAACCTCCTTGGTGTATTAATAGTTCTCAATAGCGTAATGCTAGAAAGAGTCTAGCACTACAGCAACAAATTAAAAGCCGGCACTTGCTAATTCCTAGTATATGCTAACGTTAGAAAAGCAATATGCTTCATTAACTCGCTACGATTCCATGAAGAGATGCTTAACTAAAACGCCTCGTGGCGTGAGACCGTCACCCGCGGTAGGGAGCAAAATTTAACGCCGTCATTTTTTATGTCCAGCTAGGTCCAGTTTTGGCATGGATCACATCTAGGTCAACCCACTAAACTCTCTACAAAAATTTATGGGCTTAACTCCTTCCACCACTTATTGGGGGAAAGACATATATATATATATATATATATATATATATATATATATATATATATATATATATATATATATATATATATATATATATATATATATATATATATATATATATATATATATATATATATGTATATACAAATATGCTTAAATCATCAACGAAAACATCTCTCACTTCGTTCACAGGTGATAAAAATTGTATCTTCAATTCGCTGATAATCACACGGACGCTTCGTTTATTGTTTTAAGTGAAGTAACTTTTATTCTGAGCGGTAATTATTACCAATGAAATTTCTTTAAATTTGTCGCATTTTTGTCGTTATGATAAAAATTTCTTAGCGATTAGTTAATTAGAATGCGCGAATGAAAGTGCCACTCCGTAATCCAATGTCGCATTCATATTTTATGCAGTACTGTTATGCATGGCCGTTACATCACGATAATCGCATTAACTTCATCTTATTGTAGATTACATCGTACTCATTATTAGGCTTGGGCATTTCTTGAGCAATATTAGCTCGTCAGCAGCCAGCATTGTTGTGGTTTAAAATTTGAGCCCTTCAGACTGTTAAGAATGATAGATAAAACTAGAAGGCCTTGTGGCGTAGGACCATCACACGCGGTGGAGGCCAATTCAATGCCGTTATTTTTTATGGCCAGCTTGCTCCAGAATTTTGAAATTTTTCACCTCTCACTCAGCCCACCTGACTGCCCAAAAATTATTATCAATATAATTCTACTCCTTCTGCCCCTTTTTGGGTGGACAGACAACAAAATCCGTGGCCATCATTTCTGATGGCAGCTAATCCTAGTCAACCCACCATGCTCCCTCCAAAACATTATGAACATTGCTCAACTCCTACAACCACTTTTTGGATGGACAGACAAATATACATATATAAAATATATGTAATATAATTTTCCACGAAGACATTGCCACCTCTCTCACTTCGTTTGCGGGTGATAATAAAGTATGTTCTGTGATGATCGACAGAATGCGAGAGGATCCATGGCACTGTTTAAGTTGGTTCTCATGACAGCCTTCTGAGCAGATACACTGGGCTAGGGATCCTCTGTCTTGCATGTGTCTTAGAAACACAACCACGTGTCCAACAATTAGCTGCCAATGATGGGCTTATGACCTCGTTGCTCGTAAAGTTAATTATATCTTTTCAAATTTGGAGTAAAATTATATAAATATTTGCTCAGGCGAAAATTTGCTTATGCCTAAGCATCAGCAGTAATTACTATACTGTAAATGAGTGAAGAGTTGGCTTTCAATTAAGAATTCAAAGTCGTTCTTGTTCGAGCAAACATACCCGGAATTTAGAGACCTATTCGATCGCCACTGCATTTTCTGCAAAGCAGATGAACATATTTTAATTAACGGTATTCCCATTTTTCAATACTCAGAAAGTAATTAACTGCTTACTTTCTGTTTGACAGAAAAACTATGAGCTGTAATTTCTGCACTTATAACTGGGTCAGACAATTTTATTTTGTGTGTTTACCTTGAGCGAAGTGTTATGGATACATTGTCATATCGACAAATGATTCATTACTAATAATTCTCTAAGATGATAAAAACAGCAATGGGTTTTCGATTTTCATGTATAATATAAACTGGAAGAGCAAGCGATGTTAACTGAAACAGAAGCGTGTTTGTAGGTTATATCGATAGACAATGAAATTTCCGTCACTAGGCAGATTGAAAAATAAAAATAGGCAAAAAAAAGTTTACCAAATTCCATCTCGTATTCTGCACAGGCATTATTGAAGTTTCAGGCCGAGTCGTCATAAGCGATTATTGTAGAATCATCATACTGAGAGCCACCATCATTCACATGACTGTCATGAGAAGCTAGTCCTAATTTTTTATGAAATGATGAAAATAATTAAGAAGGCTAAACATGTTTTTGAACCTTGATTAATTTCATTTGTAGAGTTAAAAAGCAAATGTTATTACATTAAGACAATTTTAGTGCCATAATGATTTTTCTAGCAAATTTCATGTACGGTGGTTGTTTTTCAAAGCAACTACCGTTTTGAAATAGAAAGAAACATGTAGAGTATTGTACGAACTTTATTTTTACATGAAGTCCGATACCACAATCTATGGTTGTATATAATTTCCCCACTGTTGAGGTACTTATCGTGTTGTACGTACGTGAGTAGGTCAAAACTTACTTGTACTGCTACTTTTGACAGGCTCTAAATTTAGGTTACCTGCACGTCGTCTATGCTCGTATGCATAGTGTTGTTGGTAAATCTGTGGTGTGGCGTACGCATTTAATCACAATCGCCTGAGTTGACTATTAACCACAGCAGCGATAACACGTCAGTACCATTACCAGTTTACACCGAAGGGAAACAAAGAGCTTTTACCGAATTTCTAGGATTGGCATGAGTAACGGCTGCTGAAAGTCAGCGAAGACTTGCAGCACATCACCGGGGCAGGACTTTATTCGGTATAGTAAGCGTTTTTGTAGGATTGAGAACTTCAATGTGGTTGGAGAAGCGCAACACAAGAAAAGGGAGTTCGACGGCCGTCAACGTAGACCACGCATGAGAAAATTAAATGAGCGAAAGAGGTGTGGTCATGGCGGACAGTTGAGTCTACTTCGTCTACTTTAAAAATCAGTCAGGGTTCTGTTCGCGAAATATTCTACGACAGCTCTTGTTCTTCTTTAGTGCATGTTGACTGCTGAGATCTCTACGCTGCCGTAGTTACCATACGACTGATGGAATCGTGATAAAACTGCCCCCCCCCCCTGCTAGCGCCATTCATACACGTCAGGCATGCGCTCATGGTCCCCACGCAGATAACCTTAAACGCTCATAGCGACAGTGCAAGTAATTTTGGACTTACCCTCCTACAACCAGTTTTGGAGTCCCTCATCAAAGCAGTCTGCCACTTAATGTTCCTCATCATGAATATTCGTCCATCTTTCAGAATTCTAACCCATCTCCGCACTATTCTACTATTTAGTCACTTTCACGTATTTTGCACTAAAACAATGAATCATCGATCGTTTGTTACAGCTAGGTAGCGGGATACTCAGTCGGTGGAGCTATTTTCATACTCATAAACAACCATTAGCTCGGTCAAATTTTCGTTAATGGTATAAATGATTTACCAGCAGTCGTAGATCATTAACACCCAGGCACGGAATGGTGACCACAGCACGGTCACTCCTGAAATTAAAACGATAAATGCTTGAAAAAATAATCCTCGTATTTCCCCAAAAAAAATTCTCTTGGCTTCTCATGATAGCAACATGAATGTAATTACTTTCAGTTCTAACGAGTCTAAAGCAACCAGGCTCAACTTTTCTTTCTGGAACTCCGAAGATTCCATCTTCAGAATAAGCTCTCTGAACAAGATTCAGGCTCATGAATCCAAAATTGACTTTTTGATTTTAATTACCTCGACTTCCAAACGCGAGGGCACGAAACTCAAAAACTCAATTTGCGTAACGAGGCAAGGATCTGAGCCTTCGCTGGGCACAATCCCGGCGACAATCTTTCCTGGAATGAGTCTAAGCTACCGGAATGTAAGACTTGGTGCTGAATAGCGAGCTACTGAAGACACGGAGACGTCCGAGACCGAGAAAACTCCGATAGCTGCTTGTTCTGGAAAGTACTCACCGTATTTGCGTAGTTTATCACCCCGTCTTCTTCT
>LQNS02278187.1:21040830-21061395 GCA_001587735.2 Parhyale hawaiensis | reverse complement strand
GTAGACCTGCCCCGGCGGGTGCACCCACAAGGCCTCCCGGACCGGACAGAGCGTCACCCTTTTCCGCAAAGACGGAATTTGAGGCCACTTAGCGGCCTCTGAGGTCCGGACTCCGGAAACCTCTTCTGTTTCCGGATGTGCCGACGTGAGACGAAGGCTCCGAGCTGCTCTCAGTCGCGAGGGGGCAAGGCCTTCTCTGCCAATTTTAAATCGCTTCTGCCTTCTCTTATTATTTTTCTTTCGGCTTTCTAAAGTGCGCATTTTGCTAGTGTGTCGGGTCAACCAGGCGCACACAAAATCTCAAGCAAGAATAATGGAAAGTTTTTTTTACATTTTTTAAAATTAATATGGTAACGACTCACCGAACAGAACTGCTGTTTGATTACGTTTTATAATAGCCAGGCTCCTGCAAATAGAAAACAATATTTGTTCTTAATATGAGCGTTAAAAGGCAAAGTAAAATATATCCCTGTTCAGCACAAAACCTCAGCATATTCCACTCTAAGCAATAAGGAAATAATTGAGGGAGGGGAGCCCTTGCGGCTATTTGCTACCAGGACCATTTGGGCCGGAATTGTCATCCGACCTTCTTTCAGTCTTTGCGGCCGGTCTGCCAATTTTTTACTCTCGTAACAAAATCGCAGCGTCCTAATTCCTGTAACATTTTCCTTATCTTCAGTAGCTGCGTAAATAAAATCAGAGGCATTGGAATAGCTTACTTCAAACGAACAATAGTTAATTTTATGGTAATGTCGGACAATTCTGAGAGGTTTGTCAAAGGAAGCAAATATTCTGTACCAATGTTTTCTTTAAATATTTCTGGTAGAGTTTTCGAGGGAAACTATTCGCATTCATACGTTGTTATAGAGTTTTTAGGGAGGTGTTCTTGATGAATCATACGTGCCAACATAAGCTCAAAATTACCCAAAATAGGTTTCCTCAGGTACTCTATTTTGATTCCCAAACTCATCTATTCAAAGTACTTTTATCACACTATCCAGGGTTTTTCCCAAGAGATAATATTCACATTCGTTAAGTCGGTAAACACTAAGTTAGTTTTTTACTAAATATGCGAATCTGTAAACTAATACTAAGACTAACTAGTGCGACTCGTGGCGTAAGATCATCACAAGCGGTGGAGGCAAATGTCAACGCTGACATTATTGATTTCAAGTTACACTCGCGTTTTGCCATTTTCACATCTATGTCCACCCACCAGATTCCCTGCAAAAGAATATATGAACATTGCTCAACTCCTTCTCCCTCTTTTTGGGTGGACAGACAAATATATATTTTTAAACCTTCAACGAAAACATTATTACCGGCGATAAAGAGGATGAACCATAACCAAAGCTTAATAATGGAAAAATACCGGAACTATATTTTTGGCACAATTGGTAAAACGTTATCCTACCACACTATGAAATACAAATTCTATGCAATTAATAATGGGTGTTTCCATGATCCTCGTGCCTACTGCAGGTCTTTAAAATATCCTTGTAACGCTGCTGAATTATTAGATACCTCCGCCAAGGTAGTTTTGTTATTGCAGGTTCGTATTTATGTCTGTCTGTCACCACGATAACTTAAAAAATTATAAATTGATTTTAGCTATATTTACAGGGCTTCTCGGGTAGGTTAGGAGGAACAGATGATTAACTTTAGGTGAAGGTCCATTCAACCGTTAGTTTCTTTGTCTCCCTCTTTATTCTGGAAGTATGACTCAAAAAGTTATCTACAGATCTTTACGAAATTTTCAGGATTTGTTAGGGTTTATGCTAAGAATAAATAATCGAATTTTTGTGTTGAACAGTTTGTCCACCTGTTTGTCTCTATGTTTGTTTTAAGTTGTATGTTTGTCAGTAACATAACTTGAAAAGTTACCAACAGATCTTTATGAAACTTGTAGGAATTATTTGAAATATTGAAAGACACAAATCAACCTATTTTTTAGTAATGTTCGGTCTATTCGTTTGAGTGTTTGACTAATGTTTCTCAAAATGTTTGTCAGTAATATAACTCAAACAGTTATGAACAGATATTCAAGAAATTAGTAAGAATTGTTAGAAATATTAAGAGACCGAAATGACCAAATTATGGTGATAATCACTTGATTTTTTGTGCTTTTGTGTGTTTGAATAATGGTTGTCAATATATTTGTCAGAACATGACTCAAAACGTTACCGAAGTTTTATCAAGAAAATAACAAAAGCTGTTATTGCTGTCAAGAGGTACAAATGACCGAATTCTGGTTATGATAACAGAAAATTCTAGTTTTGAGACTAATTTGAATTTTTCGTTTAACACTGCGTTCTAAGAGTGCAATAGTTTCTTATGTTTTTGTTTTTCGGCCAATCCCCACTGTCTTACTGATAGCCGACTGTCTTCTTAGCTATTTCGAACCTTCTTATACAACCACCGTGGACGTGAGATATCATGCCTACCTGCTGGCTACGCCACTGAATTTAGCCGCGTGCTTCCATTTTTCCGGTGACCTCCTTCCGACTCAAAGGCGAATTCCTCCTAAAGCTGCAATTAAGAAATCTAAAGGCGAGCGGACGTCTGGAGGCAGGTCATCCCGCTGATCTTGGGCCGAAGAGGACACTCGAGTTCTTCTGAAACTGAGGCGAGCCAAAGCGACTCTTGCCTTGGAGTGGGGAATTTTCCAGGAGGACTGATTTTAAAGATATGTTCTGCTGCTAAAAAGGATAGTTATAAGATTAAGAAATAAATAGGGCTGTTTTTAATAGGAACTGCCGACTTCACGTGGAAGCCTTGGAACGTTTAGTTATAAAAAAAATTTCACGCAGGCTGATTTAAGACGACTTGGTTCTGCTCGAAATGTTATTTTCAGTTTACGAGGAACAGCTGGGTTACAAAGCAAGTATGATATCTACAATATTTATTGTAACTGGTATAGAAAATACCTGTCAGAGTAAAAGTAATACCTCAGAGTGGTGAATTTTGCAGGATAGCCGATTTTCAGAACTTTTGTTACACTAGAAAGGTATGTTACGGGGTTTAAATGGACGGATATTTCAATTATTGAATAGTACAGCAAAATCTGTAAATCCTAGCTTAGGTAGGAATAATATCCAAATAGGATGTTCCTTAAATTTACTTCTAGGACGAAGACTGGGTATACTCTTTAAAAGTTGTGCTAAGTCCACCCGCACATATTAGGTATGTGTATTTGGAAGTCTAGCATAAGTCAATGTATTTTTCATCTTAAATATAGTATTGTGTTAGTTCGAATTTAGAATCAGAAATCACTGATGCCGTCAGTATATAAATGAAAAGAAAAATGAAGTCATATGGATACAGTTAGCTGCAGAGTCTCCCATTTATGTTATTTCATTCATTACAGTTTCATTTGATCGAGATGACGACGTACTAAACTCTTTTTCACCGATTGGGATAGTATACCCTACAAAATTTCAATTGAACTAAAGTGGTACGTTATCATACCCCAGCAGATGCGATAAATGGTGTTACAAAACCTCTGCAATCATATGGTACGAACGTACCGAGTGCAATAGTAACATTACTCATCGTTCTATTATTACCCTCATTATCATTGAAATGAATACGACGTGCTGTCATAGATTAGACGTTTCACTGCACTGCAATTGAAAACAAAAAATTACCTGTAACACTTTCTGCGGTAGCTACACGTATTTCTATCTAAGTTGCTAAAATTTGATTCCGTTCTTTGAAGTTTCAAAAACTAGAGCTTGGTATGCCGTGTGTTTCTAAAATTTCCCAAAATTAAATAATGTGACAACAGCAAAATAAAATTCCATTTGTATAATTTGTACCCAGAGCAATAAATGCGCAAAAAATAAATAAACTAAAGGATTCGAGCTTGCTGAAAGTGCTACATACTGTATTAATCAAATAAATTTCCTTTAACCAATGTGAAAGCGGTAAAAACCATTGACAAAATTCTATCGAACTGGGTAAAATCCTCCAGCAGTTTGGCACGAAAAGTATTTTTTCCGAAATTCAAGTACTAACTCGTGTTTTTGTTTCACTTTCATGGGCTGGAGATAAAACACCATAGCGGGGCCTCATTTGAGTCGTGGCAGTCATTTCAGGGCAAAATGTTTCCCTATGAGACGTGTTTATGGTCGCATTTGTGTCATGCGTTTAGAGTGCAGGAAAAATACAGTGACCTTCTGTCGTTTGTCCTGGGAGAAAAGATTCTTTCTAGCAAGAAAGTTGGTGCCACTCGACAACAATGCCTGCATATGACGGTCTTGAGAGAAGGATGGGTGGAGCACATCTGCTCCTCATCGAAGAGAAAGGCAAATGTTGGTGAAATGAGCTTCCGAACTGGGGCGTCGAGCACGAAAATTGACTGGTAGGACATTGAAAGGAAGAAATGGGCACAAGTTGTTCGTTTGTGCATGGGAAAAGATATACATCGGCGGGTGTCGGTTGACTTGCAGCTTTTGATGAACACAAAAGGCAAACGTTGGGAGGAAATTTTCTACGTGAATTAAGTGACATTAATAACTTTGGGAGAATCCTAACTCCTCCAGGTAATAAACGTCGGAGAATATTCGTCGGCTTAGATCGATGATCAGTACAATTTTCAAACGCAGAATCTACAATTTTCGACTCCAAAATTTCATCGAAGATATCAATCCTTTACTGTTTATTAACTCGGGTATATATACTCATACCTACAGCACTCAATGAGGTAGGTATGTTCAGTAGTTTAGATTACATCGTTGGCTGTAGACGAACCAATAATCCCCCTTTCAGAGAGCAGCGACACTCGCACTTCGTCCCTGTATCAGCTATTGCCGTTATTGCCTTTCTGTTGCTGAGCTGGCAAGGGTCTGTACCATACCTACAACAGATGCATTCAAAAGTGTCTTAATATTAGCATCCTGCATGACTCGCCGAGACCGGTGCTTTTTGGCGCTGACTTATTGGCGTCGCTGTTTTGGCGCCGATTTTTCGGCGCCATGATTTTTTGATGCCATTTTTTGTGCCGAATATTTTGGCGCTGATTGAAAACAGGATGTATGGACTACATGATATTACTATAAAATCTGTTATTTTAGATTAAATTTAAAATTAGCTTTGAAATAGTCGCACAGTATGTAAAATGCGCTTGCCAACTGTCACATACTAAAGAAGATAGCATCAACACTATACTGTATTGACTAACGTTATTTATTTAATGCATCTCTCGTGATTCTTGGCTAAATATTCTGAGGGCTCTTTTTCTAACCTAACCTAACCATACCTAAGCTAACCATACCTAGCCTAGCCATGCCTAACCTAACCTGACCACCCGTAACTTAACATTACCTTACATAACCTTACCATACTCAACTTAGCCTAACCTAAGCTAACCTAATCTAAGTATTGGGTGCTAAAATATTCGCGCGGTATACTTTTGCAATTACCCCTCACTCAAATTCAGTATTTTTGGAGACATATTTAGGTAAAATAAGGCATCCTAAGCCTTTTTTGTTCATAAAATTTTCGTCTGAAATGCATAGTTTATGAGATATTTGACTCTGAAATTCCTATTATTTTTCAATTGGGAAAAATAGCCGGCGTCATTATAGGCTCGCTAGCGACCCCTTAGGAACCTAACCGAACCCTTCTAAGATAACCTAACCTTACCCAACCTAACTTAACCCAACCTAACTGTACTCGTTCTAACTTAACTAACCTAACCCAACCTAACTTTACCCAACCTAACCTTATTCAACCAGAACTAACCCAAAAAAACTTTGAAGGGAGGTTTTCCATTGTACTGTACCAGTGTGGTTATTTTCCCTCATAGAAAAACAATAGGAATTTCAAAGTCAAATATCTCGAAAACTAAGCATTTCCGACGAAAATTTTATTCGTGGAGAACGTCTTAGAATTCCATATTTTACCTAAATATATCAACAAAAATTATAGATTTGAGTGGGGGTAATAGTAACAAATAATTTCGGAGCCACAACATCGGCTCCAGAAAAAAATTGTGCGCCACAAAATCGGTGCCAAAAAAAATCGTGCACCAAAAAATCGGTGCTAAAAAAATTGTGTACCAAAAAATCGGCGCTAAAAAAATTGTGCACCAAAAAATCGGTGCTAAAACATTTGCGCCAAAAAATCGGCGCCATGAAGTCCCATTCCGTGATTCGCCTGCAGTCTTCGATGATATTCGCGTTGAACATGCTCTGTTCCCTGCCTATTTTCTACAGGGACCACGACCCTCGGACTATGTTTCTTTTGTTAGCAATGTTCATTGCAAGCTCATTTACCGAAATATCCGCAATCACACATATGTTATTTTTGCATTGGAAAAACACAGTGCCACCACAAGAAACGAGAAACCCGAAATTCGCTACTGAAGCCATTTATCGGTTGAAAGCCAATTCAGAATTTTGCACTCGAGTAACAAACAGTCAAGAGCTTTTATAAAATTAAGTGTTGAAACAAACCGATACAGAATAGCACCACAGAATCCATGTATTCCCATCGGTGATCTCAGCAGTCCAAAACAAAGGCCGAACTATTCTATCTCGCCGAAGCAACCTGACGGATAGCAGGTAACAACAATGCAAGTCAAACTAAAGAAGTAAGGAACCTCTTCTAACCACGAATCTCATGAATATGTACTTCGGTCAACTATGAAAATTCATGCTGTAATGGCTTCATTTCGAAAAATAAAAGCAACGTATAGAAATTGATACTAGAAAGCAACAAAGCTCCCCTGGCACGCTGATATAGAAAGTAGTCTTGCATCTCAGAAAAATTCACACTTCCGGAGGCGACCACAAGCATTTCGTCGTAGCTTTGAGCTGCAATTCAAAATCCCAGCATTTTGCCTTTGTAGCAAGTGCTTCAACTCATAATATGCGTGGAAAAGACGTGGCGCAATACCTTTGCAGAGAAATTCTTGGACGGTCGCAAGGGGGAAATACGACTCGAGGGCTTCTGTGATATCGCTTTGTAAACTGGGGCTTGAAGTTCTGTTTTAAAGCAGTGAACAGTGAAGTTGCACTGCTTGGATTTTTATTTTTCCGTGAAAGTAATCTCACGTAACTGGAAAAAGAAACACGGTGCCAAAAGTTGGAAGATTCCGCGCCATGTTCACGAAAAAGAACAAGTGGCTGAGCCTCTATGTAAAAATTCTTCAGGAACTTGGGAACGGTTACGGACTGACATAAATGCTGAGGATTGTGTTCAAATACGGGTATAGTACAAGTCCAAAAGAAAATCATTCAGAGCAAAAGTAGTGAAGTCCAACAAGAATTTTGGCAATAACAATGATATGCATAATTATAAGGTCTATTTCAATGTCACTTCAAAAAAACTACGAACCTATATTTTGAAAGCATAATCAATGGAAATATCTTACGTAAAATCGCATTTGACGTAGATAATTGCCTAAAAATATTTTCTGTATACAGTAATGACACTTTTTTCTTGTCAAACTCAATCGAAGACAACATATTTATATTTTAAGCTTAGAAAAAATAATTTTTGCTGACCTGTTGAGCTTAACATATTAACGGCAGTAGCGGCCTTTCTCCTTCAGTACACAATGTATCAAAATGGCAAGTACCAAGCAATGTGACCCGCACAGGAAAGGTAAAGCTGATCCTATAATTTATGATTTAATCTTGCTGTCTCGTGGCGATAACAGTATGGGAGAAGTTGTAAATTCCTCATTGAAGGTTTGATTTGCTGTTGAGTAGAAGCATGTGATTGCCAATGGGAAACGATTATTTTCTTCGTACCCACAGCGCACTGAGATATCTTGGTGCCGGTACAGAAGAAGTTGGTTTGCTTGAGAATCAAGTATGTGTGCCTATAAATTACTGTATAGGTTAATCACCTATATTATATAAACAGAACCTCGCCTAACCTATTCTTAAGAAAATTAAGCATTCTAACCTCGCGTAACTCATGCCTTGAGTTAGGCCATATACCAAAGCAGGACCGAGTTGTGGCGCAATCAGCAATTCTGGGTCACCGGTGCTACACCGGTGACCCAGGAGGTCGTAACCCGTGTCGCAATCATAGCTCAAATGACGACTGCGACACGGTTTACAGTGATGCAGGCCGCCCATCACAAACGTCTATTTTGAATAAAAGAGGCACAAAATTCATCAAATACGCAACAAATAAACTCCGTTCACCAGAATAAGTAAATCTGATCCGTTACTTGGAACTTATACTGAGAAATTTTTAATTGGAACGGAAACTTCAATGTCATTGAGCTTACACCGCTCGTCGCTAGATGGCGCCCTCACAACCAGTTTTCGCGTTACGGTAACCTTTTTTCAGGTTGTGGTAGCCCGGTTTTGGCGTGATTGCGACACACCCGTTATGCCACTATATATGGTAGCTGGAACCAAATACTTTTCAATCTTGTGATCGATCTACACGTTAGTTTTTTCAACGTGTTCACTCATAAACTCGACCGAATGTGGTTCCGCGCCTTAGAAACGGCAGAACACTGCCCTGTTTTCTGAGTATTATTTTATTCCAAGTCTGAAGAGATATTAGTGACTTGCCTAGTGACACTTGCAAAGGAAACTGATGTAACGGCTAATNAATGACACTTTTTTTTCTTGTCAAACTCAATCGGAGACAACATATTTATAGTTCAAGCTTAGAAAAAATAATTCGTGCTGAGCTATCGTGCTTAATCCCTATTAAAAATTTCAGCAGTCAATCCAGCTGCGCTCCGCAGTAATTGCGCAACGGCTGCGCAGTTATGTCCGCTTTTCATGGGTCTAGCAACATTCTTATGCTTATTGCTGTGAGTTTTTATACATCATTTGTCAAAGAACAAAGTTTTGTTAACTGTTTGTTTTGTTTAATCGCTTTGTTCCATTGTTCTATAATGCAAAGTGTTTAAGGCGTATCCAAATTCAGACCTTGTTGAACTGTTATGCAAAATGGTAATTTTGTATGTTGAAACCATATCTGTTGCTTGGTTGCTATACCCTTGAGAAGCGGACATAACTGTGCAGCCGTTGCGCAATTACTGCGGAGTCCGCGGGTGTATGTACGGCTTAAAATTGCGCAGCGCCGCTGGAATGACTGCTGAAATTTTAAATAGGGATATATTAACAGCAGTAGCAGTATTTCTCCTTCAGTACATAATGTATCAAAATGGCAAGTGCCAAGCAATGTGACCCGCACAGGAAAGGTAAAGCTGATCCTTTAATTTACGATTTAATCTTGCTGTCTCGTAGTGATAACAGTATGGGAAAAGTTGTGAATTCCACATTGAAGGTTTGATTTCCTGTAGAGTAGAAGCATGTGATTGTCAATGGGAAACGATGATTTTCTTCGAACTCACAGCGCAGTGAGATATCTTAGTGCCGGTACAGAAGAAGGTGGTATTCTTGAGAATCAGGTATGCGTGCCTATCAATTACTGTATGTTAATCACCTATATTATCTAAACAGAACCTCGCCTAACCTATTCTTAACTAAAGTAAGCATTCTAACCTCGCGTAACTCATGCATTGAGTTAGGCCATATACGAAAGCAGGACTGGGCTGTGGCGCAATCAGCAATTCTGGGTTACCGGTGCTACACCGGTGACCCAGCCAGTCGCGATTTATGTCGCTATCATAGCTGAAATGACGACTGCGATACGGCTTATGGTGATGCAGGCCGCCCAGCACAAACGTCTATTTTGAATAAAAGAGGCACTAAATTCATCAAATACGCAACAAATAAACTCCGTTCACCAGAATAAGTAAGTCAGATCAGTTACGTGGAACTTTTATTAAGAAATTTTAATTAAAACGGAAACTTCAGTGTCATTGAGCTTACACCGCTCGTCGCTAGATGGCGCCCTCACAACCACTTTTCGGGTTACGGTAACCTTTTCTCAGCTTGCAGTAGCCCGGTTTTGGCGTGATTGCGGCACACCCGTTATACCACTATATATGGTAGCTGGGACCAAATACTTTTCGATCTTATGATCGATCTACACGTTAGTCTTTTCAACGTGTTCAGTTATAAACTCGACCGAATGGGGTTCCGCGCCTTAGAAACGGCAGAACACTGCCCTGTTTTCTGAGTATTATTTTATTCCAAGTCTGAAGAGATATTAGTGACTTGCCTAGTGACACTTGCAAAGGAAACTGATGTAACGGCTAATATTTTNGCCTTAGAAACGGCAGAACACTGCCCTGTTTTCTGAGTATTATTTTATTCCAAGTCTGAAGAGATATTAGTGACTTGCCTAGTGACACTTGCAAAGGAAACTGATGTAACGGCTAATATTTTGATAACCTTTTGTGGTGAACGCCCTCAAAAGAAGAATATCTTGTAGTCAGGCCTTTAGACAATAATGTACTTGACGGCCCAGTCAAAAAATCACAATTATAAGTCTTACAGCTAATAGAAGAAACTTCAATGAAATATTTTCTTATTAACTTGAATAAAAAACCTCAAACAAGAACTAAATTGTCCTTATTGATGCAAGAAGAGTGTGTATCAGCTAGAAACGCTAATTCAAAGGTTAGGTTAACAGTGAACAATAATCAATCATTGAATTTATGACGCCAACGTGACCTAAAATTGATCAAACCTAATTTCAACTGCTATTGATGGCTTATATCGAGGATTGTTTTTTTGTTTTTTTCTGTGTGTTCTTGTTCATTGCGCAACGCTGAATAGTTTGTTTCTAATTTGAGGTAACTTTATTGATTAGAAATGTTTCTAATGAAAGTTTTATCAATCAGCTGTAGGACCCATTTGGTAGGAATTGATAGGACCTATATCGTAAAAGTAGTTTATTCTTTAGTTTGAGCTTTACTTATGAACTAAACAGAATCTAGTTCTTTGCATCAAATGCTGAAGATATAATTAGATTTTTAACCATAAAAATCAGAATTTTTCATATCGAGTTAACTGGATGAGTTGATGTTATGAGTATTTTATTTCCATCAGCTGGCTCTTGGAAAAGTAAAGCAAGCAAGCTTATAGAATATTACCGATGCCAGTATAGTATGCGCATTAACTCAGTTTCAGATAAAATATATTTACCTGTAAATTACGTTAGGTACCTTAAGAATTCTGCATATCATTGTCATTGCAAAAAAAAAGTCCAGTTGGAAGTCACTACTTTTGTTTTGAATAGTTTTTCTTTCGGGCTTATTCTGTACCCGTAACTGAACACTACCCTCAGGATTTTAGTGAGTAACCGTTCCCAAGTTGACCTTAGCCTATCCTTACCTATTCTGAATTAACCTAACCCATTCTAACCTAACCTGACACATACTCTCAATTGGGCCACAGACTCTTCAAGGACCCCGTTATTTTAGGTGCTTTTAGTTCAAAAATTTCCCCCAGAGCTGCCGGTGTTTGGACGAGCCGCAACCATCGGTCAAGTTGTGACAGCCTCCATTCTCTGCTTCATCTCACTGGCTTCATTGTTTTCCTCAACTTCCTCGTACTGAAGTTCTGCCGATAACAGCGGCAGGCTTGGCTTGAACTCGTGGTGGAGTGAACTGTAGCTAGGGGCATCTTCATGCAATTTCCTCACTGGGAGCGAAATTATATAGCTGGAACAACTTTTACTTGCCTAACCTGAGGTTTTTTGTGTCTATCGCAAGCTCATTACGCCTGAGATGACCACAGACTTGAGTTGGTCCCGAGTACCAACTGACTGCTGAAAGCCGCTGCTTCTAGCGTTGTTTCCACTTTTCAAAACAGTTTGCTGAATCCCCGATAAATTAACTATTCCTTCCTGAATGAACGGCCCACTGCAAAGGAAAATAATTATATGACAGTATCTGTTACGGGCATTATTTCTACGGTATTCCTCATAAAAATATAATAATAGTAATATGCTCTTTAACACCAGCAGCGATGGATTCAAAAATTAGGTATTCATTCGTCTGTTCGGTGGTTAGTTCGTTTGTCCGTTTGTTCGTTCCTCGTTTGTTCGTTCAGTCGCACGCTCGTTCGTTTGTTATCTCGTTCTTTCGCTTTTTTGCTCATTCGATCAGTTATTCATTCATACATTCATTTTTTTTATTCACGCCTTCATCGATTCATTCATTGCTACTAGTCGTGCATACATGATTAGACCAAATAAGCAAGTAAATATTGTCTGAAACACCTGTATACAGCAATCTTCAGTTACCTTACTGGGTCACCAGAGATAGTCCGGGTGGCGTTATTTGCGCCACCATATCTGTCTAGCTCCAGCCATTACGACTTTTCTTTCCTCCCGTTAGGTCCCAAACTGTGGCGAGAAAGAGAACCAACAGCGAGTTATCTTTCCCGTGCACGTAACCGCAGACAGCTGGCGCATCTGACTTTCTACTCTACTGAAAGTTTAATAATATTTCAATTTCGTAACTTTAAAAGCAGTGGTATATCGAATGTGTCGTGGCATTTTAATAAGCAACTTTACTCCCAGCGAGGTAACTCTACTGGTCTTATTTATTTATTATTTTCTCTTTTTGCCGCTGCTTTGTCACCGTTTGTGCTGGGAAAACATGTTACCAAGTCCATCTAGGGCTTTCCGAGGGTCTGGTAACAATCCAGTTATTTACAGTTAAACGCGTACGATAGTGTAGCGTTCAAGCCTGCGTTACATCACAGACGCATCACGTCTCTTTCCCACCATGGAAAACTTCGTACCACCCATTCTCTCCAATTATTTACCCTCGCGGAAACAGCTTTAGCCACATGGTCCTCAAAAGTAGCATCATCTTGCATTTTCTGAAAAAACTCTTTCTTATAACTGCATGGCCATCACATGTATATGTTGAGGACTTAATAATTGTCGAGTGTTCTCGATCTTTAATAGCTCGAACTTCTTTTCGTTAAATTATATATTTTCACAGATCATTGCAAGATACTTGCTAAATCCACTTGAGCAAAGTGCGTATCTTCTGTTGAGTGTACAGCTGCTTGTATTCGTCATCGCCAGTAAAGACGAAAAGATTGCGTAGGTGTAAGCGTGTGCCATGTCGTAGGTCATGATAAAAAAACAGGGTGTAATGATTGCATGTTTATAGGTGCTGGGTATGAACCCGTCATCCAATCCCTTGCGCTACATGAGCAGGCAAAGCGGATAAGAGATGCTAAGCTTCGACAGTTAAGGATCTTTGCTTCATTATGATCCAGTCCAGGTACACTATTGCCGCCAAAATCTTTAATGGTCACTTCGATAATAAGCTCTATAATTCTAAATCCGCTAAGTAGTTACAAGCTATTTTGAACAAAAAATATCGAGAGAACTGATTTTGCTACTAATACTTTCTTCAGATGTTTAGGCATTTCTCGTATTGCTTGATCATCATCAGAAATAGAGCCACTTCTGCTCAACAGGGGACAGATTCATGTTTTTACCCGAAATAATTGGATTCATTATAGCGACGAAATGCTCACTGGTTTCATTTACCCTATAGATGGCTCGCAGTTCTTTTTTCTGGTTCTCCTGGTCTTGCTTATATTTCTTCGAGGTTTTATCTGCTGTCTCTGCAGCACACTGCTGCCTGCGTACGATCACTGTAACTCCAGCATTTGCGTTAGCCGTTTCGATGACGTTTTTTCCTCGTTGACAAGCGATATGTGCTTCACTCACTTCTCTCAAATAACACTTTATGAAGATTTCGTTTATAATTTCCCTTTTGCTCTTGATGTGAAAGTGCCTCCCACTTCATACTTAGCAGTTCAACATTCAAACGGTTTTAGTTTACCTGTATAGTATAGGAGTTTAAATGGAAGAAACTTATAATTTCTCTCTTCATTCTTCGATTCATTCACTTCACAGGGTTAAGCCGGGTAGAAGTAACAACCGATTTATAATTAGGTATAGCCTTGTGGATCGTGATAATATATTTCACAAGTTACGAATTCTATACATAGATGAGTTAAAAAATTACTATTTTTATTTATTTATTTTTGTCGATGGAAAAACAACCTACGCAAACGAGACGTGATTCATTTTTTCTTTACAGAAGTAGAAAGTCCGCTCTTTCTCATCGATTGTACACGAACGTATTGTACTGTCGTTGACCACTTCGGGAGAAAGATGGTGAAATCACTTGCAGCGAATGAACTATACATTGGTTATTTTTTTATTGGTCATATTGATTATATAACCAATTTTTGAATTTGCAGCAGCGTTCCTGAATATTTCTATAACTAGCACTGCAATACATTCGGTGGTTGACGACACGCTACACAAACTAATTACCTCCGCCAAAGAGGTCATGTCTTTGTCGTGTTTCTCTTTCTGTCTGCTTGGCTGTCACCAAGATAACTCAAAAAGTTATGAATGGATTTTACGAAATTTACAGAGATTGTTAGGCATGTTAACAGTAACAGATGATTAAATCTTTTGGGGAAGACCCGTTCATCTATTTGTCTGCCGATTATTTCTTACTATCTTAACTCAAAAGGTCATGTACGGATGTTTATGAAATTAACATGAGTTGTTAACCATATCATGAAGAGTAAATGAGCAAATTTTTGGGACGATATGTTTGTTCATTCGTTTTGTTTGTCTCTATTTCTAATTTTATGCATATTAGCAAATAGCTCAAAAATGTTATGAATGGATCTTTATATAATTGACAAGAAATGTTAGCAATGTAGAAAGACATTGATGATTCAATTTTGATAATGATCGGTTGGTCCGTTTGTGTGTTTGACTAATGTTTGTCAGCAGCATAACTCGAAAAGTTTTGAACGGATCTTCAAAAAATTCCACAAACTGTTATTATTGTCAAAAGCATAAATGATAAAATTTGGTTTTTATAAAAAGGAAATCATAGTTTCAGAAGCAATTTAAATTTTTCGTTACCGTTCTTATACTTGGCGGAGGTATACTCTCTGAGAGTGCTTTCATTCGATCTATTATACTCACACATTTTGACCATGGAAAATTCTCACACACTATTAAAAAATTTTGTTACGTTACCTGCTAAGACAATCTTCAACATGCAGTACAACGCTGCCCCACTTTCGAACTGCAACAACTACACTAGTGATAGTATCTTTCATTTGTACCAGTAAATATTTTCACTTTATATTTAAATATAGCATAAAATTATGGAGTTGGATCATTATTACCATTTTCACACAATAAACAATGAGGATTTTCCAAAATACCAAAATCATGAGCTATATTAATAACTTTGCATTTCAACAGCCTGACACTCCAGCTCGATTTGGCTATCACCTCGGCTTTCATCTTTTCATTTTTGTGTCGTGAAGACGGAAATGAAACTCCTTTTTTGAAGCGAGTTGGAGCGTGTGAGAATGGGCAGCTTTGAGAGGGTCCTTGTCGCGCTCCGGCTTCCGGAGGTGAAACCTTTGGAAAGCTGCTTTAAATTCTTAGTAATCACGTACAGTAAAGGTAAACCTGGAATAAACTGTATTTAGGTCTTTAGGTTTCTTTCTGACACTTACGAATGACAAAAATAATCACGTAGGTAAGTTAATAGATTCCTTTTTGTTTCCCTCTATATATATATATATAAGAATATGACCTATGAAATTAGCTCTGTGATTAAGGGTATTTATTTCGTTCTTGATGGCTCTGCCTTTGTTGGTGCTAGTATTGGCATCTTTAAGCAATTTTTAAGCGGAGTGATTCTGAGATCTTTAATTACCTCCGCCAAGGAGGTTATGTTTTCGTCGTGTTTGCCTGTCTGCCTATTTGTCTGTCTGTCGGTCACCAAGATAACTCAAAAAGGTACGAACCGATTTGGATGAAATTTACAGGGATTGTTAGGTATGTTAGAAGAAACAGATGATTATATTTTGGTGAAGATATGTCCATCCGTTTTTTTTTTTTTTGTTTGTCTGCCTCATTTTTCTCAATGCTTTAACTCAAAAAGTTATGGATGGATTTTTATGAAATTAACAAGAGTAGTTAGGTATATAACAAAAAGTAAATGACCAAATTTTGGTGATGATCCGTGTGTTCGTTCGTCACTGTTTTTAATTTTATGCTTGTTAGCACAATAGCTAAACAAATGGGTGGATCTTTATGAACTTCATAGGGGTTGTTATTATTATTATTATTAAAACTTCACGCCTGAGCTACAACGGACGGGTAATGCAACCCAAATGAAGTATCTTGCAACACCGGGAAGCCCAAAACGCTGCTAATGTTGGAAGACATAAATGATTAAATTTTGGTGCATATCGGTTTGTTCGTTTGTATGTCTGACTCATGTTTGTCGTAACGTTGCAGTATAACTCAAAAAGTTATGAACGGATCTTGAAGAAAATTGCACAAGCTGTTATTACCAATCAGAGGCACAAATGATTAGATTTTGGAATTTACACAAAGGAAATTATGGTTTCAGAGCCAATTTGAATTTTTTTGCTACCGTTGCCTCACTTGGCGGAGGTAACGAACACGAGCAGCATATGGCACCTACCAACTACGACGACGCGCGTGTCGTCGACGCGCATCATGCATGACATGACACGCTCCCTGCATGATATAACACACACAGTGTATCACATATCGTCAGTATTAGAATGCTTTCCCATTGCTGTATCATGTCAAAATTTAGGGTGCTATGTTGAAAATTAGTCCAAGACTCATTCGTTCCTGCCGGTTGTAGCAAAGTGACAGCGAGGATGTGTAGGCGAAAGTGCATGCTGAAACTCTTAAGCTCCTTCGCTTAAAGTGGCAAGAGTTTGTGGCTTCTACAGTTGTTTGTATGCCAAAATGTTCTCAAAGAAATCAGACCCCAAATAAGATCTTACTACCATACTATACTCTGACCATTTTATCAAGGTAGTTTGGTTGGTTGAAGTAGTAGAAATCTTTACTAGCGCTTCAGTGGCACACTGCGTATATCGCGCCGAACTATTCCTGTGCTTAACCACAGGCTCATGCGCCACTAGAGCGCGGACAATGTCTCATTTTATATAATAAAGTAATTATAAGGAAAAAATTATTATTAATAATATTAATTTTATAAAGGCAGTTTGTGCGTGGTCAAATTCCTCTACAGCGTGGCCAATTCTGTGGAATTTCTGATATTTCTGTATATGTATGCTGGTAGTGGGCGGAGCTAAGATATGAGTCGAACAAAATCTCAGAATTGCCCATAGAATAGGCAACGCTGTAGAGGAATTTAACCACGCCCAAACTGCCTTGATAAATTGGTCAGAGTATAGAAAAATGAACCAGTCGGTGTTGAAACTTAAAGAAAAAACTCTGACCCCAAAAAAATTAAGATAGAGTAACGAAACTGAAAACGTTTCTCGAGAATCGATCGTGGCCCAACGGAGGAGGCTGACATCAGCGAGGCCTGTCACTGAAGACTTCAGGTATTGGAAACAAAAATATATCTCTGAAAAAATCTTTATAGAGTAGTACACAACAGTTATCAAGTTAAAGCAGTATAATGTAAACAGAATGCACAAAGGATAAAATACAACAGATCATTTCAGTAAAGTTTGTAGTTAATTTAGAAGGAAAATTGGGACGTAAAATTCAGTAAATGAAATTCATCGTCCAATTTGGCGGTAAAAGTAGTAAACAAAGTTTGCCGTCATTTTTTATGCAAAGGTAATAATGAATGAAACTTAAAGTCCGTCTGGGTGGTAAAGGTTAACGAGCAGAATGCATCATCTGTTAGGGTGGCAAATCTTAAAAAGTCCTTATTATGGTCTACCCAAACTGTAAAATTATTGAGTTTGCCGAGTATTTATACATATTTTATCGGTGGTAAAGAGTAACTCTTGTGAATAAAATCTGTACAAGGATGAAACAGTAACATTCATGTTGAGATCATATGTACAAATCTCTATTCGCCTAACAATGCCAGTTCAGCCTCCAAAGCTTACCTTTCACTTGGCAAAAGTAAAAGAATCGCAAAGTCATCTTCGATTTTGGAAAATATATTGCTCACGATATAAAATTATCGTACTCTATAAATAAACATAATAAATTCTTACTGAAATCTCATTATGCAATATGATTATTAGTCCCAGTGTGGCGTAAGTTATTCTTGTAGCCTTCATTGCACATTTACTTCGGATAATAATAAGGGATCCCAGATACGTACACTTACGAGTATTTTTACAATATTGTTATTATCATGTATCTTTTGTATAGGCGTTCCTACCAGAAGCGTTTTTCATACGATCCGAAGAAAAGGAAGAAGACTTGAGTGTATTTACATTTCGTAACGTCAGGGCCCTAAGTATGAAAACATTAGACCGAGAAAACGGAGGAACGGTTCCACAAACTTGATCATATGAACATGGAAACACAAACCGTAAAATAGGTAGGACAGTGCAGACGTAGCAAAGACCAAACACAAGTCTATTAGTAACCGGCATACTGTATATAGAGTTCTCCAGGGATGCACAAAAACTATAACATGAGAAAATAACAGCGACGTGCTTTCCAGGTTTCCCAATGAAATTTGAAAAACAAGTTAATTGGCAGAAGTTCTATAGAACATCCACCACGTTCAGCAAACCTCCAGTAAACAAACAACTTCGCAAAAGGATGTGCACAGCGACTGATTTTTGGTATCTTTCTTAGTATTCTTTTTGCTCGTAGTGTTATTGTATAATAAATATGTAAACAGATACGCATACATTTATTTTTGTAGAGAAGGTCCTTACGTATGACTTCGCAATTACATTGCAGTACTCGTCCGCTAAAAACAAAGAAATTTGCGTATAAAATGGTCGATAGTTATTTAACCGCTTCGAAAGCTTAAAATACACATACACCATAGCACTACAATTCGCTTCAAACTGGTGCTCACATTTTTATGCTATAAATGCATATAAAAAATCTATACTGTAAATTCGTGAACTGCCATAGTAGTCGCAAGCAAGTACTAATCAAGTTTTAAAGAGTTAATTTGACAAGTCTGGCAGCCCTATCAACATTCCGAAAGAATAAACAGCTTTCAGTGTTACGCACTAAACGGCGATTAATTTGAACGAAACGCAGAATATCCAAAAACGTATCTAGACAGCATACAGCGCCACCTGGAGAACACTGTAGCAACAGCTGATGCCATATTAAGTGACGAAAAGAATGGTGTAGTGAAACCTAATTGATAGTGCATAGTAGTGTCCAGGTTCATGACTTGCTATGGTGTTAGCTAAAGAAAACGTTTCATGAAAGTATGAAGACAATATTTTCATTTGCAAGTTAGGAACTCCATTGCATTATTTTGTTAGGGATAACGCACCGTACTCCTCTAGTGCAATTCGCCAATTGCCTCAATGATAATATCATATTAAAGACGTAACATCTTCTTGACATGAAGAAATCATGGCTCAGATACCTTATAGGGAACAGCAAGGTATCTGCGCTGGGTCTGCCAAGAAATACATCATGGTGATGTCTATATAAAAATGCACATACAAATTACAAATGAAACATTAACGTGAGTTTCTTAATTTTTTCGCCTCGTCACCAGAGACTTTACTCAACAGCTTGTGAATGCAGCCAAATTGCGAAGAGTTCGATTGCACACTAACTCTAGATGCTGCAATTTCAAGATCACAGGCGATTCGCTTTTCGGCCTAACCTCATATGACATTCGAAAATGCCAATTTACTGTGCAAAATAGGCACGCTAGCAACTCTTTGACCAAATTATAACAAGTTTGAACGCAATTATCAGATATTAAAAGTTTGGATCACTCTTCTTTCAATATTACGTTGGTTCAGTTTCAGTAACTTTCCTCACTTTTGAGGGGCTCTCGAGAGTCCCAGTTCATATACTTCAATATGTAGAAGGAGATGTGGTCTACGTGTACCCTGAAATTTATATGAATGTATTTATCTAGGTAAGACATATAGTAATAATGAATATTATTTCAAGTGGATGCTTCAAGTGTCATGTGTCCGTTAAATAAATTACACCGGGAACAAGCCATTTGTTGCTGAAATTCTTTCAACTGTATTTTTATCAGTTTCACTTTGTGATTCTAATTCTGAAGACCGTCTTTATATATCCCATTTTATATTTAAGTCATCACGTCCATTTTCTTATACTTTAACAGTGGTATTCCTGTAAGACTCTGTCTGACAACCATTTCGGAGGAATCATATAATGCTATTCCTCCGAGAGCGTTAAGTAAGAATATTAAAGAAAAAAAAACTAGTGTAGTAGTGAAATTCCAGTTATGAGTTTAAAACCAACTTTCAATAGTGATTTAGGATCAGTTCTTAAGCTTTAAGTTTGAGGCAACAGAAATAAAAAGAAAAATTCGTTGCCCTCTGAATTAGCTAGTAAAGTATCTAAATATCAATAGCCATGTAGAAAACTTTCCTATTAGGCTAACTTGGAAGGTCGTTTCTATTTTTTCTTAGTCTTGCTATACAATGCGTATACAGAATTAATTAGCATGCACATAGTACTCGTATTTGAAAATAAACTTAACCGCTATGTTCATTTTTATATTTTCTAACTTATTTCCATTTATGTGGATGGAATTATTTAAGTAATTAAAGCAATACTTAACAATATCAAAAATTAGTTAGCTGGATAATTCGTACATCCCTTTCTGCTGCTTCTCACACAATTATGTACATTCAAATTTACACGAAAACT
>LQNS02278187.1:21016087-21029996 GCA_001587735.2 Parhyale hawaiensis | reverse complement strand
CGCCTTAGAAACGGCAGAACACTGCCCTGTTTTCTGAGTATTATTTTATTCCAAGTCTGAAGAGATATTAGTGACTTGCCTAGTGACACTTGCAAAGGAAACTGATGTAACGGCTAATATTTTAAAAACCTTTTGTGGTGAACGCCCTCAAAAGAAGAATATCTTGTAGTCAGGCCTTTAGACAATAATGTACTTGACGGCCCAGTCAAAAAATCACAATTATAAGTCTTACAGCTGATAGAAGAAACTTCAATGAAATATTTTCTTATTAACTTGAATAAAAACCTCAAACAAGAACTAAATTGTCCTTATTGATGCAAGAAGAGTGTGTATCAGCTAGAAACGCGAATTCACAGCCTAGGTTAATAGTGAACAATAATCAATCATTGAATTTATGACGCCAACGTGACCTGAAATTGGTCAAACCTAATTTCAACTGCTATTGATGGCTTATATCGAGGATTGTTTTTTTTTTTTTGTGCGTGTTCTTGTTCATTGCGCTACGCTGAATAGTTTGTTTCTAACTTGAGGTAACTTTATTGATTAGAAATGTTTCTAATCAAAGTTTTATCAATCAGCTGTAGGACCCATTTGGTAGAAATTGATAGGACCTATATCGTGAAAGTAGTTTATGCTTTAAGTTGAGCTTTACTTATGAACTAAACAGAATCTAATTCTTTGCACCAAATGCTGAAGATATAATTAGATTTTTAACCATAAAAATCAGAATTTTTCAAATCGAGTTAACTGGATGAGTTGATGTTATGAGTATTTTATTTCCATCAGCTGGCTCCTGGAAAAGTAAAGCAAGCAAGCTTATAGAATATTACCGATGCCAGTATAGTATACGCATTAACTCAGTTTCGTAACCTGTAAATTACGTTAGGTACCTTAAAAATTCTGCATATCATTGTCATTGCAAAAAAAAAAGTCCAGTTGGAAGTCACTACTTTTGTTTTGCATAGTTTTTTTTTTCTTTCGGGCTTATTCCGTACCCGTAACTGAACACTACCTTCAGTATTTATGTGAGTAACCGTTCCCAAGTTGACCTTAGCCTATCCATACCTATTCTGAAGTAACCTAACCCATTCTAACCTAACCTGGCACATACTCTCAATTGGGCCACAGACTCTTCAAGGACCCCGTTATTTTAGGTGCTTTTAGTTCAAAAATTTCCCCCAGAGCTGCCGGTGTTAGGACGAGCCACAACCATCGGTCAAGTTGTGACAGCCTCCATTCTCTGCTTCATCTCACTGGCTTCATTGTTTTCCTCAACTTCCTCGTACTGAAGTTCTGCCGATAACAGCGGCCGGCTTGGCTTGAACTCGCGGTGGAGTGAACTGTAGCTAGAGGCATCTTCAATTTCCTCACTGGGAGCGAAATTATATAGCTGGAACAACTTTTGCTTGCCTAACCTGAGGTTTTTTTGTGTCCATCGCAAGCTCATTACGCCTGAGATGACCACAGACTTGAGTTGGTCCCTAGTACCAACTGACCGCTGAAAGCTGCTGCTTCTAGCATTGTTGAATCCATTCAAAAATTAAGTATTCATTCGTCTGTTCGGTGGTTAGTTCGTTTGTCCGTTAGTTCGTTCCTCGTTTGTTCGTTCAGTCGCACGCTCGTTCGTCCGTTAGCTCGTTCTTTCGCTTTTTTGCTCATTCGATCAGTTATTCATTCATACATTCAGTTTTTTTTATTCACGCCTTCATCGATTTATTCATTGCTACTAGTCGTGCATACATGATTAGACCAAATAAGTAAGTAAATATTGTCTGAAACACCTATATACAGCAATCTACAGTTACCTTACTGGCTCACCAGAGATAGTCCGGGGGGCGTTATTTGCGCCACTATATCTGTCTAGCTCCAGCCATCACGTTTGTTTCTTCCCGTTAGGTCCCAAGTTGTGACGAGAAAGAGAACCAACAGCGAGTTATCTTTCCCGTGCACGTAACCGCTGACAGTTGGCGCATCTGACTTTCTTCTCCACTGAATGTTTAATAATATTTTAATTACGTAACTTTAAAAGCAGTGGTATATCGAATGTGTCGTGGCATTTTAATAAGCAACCTTACTCCCAGCGAGGTAACGCTACTGGTTTTATTTATCTATTTATTTCTTTTTTTTTTTTTTTTGCCGCTTCTTTGTCACCATTTGTGCTGGTAAAACATGTTACCAAGTCCATCTAGGGATTTATGAGGGTCTGGTAACAATCCAGTTATTTACAGTTAAACGCGTACGATAGTGAAGCGCTCAAGCCTGCGTTACATCACAGACACATCACGTCTCTTTCCCACCATGGAAAACTTCGTAGCACCCATTCTCTCCAATTCTTTACCCCTGCGGAAACAGCTTTGGCCACATGGTCCTCAAAAGTAGCATCATCTTGCATTTTCTGAAAAGACTCTTTCTAATAACTTCATGGCCATCACTTGTATATGTCGAGGACTTAATAATTGTCGAGTGTTCTCTATCTTTAATAGCTCGAACTTCTTTTCGTTAAATTATATATTTTCACAGACCATTGCAAGATACTTGCTAAATCCACTTGAATAAAGTGCGTATCTTCTGTTGAGTGTGCAACAGATAGTATTTATCATCGCAGTAAATGAAGAAAAGATTGCGTAGGTGTAAGCGTGTGCCATGTCGTAGGTCATGATGAAAAACAGAGGGTAATGATGGCATGTTTATAGGTGCTGGGTATGAACTCGCCATCCAATCCCTTGCGCTACATGAGCAGGTAAAGCGGATAAGAGATGCTAAGCTTCTACAGTTAAGGATCTTTGTTTCATTATCATCCAGTCCAGGTACACTATTGCCACCAAAATCTTTAATGGCCAATTCGATGATTAGCTCTATAACTCTAAATCCCCTACTTAAGTAGTTACAAGCTATTTTGAACAAAAAAATAGAGAGAACTGATTTTGTTACTAATACTTTTTGTTAATGTTTCGGCATTTCTCGTATAACTTGATCATCATCAGGCATAGAGCCCCTTTTGCTCATCAGGGGACCAATTTTGTTTTTACCTGAAATAATTAGATTCATTATAGAGACGAAATCCTCACTGGTTTCATTTACCCTATAGATGGCTTGAAGTTCTTTTTTTCTGGTGCACTTGTCCATGAGCTTAATTAATAATAAAAATAAACTTTATTAAGTACTCATAAATATTACAAAATTAGAATGATGTATGGTACACAGGAGAATATTTCTTATTTCTAGGTTACACGTACACAGCACATGTCGCAGTGATCTTACATATTAGACATCATTACGCCCCATTGAAAGTCTTACCTATATTTCTTCAAGTTTTTATCTGCTGTATCTGCACCCCACTGCTGCTTGCGTACGATCACTCTAACTCCAACATTTTGGGTTGGCCGTTTCGATGACGTTTTTTTTTTCCTAGTTGACAAGAGATATGTGCTTCTCTCACGTCTCTCAAATAACACTTTATGAAGATTTCGTTTATAATTTACCTTTTGCTCTTGATATAAAAGTGCCTTCCACTTCATACTTAGCAGTTCAGCATTCAAACGGTCTTACTTTACCTGTATAGTCGAAGCGTTTAAATGGAGGAAACTTTGGGGATACTTAATTTCTCTTTTCATTCTTCCACTAGTGGACCCGTAGGTGAAAAAATTCCCGCAGTAATCGATATGTTTGCTCTCTTCTTTGACTTGCCGTTTTAACATTTCCCCCCTCACTCTTATTAGCAACTCTTATTTTCCTTCTTTAAGCCTTCTGCTTCAAGTCTTTCTTGTCACTGTGCCCCATAGGCGTTTCATCTCTCCATTGATAGCACGTCTTCGTTTAAACCATTGCAATACACTTGAATGCCGCTCCAGTCAGCTTATACGCAATGTTAGTACGTGCTCCGTATCTAGTTCTAGCTATAATACCGTCGTCCATACTTACTATAAATGATTTAATTTTGATAATGATCGGTTGGTCTGTTTTTGTGTTTGAATAATGTTTGTTAGGTTAGCAGTACAACTCGAAAAGCTATGAACGGATTTTCAAAAAAGCAAAAATGATAGAATTTGGTTCTTATAAAAAAGAAATCATAGTTTCAGAGTCAGTTTAAATTTTTCGTTACCGTCCTTTTACTTGGCGGAGGTATGGGCTGTCAGAGTGCTTTCATTCGATCTATTATACTCACACATTTTGACCATGGTAAGTTCTCACAAACTATTAGAAAATTTTGTTACGTTGCCTGCTAAGACAATCTTCAACGTGCAGTACAGCGCTGGCCCACTTTCCAACTGCAACAGCTACACTAGTGATAGTATCTTTCATTTGTACCAGTAACTATTTTCACTTTATATTTAAATATAGCATAAAATTATAGAGATCGAGCAATATTACCATTTTCACACAATAAACAATGAGGATTTTCCAAAATACCAAAATCATGAGCTATAATAATAACTCTGCATTTCAACAGCCTGACACTCCAGCTCGATTTGGCCACCACCTCGGCTTTCATCTTTTCATTTTTATGCCGTAAAGACGGAAATGAAACTTCTTTTTTGAAGCGAGCTGGAGCGTGCGAGAATACGCAGCTTTGAGAGGGTCCTCGTCGCGCTCCAGCTTCCGGAGCTGAAACCATTGGAAAGCTGCTTTAAGTTCTTAGTAATCACGTGCAGTGAAGGTAATCCTGAAATAAACTTTATTTAAGTTTTTTGGTTTTCTTCTAACACTTACGAATGACAAAAATAATCTCGTAGGTAAGTTCATAGATTCCTTTTTGTTTCCCTCTATACATATAGGAAAATGACCTATGAAATTAGCTCTGTGATTAAGGGTATTTATTTCGTTCTTGATGGCTCTGTCTTTGTTGGTGCTGGTATTGGCATCTTTTAGCAATTTTTAAGCGGAGTGATTCTGAGATCTTTAATTACCTCCGCCAATGAGGTTATGTTTTCGTCGTGTTTGCCTGTCTGCCTATTGTCTGTCTGTCTGTCACCAAGATCACTCAAAAAGGTATGAACCGATTTGGATGAAATTTAGGTCAGGTATGTTAGGAGAAACAGATGATTAACTTTTGGTGAAGATATGTCCATCCGTTTGTTTGTTTGTCCGCCTCATTTTTCTCAACGCTATAACTCAAAAAGTTGTGGATAGATTTTTATGAAACTAACATGAGTAGGCCTAGTTAGGTATATCACACAAAGTAAATCACCAAATTTTGGTAATGATCTGTATGCTCGTTCGTTTGTCACTGTTTTTAATTTTATGCTTGTTCGTAAAATTACTAAAAAAAATGGGTGGATCTTAATGAAATTCATAGGGGTTGTTAGTAATGTTGGAAGGCATAAATGATTAAATTTTGGTGCATATCGGTTGGTTCGTTTGTATGTTTGACTCATGTTTGTCATAACGTTTGTTAGCAGCATAACTCAAAATGTTATGAACAGGCCTTCAAGAAAATTGCACAAGCTGTTATTACTATTAAAAGGCACAAATCATTAGATTTTGGAATTTATGCAAAGAAAATTATGGCTTTCAGAGCCAATTTGAATTTTTTGCTACCGTTGCCTCACTTGGCGGAGGTATGCGCTCTCAGAGTGCTCTAGTTACCCTATGTTATGACACGAGCAGCATATGGCACGCACCAACTACTATGACGCGCGTCATGTCATCGACGCGCACCATGCATGTTATAACACACACACACACAGTGTATCATATATCGTCAGTATTAGAATGCTGTCGTATTGCTGTATCATATCAAAAGTTGGGGCGCTATGTTGAGAATTTATGTCAATATTCATTCGTTCCTGCCAGCTGTAGCATAGTGACAGCGAGGATGTGTAGGCAAAAGTGCGTGCTAAAACTTATAAGCTCCTTCGCTTTAAGTGGCAAGAGTCTGTGGCTTCCACAGTTGTTTGTACACCAAAATGTTCCCAAAGAAATCAGACCCCAAATAAGCTCCAACTACCATACTATACTCTGACCATTTTATCAAGGCAGTTTGGTTGGTTGAAGTAGTAGAAATCTGTACTAGCGCTTCAGTGGCACAATGCGTATATCGCGCCGAACTATTCCTGTGCTTAACCACAGGCTCGAGCGCCTCTAGGGCGCGGACTATGTCTCATTTTATATAATAAAGTAATTATAAGGAAAAAATTATTATTAATAATATTAATTTTATAAAGGCAGTTTGGGCGTGGTCAAATTTCTCTACAGCGTGGCCAATTCTGTGGAATTTCTGATATTTCTGTATATGTATGCTGGTAGTGAGCGGAGCTAAGATATGAGTCGAACAAAATCTCAGAATTGCCAAAACAATTGGCAACGCTGTAGAGGAATTTAACCACGCCCAAACTGCCTTGGTAAATTGGTCAGAGTATAGAAAAATGAACCAGTCGGAGTTGAAAATTTAAGAAAAAATACTCTGACCCCAAAAAATTCAAGATAAAGTGACGAAACTGAAAACGTTTCTCGAAAATCGATTGTGGCCCAACGGAGGAGGCTGACATCAGCGAGGCCTGCCACTGAAGACTTCAGGTATTGGAAACAAAAATATATCTCTAAGAAAATCTTTATAGAGTAGTACACAACAGTCATCAAGTTAAAGCAGTACAATGTAATCAGAATGCACAAAAGATAAAATATAACACATCATTTGAATAAAGTTTGTAGTTAATTTAGAAGAGAAAAATTGGGACGTAAAATTCAGTAAACGAAATCCATCGTCCAATTTGGCGGTAAAAGTAGTAAACAAAGTTTGACGTCATTTTTTATGCAAAGGTAATAATGAATGAAACTTAAAGTCCGTCTGGGTGGTAAAGGTTAACGAGCAGAATGCATCACTTGTTAGGGTGGCAAATCTTAAAAAGTCCTTATTATCATCTACCCAAACTGTAAAATTATTAAGTTTGCCGAGTATTTATACATATTTTATCGGTGGTAAAGAGTAACTCATGTGAATAAAATCTGTGCAAGGATGAAACAGTAACATTCATGTTGAGATCATATGTACAAATCTCTATTCGCCTAACAATGCCAGTTCAGCCTCCAAAGCTTGCCTTTCACTTGGCAAAAGTCAAAGAATCGCAAAGTCATCTTCGATTTCGGAAAATATATTGCTCACGATATAAAATTATCGTATTCTATAAATAAACATAATAAATTCTTACTGAAATCTCATTATGCAATATGATTATTAGTCCCAGTGTGGAGTAAGTTATTCTTGTAGTCTTCATTGCACATTTACTTCGGATAATAATAAGGGATCCCAGATACGTACACTTACGAGTATTTTTACATTATTGTTATTATCATGTATCTTTTGTATCGGCCGTCCTACCAGAAGCGTTTTTCATACTATCCGATGAGAGAAATAACATTGAGTGTATTTACATTTCGCAACATCAGGGCCCTAGGTATGAAAACATTAGACCAAGAAAGCGGAGGAACGGTTCCAAAAACTTCATAATATGAACATGGAAACACAAACAGTAAAATAGATAGGGCAGTGCAGACGTAGCAAAGACCAAACACAAGTCTATTAGTTACCGACATACTGCATATAGGGTTCTCCAGGGATGCACAAAAAACTATAACACGAGAAAATAACAGCGACGTGCTTTCCAGGTTTCCCAATAAAATTTGGAAAACACGTTAATTGGCAGAAGTTCTATAGAACATCCACCACGTTCAGCAAACCTCCAGTAAACAAACAATTTCGCAAAAGGATGTGCACAGCGACTGATTTTTTGGTATCTTTCTTGGTATTCTGTTTGCTCGTAGTGTTATTGTATAATAAATGTGTAAACAGATACGCATACATTTATTTTTGTAGAGAAGGTCCTTACGTATGACTTCGCAATTAAATTGCAGAACTCGTCCGCTAAATACAAATAAATTTGCGTATAAAATGGTCGATAGTTATTTAACTGCTTCGAAAGCTTAAAATACACATACGCCATAGCACTACAATTCGCCTTCAAACTGCTGCTCATATTTTTATGCTATAAATGCCTGTATAAAATCTATACTGTAAATTCGTGAACTGCCATAGTAGTCGCAAGCACGTACTAATCAAGTTTTAAAGAGTTAATTTGACAAGTCTGACAATCCTATCAATATTCCTAAAGAATAAATAGCTTTCAGTGTAACACACTAAGCGGCGATTAATTTAAACGAAACGCGGAATATCCAAAACTATACCTACTGCATACAGCGCCACCTGGTGGGCACTGTAGCAACAGCTGATGCTCCATTAAGTGACGAAAAGAATGGTATAGTAAAACCTAATTGACAGTGTATAGTAGTGTCTAGGTTCACGACTTGCTATGGTGTTAGCTAAAGAAAACGTTTCATGAACGTACAGAGGAAACTATTGATGAAAATAATTGACATCCAGGTTACTATGCTGAAGAACTCCCAGCTTGAAACCGAGACTCTTCTCGAAATGAAGACAATATTTTTATTTGCAAGTTAGGAACTCTATGGCATTATTTTGTTAGGGTTAATACACCGTATTCCTCTAGTGCAATTGGCCAATTACCCCATATTAAAGACGTAACATCATTTTGACATGAAGAAATCATGGCTCAGATACCTTATAGGGAAGAGGAAGGTATCTGTGCTGGGTCATCCAAGAAGTACATTCTGGTGATGTCTTCATAAAAATGCACGTACTAGTAAAAAATAAACGTGGGTTTCTTAATTTTTCACGGCCCGTCACCAGAGGCTTCACACAACAGCATGTTAATGCAGCCAAATTGCGAAGAGATCGATTGCACACTAACCCTAGATGCTACAGCAATTTCAAGACTACAGGCGATTCACTTTTCGGCCTAACCTCATATGACCTTCGAAAATGCTAATTTACCGTGCAAAATAGGCACGCTAGCAACTCTTTGACCAAATTATAACAAGTTTGGACGCAATTATCAGATATTAAAAGTTTGAATCACTCATTTTTCAATATTAAATTAATTCAGTCTCAGTAACTTTCCTCACTTTTGTGGGGTTTTCGAGAGTCTCAGTTCATATACGTCAATATGTAGAAGGAGATGTGGTCTATGTGTATCCTCAAATTTATATGAATGTATTTATCTCGGTAAGACATATAGTAATAATGAAAATTATTTCAAGTGGATGCTTCAAGTGTCATGTGTCCGTTAAATAAATTACACCGGGGAACAAGCCAATTGTTGCTGAAATTTTTTCAACTGTATTCTTATCAGTTTCACTTTCTGATTCTAATTCTGAAGAGCGTATTTATATATCCCGTTTCATATTTAAGTCATTACGTCCTTTTTCTTGTACTTTACCAGTGGTATTTCTTTAAGACTCTGTCTGAGAACCTTTTCGGAGGAATCATATAATGCTATTCCTCCAAGAGGGTTAAGTAAGAATATCAAAGAAAAAAAGCTAGTGTGGTAGTGAAATTCCAATTATGAGTTTAAAACCAACTTTCAATAGTGATTTAGGATCAGTTCTTAAGCTTTAAGTTTGAGGCAACAGAAATAAAAAGAAAAATTCGTTGCCCTCTGAATTAGCTAGTAAAGTATCTAAATATCTATAGCAATGTAGAAAACTTTCCTATTAGGCTAACTTGGAAGTTCGTTTCTATCTTTCCTTAGTCTTGCTATACAATGCGTATACAGAATTAATTAGCATGCACATAGTACTCGTATTTGAAAATAAACTAAACCGCTATGTTCATTTTTAACTTTTCTAACCTTAAAGGTAAATACACCTACCTTAATAAATTCATTAATTTCGTTATGAATTGTTATAGTTTTTAATCAATCGACCTATTAAGCATGTAGGGAAAGACGACGAAGAGTGTGTTAATACATGTAAGTTTAAATGTGCTTTTGATAGACAGTAAGACTAAGTACTGTAAGAAAAATTAGCTAACTGGGCGCCTGGAATATCCATTTCTATTTCTTACACATTTATGTACAAGCATATCTACACAATACAATTTCAGCACTACTTAATACTGCAAGAAAACTTAGTTGGCCGGGTACTTAGGGTGACCATTCCTACTAACACTGGGGCCATTCCAATAAGGAACGCCGTTACTTCGGCATTGCAGACTAGCACTTCGTCTTAGCGAACTGGAATACACAATTGGTTTTATTTCCGCCGGTTTTATATCATCGTAATAAGTGTTCCTGGATGCCCAAATTAAATATATTAATACTCCTGATAATATAGCCCCTCCTGCAGTAACTATGCAAGTGGCTACGCTTAAAATTGGTAAAATACGGTTCACTTCCAAGCACGATAAATCTGGGTACCGAAATGTCCTTTTCCAGTGATCGTTCCATGACTCACAAACACAGGACACCACTTCGAGCAGAATGGCTCGTTCGTACATAAGAGGCAGCGAATCTGCCTTTACGGGATCAAGTTCTAACCGCTCTGTAGGATAGGTTAAATCTGATGCTGGCTCTCCACTACCTTCCACGGCCAGTAGTCCTTCGTTATCTTCGTCATCTAGCATTGTGTCGGTGAGTTGCAACTTCCCATTCCGATCTTTCGAACGGAATCCGTACTTTGTGGTAGAAGATTCAGGAGTGGATGTTCGGAATCCAAATCTCGATCTAGACGAGTCGTGCGGGGAAGTGCGGAACCCATACTTCGAGTCGGCTGCGTCCAGAGGTGAATCGTCACTTTCGAATCCTGGTTCAAGATCTTCTCCACTACCCTCATAATTTTGGGCTGGATCTGAGAACATTAAGTCAGCACTTTCGTCGAGTGCCGATCCATTTCTGAAATTCGTCGAATTCGGAAGAACGTCCTGGCTACCAAAGGCACCAATTTCTGCCGGCTGCTGGGTAGGAGAGAAATGTGTAACAAAATCCCGTTGCTCTCGACACCTCATGGGAGCCAAGTACACAAGATGTAGAGCAGCAAATATGCAGACACAGAGACAGGACACAACTGCTATGCACGACACCAGCACGATCATTACCTGCAAATATGAGAAGTTGATAATATTGTGAAAGTACTGTTGGAAGCCTATTGTTAAGCGATATACTGTAATTCCAAGGTATTGTTTTTTATAAAACTAGTATGGATTACGGAAAGGTGATTGGTAGAAGTGCAGAGTTGTACACGACATAAAGGGCTAGTAAAATCGCCCTGGTATCCTGGAAAGACGATGGATGGCGAGAAAATGCAAGGATTCTGAAGTGTTGATATCAAATCATAGAAAGATCAGCGGCAGAAGCATTGAGTCTAAAAAGAACAAACGAAGAGAGACTCATAAATTTGAAGAAAAAGTGACGTATAGCTGGCACGCGTACGAGTACAAAAATTATGTAACAGTATGCAAAAGCCTGATATTCCTGCCTTTCTACAATGGGAAATACAGACAGTCTTCAAAGAAAGATATCATAAGCTCGTACATGCTGCGTATTCTACACCCTGCCGTTTGTGCGGACTTTGTTGCTTCTTGCACGCATATCCTCATTCTGTTCATTTAACTCCTCTTTACATTTTCTTAATGTTACTTTTTGAACCCGTAGTTTGACAAATGATGCGTAAACAAACCAAAGTAGGCCTATATGGGTGAACCTATGGTTGTAATAGTGATTGTGGCCTTAACGAGAAGTTACTTTAGTCATTAATTAATATTTAGAACGTGAGAACTTACCCTTTACTATTTCAGTAAGGGTATTTTACTCCTGTTCCACACTGCAGGCTTAAATTATTTAAGAGTTTAGATCGAGTGAGTTTTACCTTGAGAACATTAGCAGCCCGGCGCCTCTGCCTGGTGTTGCAGCACGCCAGTAGTAGGGCACCCAGCAGACCGCTGACAAACAACTGTGAGTAAAAGAACTTGTTTCAAGTCGGGTTCACACATACAACTTTCGTTGGCCCTAGCTGCATAGAGCCAACTCAATTTATTTGATAACATTGCAGTTATACTCAAACTCATGAAGTTATGTGTAGTAACGGTCACGGTAATACAGTCGGACTAATTGAGTTATCTACGCCAATGAACATACTGTACTTCACTTGGTATTATACAACAGAGTACATTTCTTTAACCTAAGCGTCAGGCACTCCTAATAAATACCGTAGCAGGCCGATTACATGAGCATTTTATGTATATGTTGTTATGGAATATTTCTTATGCATATTAGTTCTTACATACGTGAGATTACAGAATATGAGCCTATTTTTCTCACCACGTATTTGAACAAATATAGTTCAGGATTATAGTTGCGTAAATTTCCAAGCATGTAATGCAGAAATATATTTATGAACATACATATATTATGTAACAATAAACAGTAGCGGTAATTTCATTAAATAATATGCACTGAATAATACATTCAGGTTATATATATATATATGTATTCTATTATATTTCACTCAACTTAGTCGCATAATTATCTTTGCATTAAAGTATGGAAACCACACAAACATTTACAAATGTGTATATATTATACAATATGTATGCATTTGTATACGGTGGCAAATATGAGAATATATCATACTTTTAGTAAATGACGTACAGTTTATAAGTAACTCCCTTCAATTACAAATACTGAAGAGCCACATTCTCGTCAAAAAAGAAAAACTTTACTGCTAACACGCTGGCTATTTCCTGTTTATAAACAGTAGATTGGGCGAATAAACAGAGGCGGAGTCGGCACCTCATCTGTTTACGTTAACGAGTCGCGCGGTGCAGCTCGAGAAACAGCACAAAAATGCGCGTCTGTTTCTCTGAAGTAAAGACCACATAACCCTAAAGTGCTGGCCAAATAATCGGCAGCCACAAACGTAGCATTGCTACATGTGTCAAGACATATTCACACATCACGCATGTTAAATAAATCTAATAATGATCAGCGTATGTGTATCACAAACGAAAAAGGCATTTCACTTGATCTCAATAAGGTTAACATAATTATGTAATGAAGATAAGAAGGGAAGTTTAGGAACGCAAGTGAAAAATTGTCACAAAATTTAGTTTAACTAACGATGCCGTAGCCGTGAAAGCATATTAACTAAGTGTCCTGTGATAAATATCGTTTGAAATGAAACACGGAACCGTAACACTCTTATGCCCGAATCTTCAGTAGAAGGATTCAAGCAATGCTAATCCTACGAAATATCGAGGTGCAAGTTAGTTTCCACAGGGCTAGCTCTCACTCGTGATGTGCTACAGCGCTGCAAAGGCCCTAAAATGTTCAACTACAAAGGCTCTAAAATGTTGAACAAAATATTCAACTACATAGGGGCTTTTTCTCGTGGGAATGCACAATATAGGGAAAAGCAGCTTTGTACCACAATTTTCGTAACCTGAATATCATAGGGTTAACCATTTTTCGTCCATATGAAACATGCGGACAGTACTGTTTGCATACACATCTGTCGATGCCGTAATAGCCATCAATGGAAGCGTGACCAAATAGTTATTCTGGGCGGCAGAAGGTTAAGGCTCACTTCACTGATTGAAAACAGAAGAAGATGGCTGTTCAAACAGCCCATGGCGATACGATACAAGATGAAGTTTTCCGCTGTCTCCAGCGCAATCGGTTAGCAATTAACGCCTGAAATGCTCTCAAGCAGCAGTGAGACCAGAGCTAAGGACTGACGTCCCGGGTAAGTTAAGCCTAATCGGATGGGTTTGCTACGACCGCCATAGGCCAGAGGAACACGCACTAAAATTAGTATGAGTCACTGCAAAAAACAAAGAACTCTCACCCACCGGTATGGCAGAATAGTGGGGCACCTCCCTGAAGGGTATGGACCGTGGGGCCCACGATACACACCAGCCTGCAAGTCCCCCCATCACCAAGCCCACAAGGGTCTGGGCCGTGATCACCAGCACGCCCACTTTGCCCAGTCCACAGCCCACCGCTTGTTGGGCTCTCCAGCGTCGGTCTGGCACTGTAAACCAATAGAAAATAATTAGTCA
>LQNS02278187.1:20985660-21015335 GCA_001587735.2 Parhyale hawaiensis | reverse complement strand
GTCCACAGCCCACCGCTTGTTGGGCTCTCCAGCGTCGGTCTGGCACTGTAAACCAATAGAAAATAATTAGTCACGCACGGCAACGAAGTTATTCAAATTTTCAACCAATAGAAATTAGCAAATTCTCAAACCGTGGAATTTTTCAAATTCTCAATCAATGAAATTTTTCAAATGCAGATTCGATGGCTTTTGTAAAGTTTACAGTAGTTCTTTTTTATTTCGGCGAGACAGCAGTATATCAAGGACGTATTACATAGCATAAGTAATTTACTAATCTTAGTTAGATTATGCATTTTCTTCGTGATGAAACCAGCTGTAAGCTGCTACGTACAACTCGCTACTAGCCCTTCCGCTCGTCACGGAATGCAGCATCACCTCTACACAAGTTGGGTGGTGTGAGTAACACCGCAATGACCTCGTCCGAAATTTACTTCTAACGAGAAACAACATGACACATTCCTAAGTCATGTGTTTTTATTTAGAGGGCAATAACCCAAGTTTTACGTTTCTAGTACAAAGAACATTTTATTTATTTTTTCAGTAAATATTTTCAACGCAAAGACAGGCAACCATACATATAGCTTACAAATTACGAAAAAATTCTCCTTATTTCAATTCACGCCATTTTTAATCGACCAAAATACATGTAATCAAAGTTCACATTCTACATGTGAAATAGATCAAACAGAACGCATTTCCTTAAAAATATCTCTCAAATCAATGTATTCGTCTAGCCACAACTGAGACACGTCTTGCCCTCCAGCAAAATTTACCTCACCGCCCACCCGGCGCCTCCTCTACAGCCTGAAGCGAGACACCTCCGTACGCCTCACGAGCCGCAACATCGCCTTTGCGTGGATTCCTGTCGCTTATTCAATACTGTTTTTACACTTTCCTTACCCATCCTTACGTATCGTACTTGCGCAGACTCCATTTGTTAGCCAAGTGCGGTTTTACGCTTTCGCCACAACTCCCTGTTGACTTGTTATTTTCCAAAGGGTATGGAGATGCCAACTTTGGCCGTGTATAATCCTACTTGTGCAGACTCGTCTTGCTAATGCATCAATGGTTTTACGCCTTGGCCACTAGCCCCTGACTATCTCATTTGAACATACTCCTCAAAGCAGCATAATAATTGTCCGCCTTCGTTTTCTCTAACGAGTGATATCATGATTTTTCAGAAATTTATTAATGTAAGATATAATGGGTTATTAAGGTATAAAGCTAATTTTGAGATTCTTTTTCGTAACTAAAAAAAGATAGCAGTTAGAAGACTATTTAAACTTCAAGTACCAATAGGATGAAAAAAAATTTAATGAACATTTGCCGACGGACAACATAGTTACAGTGGTTACCGCGGTAACGCGGCTTGCACGTCTGCGAGATTAAAATACCAATATTCTTTGAGTGGAATGACGTTAATTGAAATACTGCATCTATTATTTTGTGGTATGGGGTCTCAATTTTTTTAGTGGTAATGCCATAGATGCAATTTCCCTTGTCAATGAAAGCTACCGTGAATGAGAGCCTGGGTGGCTTCAATTACAGTTTTATGAAACTACAAAAATTGCTTTACTGTTGATGGAAGAACGATTCGTTCTATTAGTCCATCAATTCTACAACGTGTTATAAACTTGCATAGTTATCCACTGAAAAAGACCGAGCAGCTAATATTTTAACCTTGAGGACGAATGTGACTTACGGTAATACCGTAGCCTATGCGGTACTCTATCCAAACATACGTACAGTTTAGCCCAATACCGCAAGTCTGTACGTACGTGCCGCACGAAGACGCTGGTGCGGACGAGTATCACTCCACCCAAGACACCACAAGGTTGCGTATAAGCCAGCCCTGAGACAAACAACTCCTCCAGCTCCTATACCTTCCTCCCATGCCGGAGGGTACGCGCTGGTACCCCACGTACGTTACTAGGGATACGCCCAATCGATGCCTATCACTGGACACTCAAGTGTAACTCGCTCAAAGGGACAGATAATCGAAGGATCCTGAGAAGGCTGAGCAGCGACCGCCCGTAGCTCGTTACAAGTGTTTGGCGGGTGAGGATGAAAGGAAGAATTGTTGAAACGCCGAGAACCTTTTCCTGCGTGCGAGTAATCAGTGGTGAAGAGTGAAAGACACGATAGAGTTCTAGACAGCCGTTTCGCAGCGCCGAAGTGTTCAGTGGTGAAGAGTGAAAGACACGATAGAGTTCCAGACAGCCGTTTCGCAGCGCCGAAGTGTTCAGTGGTGAAGAGTGAAAGACACGATAGAGTTCCAGACAGCCGTTTCGCAGCGCTGAAGTGTTCAATGGTGAAGAATGTAAGGAGAAACTGTTACATTCTTGACGCGTCTTTGAATGTTCAAGAAAAAAATGACTTGTTCAAGTTTCGACGCTTTGTTTATCTCATTACATTTACAGCAGTGTTCGATTTTCATAAATGAAAGTCGTGCCGGAATTCAGACATCCCGTTCGTGTGTAGCAGAAACGTTACGCAGAATTAACAAAGATAAAGTGAAATATAAATCACAGTTTGAGTGATTGCCTATTTTCAACTCTCAAAGCAAACAGTACATCATCCTATTCCACTGATAACCAGAGTCACAAAAATAACAAATTTAGCAGTCATGCTAGGTACAAGAAATTAAACAAATATTCGAGAGGTAACCAATCAGGATCTAGTAATTATCTCGAATCAGCAGACACGGTGTGAAACACGAAACACCCCTTTCTCATGCTAAACCAAAGCACTCTGAGAGCGCATACCTCCGCCAAGCAAGGCAACGATAACGAAAAATTAAAATTGGTTCTGAGGCTATGATTTTCTTTGTACCAGCAACAAAATCTGATCATTTGTGCCCTTAATTAGTGTTAACAGTTTCATTAATTTTTTTGAAGATCCATTTATAACTTTTTGAGTTATGCTGCTAACAAGCATTATGACAGACATGAATCAAACATACAAACGAACGAACCGATCTGCATCATAATTTGATCATTTATGTTTTTTAATATTACTAACAACTCCTATAAACTTCATAAAGGTCCATTCAATATTTTTTGAGTAATAAAAACAGAGACAAACGAACGAACAACTAACGGATCGTTGCAAAAATTTTGTCATTTACTCTTCATAATATACCCTAAAAACTGATGTAAATTTTCATAAAAATCCGTTCATAACTTTTTAAGTTGTAGCATTGAGAATAAATGAGGCAGACAAACAAACAAACGGATAGACGGATCTTCACCAAAAATTGATCATCTGTTTCTCTTAACATACCTAACAATCCCTGTAAATTTCGTCAAAATCAGTCATAACTTTTTGAGTTATCTTGATGACAGACAGAAAGACAGATAGACAAACCCGACGAAACCATAACATCCTTGGTGGAGGTAATAAATACTTTTGCTGAACCGTTCAATGCGAGCCATGTATTATATTACACGTTTTTCATTCGCATCAACGTTAACCCGACAAATTACAGCCATGCCCAATGTCAAATTTGCTGTACTTATACAATATAAATAATACTTTCAGTCTATTCAAATCAGAGTGTTATTTTTCTGAAAGGTTTCTCCGTCCTTTTTTTTTTTTCCTACGGTAAAAAAAGTCTGTTCCAACGTAGTAGAGCCTCTTACACTTATAGAAAAATATGCGTGAGATAAATACTGTTTCTAGTTATTTGCGAACGTTGAGTGAAGCTTCGTACAATCAGCGTTCACATTGCAATATAACAATATGTGCGAATAAATACCCTATCTACTTATGAATGAAAAATGCCTAAGTTTCGTAGAATTAGCACTCACAATGTAAAATAACTATGAGTATAAATAAACATCGTATTCTACTGATAAATGAAAGATGATTAAAGTTTTATACGGCCAGCATACACCATAGAAAATAACATATACACAATGTAACTTTTGCAGTACACTGCATGTGATCAAACCCTAAAATACAACCTGTGTAATATTAATGCCGTGTTCCACTAGTATGTGAAAGAACGATACGTTAAGCTTACGGAAGTTTTTGGCAGTAATCTTTGAGAGCAACAGCGCTCCTTTGAATAAAGAGTAGAACTTTGATCCGGATTAAAACATGGCCACAAAAAGGCGTTTCAGAGTATTACGAGTCAGTTTTTGAAAATGTTGGGCAGCAAAGAGAACCGTGAAAACGATCGTTGCACAAAGTGCATCAAAATTTCTCAGCGCTGCAAGTCTAGCAAAAGAAAACCTGGCAAAGTGCGTGCAATCTCTTCGTTTCTTAGAGGTCAGTAAAAAATTTATTACTACCATATAATATGTAATAGCCAGTTTTTAATTACTATACTAACCTTCTCTTCCGCTTAATAGTGAGCACTATTTTATTGTACTTCACTAAACGAAAAATTAATGCAATATAACTCATTGCAACTAGTTCAAAATAAGAACTACAGGTTCATTCGGCGCAGGCAGTACTTGTTCAGTGTGAGGGTGTTACAAGGCTGATTATACAATTACCATTTGGTGCAACTGGGAGCAACTTGTCACACCCATCTACTGTATGTTGACCCACAACCGGCACACCTGACACTATAGTTATAAATCGACAGCGGCCACACAGGGTGTACCAAAAATACATGTATACTACTCACAGTTGGCCTGTCATCAGATTAGCTGGGATAACTATCACTAAACGAACCAATTGGCCCTTTCCCATAGAGGAGCTAAGATGCATGCTCCGGATTTTTATGAACTGATGGACGTTCAAGGAAAAACCACAGCCAAGAGAGTGATTGTGTAAGTATGATTTGAAGCAGCAGATCACTAGGGGCTTGGAGCAATTAAGTCAGATGTGCTATGCAAGACGGTGAATCAAAGCAACATCTGAAGATTTATGCTTGAAGAGTTGAGGAATCATCGTGAAGTTTGAAGCTGTAGAGAGTGCCGCTGCAGCAGTTTTTTTTAAGTACTGCTTCTCAATAGAATTTTACCTTTGCATGAGGCCTAGGGAAAAAGCAGAGTCGCCAAACATACAATTTTTTCTAAGCATCGACTTGGCGCACTGCGATAGAGGAAATCTGAAAGAAAAAACATAAATTCGAGATATTCGTCGTTAATGTGTCCTTACATTGAGATCGTGCGAAAACCCTTAAAATAGACCGCTCACAATTTAAACTCCAGTAACTGATGGACCATTGAAGGGTGGAAACCCGATGGTCTACACCGAATCTCCGCTCTACTTCCCACCATCTGGAATCATGAAACCGATGGACTACTGGCAGACTGCTCCGTAGGTTAGGTTAGGTTAGGTTACGGCTATTGCCAACTACACTTAATCATCAAAGAACTTTGTCGATTAGTAGGAGTAAACTTTGTATTCTAACCTCATCTGGTACTTCGGCACTCTAACAAATATAGCTTATTGTGAAAAATTCATTCCGAGAAATGGTAACGGTGCCAAAGAAAAAGAATGCTACTCCACAATGGCTATCAGTAAAAAAAACGGCGAAAGAGATACATACAAAAAACTCACTACAGACAAAATATGGACCGCTACGAGGTAAATGAGTTTTAACGTCGACAAATGTTCAGCGTTAAGCCCTGTGATTAGGAATAAAATAGAAAAGAATGGGTAAGAATTAGCGGCTGTCACCCAACAACATAACTTGGTTGTAACTATCGTCACAAACAAACTATAACACAGTCAATAAGTTGGTTGACATGATTGTCAAAAGGAAAAGCAGAGTACTGGGATTTATTAGCAGCTATATTAAGTACAAATCCAAGGACAAAATCATTCCTTTGAACAAAATGGCTAGTGTGCCTGTCTCTAGAATTTTCTGTTCGATTTTGGTCGCTACATCAACGAGGCGATATCGATATAATTCAAAGAATGCAACGCAAATCAGCAAAATTGATTTTTCAGTTTTGAAACATACCATACGAATGTAGCCTACAGGAAGTCGGACTTATCTCAATTAAGCAAAAAACGACTCAGGGACAATTAATAAAAACATTACAGTACTTGAATGGCGTCAGCGGGATAGAGACGTAACTTTTTCACAGAGACATAATTGATATCCGCAACAACGGCCAAAAACTGAAATATAATACCGAAAAACTACTTTGCGCCAGAAATTTTGCCCCCACTTCGTAGTGAGTACTTGGAGTCGAGTCCTCCGTGAAGTTGTTGAAACAGAGACAGTCAATGCGTTTAAAAATCGTCTTGAAAAACATTGGGACCAACACCCTCCACAGCTACGAGCTCCTGCTACAAGAGTCACAAACTCTTGATGGCCAAAGCTTAAGAGGCCACTCTAATCTATTATCATTCTTGTCCTGACTAACTTAACGTCTCCGAGCACGAACAACTCCTTGGCTCTGTTTAACCGCTCCTTTTTTTCTTCCTCAGACATCTAAATGATTTGTGCATAATGGCAATAGCTCATACAAGGCCGGAGCGTGAGTCCCTCGGGAATAGGCCTGCTGGCACGTCTACTGCCAGCTATCTTATATATGGATGTTTTGAAAGGCTTTACGTATAATCATACAGTATGGAACTCTTCATGTTTGGCAAAACAGAAGGCCCAATTTATTTGAGTAGCTTCCTTTAGAGCTGTTGTCACAGTGTACAGTGCACCCTCGTTTATCGTGGGAGATAGGTTCCAGGACCGCCGTGATTAATCAGTTTCCGCAAAGTACGGAGACCATATTTATTTAGTCATTTAACTTCTATTTGAACTTGTTAAACCCTCTCTGTACTATTAACAACCATCTTTTACTCTTGTTAAAAAAGGGGCAACTTTTAAGCAACCCAAAATCGGTAGGTAAGGACTTGGCTGTTCATAAATCGCGATTCGTTTAATTTTTCAAAAAACCTCATTTTATTTTTTATATGCATTAATTACTCCTCGAAGTCGTGAATCCGCAATAACTGAGCAGTGAAGTATAGCGAGGAACACTGTAACGCCGGGGCTACACTATGCATTTATACAGAGAACCTGATGCTAGGAGGATAGAGCTAGACGTCATTTACGGCACGGTATCAATGCTACCGATTTCAAGTGTATATCGAAACGACACGCAAGCTGCTCATCCTTGCAACCAGTTGTGCGTAGAAATCCATATGTGGCCTCGGTATAACACACTCTCTGCTAAGTAACAAACTTCTGTCTACGAGAGTCGCCCTTGCATGGCCTATATACAAAATCCATCACTAGAAGAGGTAGGAGGGTTACCTGTCGCCAAGAACCAGCTAGTTGGAGATGTCAAACAGACAACTTCACCCTTACTGGAAATCCTAGAATGTACGCCATGGCATGACTACCGGTACATTCACGTCAGGGTTGAAAATAGGACTATGAAGCAGAGGGCAATTTTTTTCGCAATTTTGGATGGAGAAAAAGTTTCCAATGGTAAATCTAGAGCACTTTTATTACTATGAATCTGTTTAGCTATTTAAAAGTGCTTAATTCAAGATATGAATGATAAAGGAGTTATTATACTAAACTAGTCATTATAATATATGTATAAAAATGTGGTGTGTGCATATTTCATAATGCAGCCAAGTTAATACCTTGATGGTTATGCCCCCCTCTGAAGCTGAACTTAGCCCGGGCCACTCTGACCTAAATCTGGACTTTGAATGCATAGCGATCATAGCATAGAAAATTATGGAATTTGTTTCATAGTCCATTAAGTCTCTCAGCTTTTGAATAATTGTTTTAATTGATGAAACCCTGAACTCTTCTCTTGCCGGTTGTGTGTAATATTGTATAAACAAAAGAATTTCTGAAATGGAGCTCTAATTAATACACTATTGTTGGGATTTGGGGACGCTATTTCTGTAAAAAAAAATCAGCCTTCTTTTCCCCTGCGGTTTTGCGTTCGTTCTAACAAAATAATGAGCCCAGTGGCATCAGCTGAATTCATTCCATAATATTGACGTACTTTCCGCTCGTATCGAATTAACTTTCCAATTTTTATTCTTAGCTGTAAATACACCATGTATTGATATGTTACTTCATGCACGGCTTGCTATAATTTTTCACCAGTTTATTTGGTTTAAAATTTTTACCGAGTGTGAATGAAATTAATTCACCTAACACATGCAGAGAGATGGATTGTGTATATGAAATTCCCTGCTGCCCCTGCATGGCTTCGCGTTGTTGTGTTTCAATTTAGTTTCCTTGGCCGGCGCAGACAAGACTGCTGGGAAGAAAAGGGAGTCAGGGTGTTTTTGTTTTCTGTAAGTTTTCGAGAGCAATGGAAAGCGTTGGCAAGGCTTGACCTCTAGGAAAAATTCCTCAGTGCAATACAAACATTTTCTGGCATTATTCTTCCTTTGAATTCTCTTAAATGCAGCCCAAAAAATACCGAAAGCAATTTTGATCTTTTCTCTTTACAATCTAAAAGAATTCCTCATCAGTACACTACGAAAGTTCCTAAGAACAGATTCAGAAAAAATGTCAGAGAGAGTCTAAGGAAACCCTAGATACAGCACATTACTTTTCTTATACACAACCGAAGATCACTGTCATATGTTCCTTTAAAAATTTACATATATATGGTAATTTAAAAAAACAGCCCCCATCCCCCCTACAAGAAGAATTAAGTGTAATCAAAGGCAATTTTCATACAAACTCAATGAAATTTCCTTGATGCAGTGAAGAACATTTCAAGAAGCAGTCAACATATTCCATAAACTAAGACCAAAATTTCCCAGTCGTTTTTCTTTTATGAACTTGCGAAAAGCTGGGAAGCAGACTTCCAAACTTAGATATGACGTTTTTAGCAAAGCCAAAGATAGTTTTCAAATGCAGTCCCCTCCCAAGCAACAAAAAGTTAAATTCAACCCAATAGTTTCTAAACTTAAATTACAGATAGTAAAAAATAATTAATGTGCTAACTGAACTGTTAAACTAAGTTAGCTAAGAAAAATTCCTCACGCCACCCAGGAAACTTACCTAAAGGTGAATCTGAAAAGTAGTTAAATGAACGAGTTGCTCAGTTAATTTTCAGAATGTGTGGCTATAGGTCCGTGTAGACAGAAGAGAAGAGCACAGCTCTTTGTGGACTAGTTTATAACAAACTGAATGGGATATTTCAAGTCTTGCTAGTGATACTTCCTGAACAAATTATCTAGACAGCCAATATTTGAATAACTCCCTTGGTACCAGTAAAGGTGTAGTTGTGTTAATAAGGTAACAACAAACCATTCGCACGAGTAACTGATCGTTAGATCCCTCCTTAATTAACTCGGTTAACACCATTTCCCAATACAATTAACAAATCCTAAGGGAAGCCAAAAATAAAACCTACACTCTTCGGAAAAAAAATTCCTACGTTCTTTACTGCCAAACGCTCAATAACAAAACAGCCAATTTATGAATTATTGCATGGCAGCAAAGCGCCGCTTGTCGCCGAGCGAATCTCACAGTCGCCGAAACTGAAGCCGTTGGCGCCGTAGTTCTTATTACGGGCACTTTAGAATTGCTTCGGTATTATTGCCAGTAGGTGCTTTAGGCGGAATTTGAGTGGCCAGCAGCCGATCTATTTCGGCCACCGCTGAAGCTACTATAAAGTTTATTAGAACCTCAAAGGGTTCTTAAGACGAGGAGTTTATTGTTAGTGTGTCTGGATCATAGAACTACTCGAGCATACTCAAATTAAAGTTCTGCATTCAGTACAGATTGCGTGATTCTTGAATGTACAATTGTTAGTTGCATCTATAAGTAATTACAACATCAAGACTTAGCTGTTGCTATGATTTATTAAATTTAATGTTCTTTGAATTTGGGCAGGAATATTATTCCAGTCTGATCCATAACTCATTACAACTGGACGACAAAAAATTCATTACCTTGTTGTGTTGTGCTTTAATATTTGCATTCTAGCTACATCTGTATGCCATAATAAGTATTAACGACTCTATAGTAGGCTACCAAGCCGAGTTAATAAAACTTCAATAATCCTTATCATAACTTTGTACAGCAGTTCTTCCACGCAGAAGCAGAATTACAACATGAAAAGGCTCACCCAAAGCCAGGAACTTTTCAGCCTCGATTTGTAAACAGAAAACGCAACAAAATGAAGACCTTAACCGTACCTCGCCCAAACAAGTCCATATGAGTCTCATCAAGTCCACACGGGAACCAAACAGCACCTAAGATGGGGACGGCGAACACCTACTGCGCAAACAAGCAAGTCAAGTAGCGAGCAGCCGCCAGGCCATATAGAGGGAAGCCGAGTAGATCGTGAGGGCGCAAGGTTATTTTGCTGTCGAGAGATTCTTATGGTTAGTGATGTATGAAAGAATTAATACGTGGAAACAAGTAAATAATGAAGGTCGCAAGTTATTTTACCAACGGAAGGAATTTGTCGTAGGTGAGGTATGAAAAATACATGAAAACAAGCAACATAATGAGGACAATATGGTATTTTGCTTACAAAAGAATTCTGTTGTTATTGTTAAAGAGATTTATTTTCCAAGCAATAAGAGGAATCTGTACTTACGAAGGTATGAGAAGAGTAAGGAATGACGAAAACTTTTAGAGTTATTTTTCTACGAGCAAAGCATGTGAGTAGTCAAATATGAGAGTATGTAAATACGAAATGTAGATAATATAGGCTGTAATTTTAATTTATCTACGGCAGCCACCTGCAGATAATAAGACATGAGGGGATTAACACATGAAGCCAAGTCCCATAATGAGATCGGTGGGCTATCATGCTCGTGAGAGATATGATGTATGCGGTAGAGAGGAATTTAATTCAAAATGCACAATATGGAGCATCAGTGCTTGGGAAGTAGAATCAAAACGAAGCATTCAGCAAGCTGGAAACGCTTGAAACGTAACTGAAAAAGAATCGCTGTTTAACTGAAAAGCTACAGATCAACGCGGCCAACCACGAAGCCTGACAAGGAATTCTAAAAGAGCCGATATATCGACAAATAAATACTAACTAATACACCTGATAGTGTTTGCGTCCACTCACTGTAACTGTTCAGTTGTTATTTCAGAGAATTGATGATGGTATAGTCCCCCCAAAAAAGCGTTTAATAAAAGTTTACTGCCAATATGTATACGCCCGTCACCTTGGCTCTTTTGTTTATATTACCGATGGCTAATTCACTAAAAATCATCAGACGTCATGTCTAGCTGTACTGACTCTCACGCAAAGCAGGCTCCGATGTTAAGGGATGGTCCTCAGCTGGAGCTTCTCCCGAATAGGATTCTATGAGGAGAATACTGTGTAAATGAAATTGTCAAGATAAAGAGGTATGCATGCATTTCCCTTTTATAACCATGAACTAGATGTATAATATCCAAAATTTATATCAATAAAATCTTCACTAAATTGCTAAATTAGCGGTACATAATCACCATCTGGTAAATCCTCTAAAGGTTCTAATTCCGCGCATAGGCTACCTACCTTCTAGTACAGAATACATTCGTCTATTTTGAATAACATGTCAAGAATTTGTAAAAAAAAAAAAATAACAACTCCGTCACTGAACCGTTTACCGCCGCCATCGGTTGGTGCGACGCACGCGATGCGTCCATTAATTTGGCTAAGGAATTTTTGGAAGCCTGGGCGGCATCAATCGCGACGGCGGCGGCCCTCACGACAGCCAAGGTAACAGGCTTCGGAATTTGGGCAAGAGGTTGTGTGCGGCAACACATCCTGCACAGTATTTTAATTTTTAACGTTCGCTTTAATCTTTGTGTATTTAAGCTTTATATTTTATTTTATATTATTTTGTTTTATTTTAGTTTGGTTTGTTTATACATTTTTCTTTATATATATTTTGCTTCATATTACTCAATTTCATATTATTTTGTCATTTTATTTGATTTTATTTTATTTTATTTTTTTTTTGTTTACTGCATTATTTTCATAATATATATGCTTTTAAATGTATTATAATTACTTAAATTATTTTATATATAATACAATATTTTATTTCCCATTACCCGTTCATTAATTTTCATTTGATTACAGTTTTGGAGTAATACGTACCTCACTATACATTGATAGTAAAACTAAACACATGAACCTAGGTGCAAACGTGCACCTACACACACGCACACAAACGCTTGCGTGCACACACAGACAGAGCTGCACATAAGTTTTCAATAATACTCTGAAAATCAAGAACAAAAGGGAAAAATATTCTTCAAGGAGCTGAACCACAGAAGCGAAGATAAGTTCACCGCAATAATTTTTTTTTCTTCTTCTTCTTCTTCTCCTTCTTCTCTGCCGCCCTTTCGTGACAGCGCGGGCTACTAGCTGAGTGCCGAGAGGACGCAACCAGGTGCTACCAACTTTGTTTTTTTTTTTCTACTAAAGTGTATGAAATTAATTATATATACAACTGCCCAAAGAGTACCCAGAACTACACGCCTTCCTACGTGCATGAACCCAAGCAGAACGACACACCGACAAGGACACAAAAAGGATACTTTTATCCCCCATAGTCCAGTGTCTGGACTTGTACTTATACAGAGACTATACTGGTCAGTTGCATGCTACCAAATCCATAATTTCCTGTTTTCCTTGATGCAACAAGAGATCCGCACAATATCGAACTGCCTTGCTCTAAAAGTCAGTGATGGCTGTGCTTATTGTACCCATCACACTCAGAATTCTATTCAGAAAAAGACAAATATTCAAGAAGAAGACGCACATACGAGTACCTCATCTTTCCTCAAAAACCCCTACATTATAGTAGCTGAATAGAATCAATCGCGGAGTGAAGTTGTACCCATACGCACTCATATTGAACCATTTAGGTAGCCGAGAAAACACACACATCTAAGTTTTTTACAACTTATCTTACTAGCTCGATAGAATTAATCACAGTTTAATGTTGTACCCACCAGTCGTGGTACAACCTTGCAGCACCATACACACTCATTACGAAATATACCTTCAAAACGACAGTCAAATCTAATTTTCTTCCCTTAAAAGCCCTTCTTCACGATAGCTCGACAGAATCAATCGCGGTGCAAGGCTCACTGACGACAGTTCAGTTAACGGTTTCCAGAATTCTATTCAGCTTCTCGCCCCTGCCTCACTCTCCATCAACTCAAGCAAATTTGCAAATCATGAATTATTGATGAATCGCAGCGTGTCGAGGCGCTGCCCGACTGTGCGGGACACGGAAGTGTTTTATTCGCATCTTTGGTGATTCTAGGGTGGCCTCCGATACCGCGACCTTAAATGCAAGCTTGATTTGACAAGTGCGGTAATCAGTGTAATTGTAATAATTGCGTCTTGGGGGTTTATTTACTCGTGCTTTATTATCTACAGATCTCCAACTGTCAACAGTTCGCGATACGACCCAAAATGTTTGTGAATTTATACGATGGGGTTGACCTGGTAAACAAAAGCGTCAGTTGCTGGTGAAGTCAACAAGAATTAAATCAAATTAGGACGTTAAGCGAGCGTTGTTGTAGTGGCGCTCTCAAAAATAAAAACTAAGCAACCGTAAATATTTGTTATCACAGATCTTATTTAATCTTTATGCAAATGTCCATGCACCGAATGCGGCTTTCCGAATGTTGCAAAAAAGAATGGGATGGAATTGGCTGCTGTCACCGAACAACGGGGACTTGGGAATCACTATTACGAACAAATTACAACACAGTCCGCAAGTTGACGAGAGTGTGAAAATGGCAAGCAGAGTATTCGAATTCATCACCAGAAATTTTGAATATAAGTCCAAGGACATCATCATTCCCTTGTACAAGGCATTAGTGCTGCCACCCTTAGAATTTGCTGTTCACTTCTGGTCGCCACATCTCTGTAAAGATATCGATAACATGGAAAGAGAGACAACGGAGACCAACGAAATTTATTCCTCAGCTAAGAAACAAAAAGTATGAATGTCGCCTGAAGGAACTGGGTCTGATCCTTCTCGAGCAAAGACGAATCAGGGAGAAACTAATAGAAGCATTCAAGTAATTGAACGGCTTTAACGACGTACCTACAACGGGACTCTTTGAAAGAAACCTTAATGATCGCTTCCGAAACGACGGTCAAAAATAGAAGCATGAAGCTCGAAGAACGAGCTCAAGTCAGCAGTTCTTTCCGTATTTCATAATCAGCGTTTGGCATAAACTCCCTTCCGACGTTGTTAGTGCAGATTCAGTCAACGCGTTTAAATATCGTCTTGACATTCATTGGGAGAGACATACCCAACAGCTAAGGATTCCTCCTCCACGAGTCACACACTCTTAACGGCCAGTCTCCGAGGCTTCCTTAATCCGTCTTCATCTCTCTTACGCTCTAATTACACTGTCTGAAATCTTCAACTCAGCCTATCAGCGGCTTTTGATGGTGATTGCGTGCATTCATGATCGTCTGTTTTGCTGAGATTCTTCTCCCTCCTCTTTTTTTTCTTCTCTTTTCCCCAGTCCTTTATATCCTACCAACACAATGGCAATAGCTCATAGAGGGCCGGGGCGTATGTTTCGGTGTCTCTTTGAGAATCAGCCTGTTTGTTCGTCTACTGCCGCCTATCTAATCTAATCTAGGCTAACAAAAACTGAGCAACTACAATATTTTCTTTTTCAAAATATACACTGTATTTCTGTCAATGCGCATTTTTAGTTCAATTCAGGTTTGGCAAATACCTATTATGCTACTGCATTTTGCTTATCAGATGCGTAAATTTGTGGTTCTGCAGATATCGAACACTTTAGCTATATTAAAAGGAATAAAAACTTAACAATAGCGACTTTTTTCCTCTTTTGGAAAACTATCATTACAGGATACAAAAGGTTTTGGTTTAATTAATTTAGACACTGTGTTGCGTTTAACCTTGAGCAGTAACGTTTACAATTCACAGCTCAAGAGTACAGGAAACATTAAAGAACCCGGCAAATTCACCACAATATTGATTGCTGGAGAAACGGCACGGTGATGCTGTCAAGAATGATTGCCGCTGCCGCAAGTCAAGATGGACGTTGATTGATTGCTTAAAATCACCTAGCGTTATGACCATTTTTAATATGAATTCAAGGAAGATTATATAAGGCCTTGCGAAGGGCCAGTTATGCTTCATTTTTACATGCTTATTTTTGAATTTAACGGTAAAAGTAATTCCCTATAATAATAACTTGAAATTAATTACTTTCAGGCAATTACCACAGGAAATAAATAATACAAAAAGGCTCATAAAAGAATTCAAATATCTGCTGTAATCCACACGGACCACAAATCGGACAACGAAGCCCAAATAATCTAGGGATGAGGTGCCTGCTTCTAGACACACAGCGCTCCTCTGTGACGTTCTAGCCTAAACTAGAAACGTGATCGCTCTGCATTTTCACGACCGAAGCCACCTTGGAAGTCTTCTCATTTGAGAATATAAAATGCGATTCCCATGGCTCTTCACATTGTAAGGAGACGACGACAGCACTCTTGACGTTGCTCTTGTATGCGAACAGTTAGCAGGGGTTTCTTACGTGGGCTTCAAGCTCTGTCCTCTTTCTCTCTTAACGACGCTGCACAGTCTATAGCCACAAAAAAAAATGTTAGTCTCAGCCTAAGGTTTTCAGAGTCTTCCTTAACACTTTAGGTGTTAACAACTACATAAGAGTCTGCCTCAATGATGTCGATCCTTGAGGTCTTCATCCTTCGATTCTGATCCTATAGTTGCAGGCTGCGACTCTGCGTATACGGTCATTCGAGTGACTTTTAGTCGCTTGACGAGGTCGGGCCTGTGGCCTACGCGGAGATAAACAGATATTTAACTTCTCTTTTTGCTTCACTTGTGGCTTGCGTGAAAATTTACACCATTTACTACCATGATACGTGACTGAGAAGTATAAATTTGATGTCAGCATCACGATGCATTGTTTTTCCTCTAAAAGTTCATCACAACCGTTTATAATACACTATAACGGGACGTTTAGATTAGATAGGCGGCAGTAGACGGATCAACAGGCCCATTCCCACAGAGACTTACGCCCCAACCCTCTATGAGCTATTGCCATTATGTTATCTTGATATAGATGACAGAAGACTAAGAAGAAAAAAAACAGAAGGAAGATCTCAGCCACGAGTCAATTATGCATGCACGCAAATGCAATTTATAGCCGCTGATCTACGGAGCTTAAGAGTTTGTTACTCCTGGAGGACGGGTTCTTAGTGTGGAGGATGCCTTTCCCAATGTTTCGTTAAGTCAATTTTTATACGCGTTGACTGTCTCCGCACCGACAACGTCAGATGGGAGTCTATTCCAAATGTTTATGATGAAATACGGAAGAACTACTGGCTTAAGGTTGTTTTTCAGGCATTATGCTTGAGTTTTTGGCCGTGGTTTCGTAGGCGATCATTATGGTTTCTTTCGAATAGTCCCGCTGCAGGTACGCGCGCTGAGGCCAGTCAAATACTTGAATGTTTGTTTTAGTTGCCCTCTGAGTCGTCTTTGCTCGAGAGAGATCATGCTTAGTTCTTGAAGGCGACACTCGTATGACTTGTTTAGCTGCTGAGGTGTCAGTTTTGTAGCTCTGCGTTTGGATTTTTTCCATGTTGTCGAGATATCTTTGCACAGATGTGGCGGCCCTAGGTGCATTACTGGACTTTTTGAAAGAGACCATAATGGTCGCCTGTGAAACAACGGCCAAAAACTCAAGCATAAAGCCTGAAGAACAACCTTATGCCCGCAGTTCTCCCCGCATTTAACAATAAACATTAGGAATGTATTCCCCTCTGACGTTGTCGGTGCGGAGACAGTCAACGCCTATAAAAATTGACTTTTAGCGAAACATTGGAAAAAATCCAAAGCAGAGCTACAAAACTGATACCTCAGCAGCGAAACAAGTCATACGAATGTCGCCTTCAAGAACTGGGCATGATCTCTCTCGAGCAAAGACGACCAAAATTGAACAGCAAAATTCAAGTCCGGGCGCACTAGCGCCTCGTACAAGGGAATGATGCTGTCCTTGAATTTGTATTCAAAATTCCTGGTGATGAATCCCAGTACTCTGCTTGCCATTTTCACATTCCTATCGATTTGCTGACTGTGTTGTAATTTATTCGTAATAGTTATTCCAAAGTCACGTTGTTGAGTGGCAGCAGCCAATGCTGTCCCTGTCCTTTTCAATCAGTTTAAAGGGTTCTCCAGCCCTAGGTGCATTACTGGACATTTATCGATATTAAAGTTCATCTATCACGTTGTGCTTCATTCCGTGTGATGGTCCAGGTCTTGTTGGCGATCGGCTCTTTTCCTGCCAGGATGGCATCGTTTAATATCATCTGCAAATTTACTGAATTTTCTACGGATATTATGATCGAGATCATTGATGTAAATCATGTACAGAAGTGGGCTAAGCACGCTACCTTGTGGAACTCTTGGTGATACCTGCTTCCAGTCTTTTGACTCACCTTCAAGCTTCACTCGCTGCTGCATGACCCGTAAGCCATGCTCAGATCTAGTGTAAATAGTCTCCCTGGATGCCATGGGCTTCCAATTTTTTCATTAGCCGTTTGTGGGGACTTTGTCGAAAGCCTTTTGGAAGTCTAGATACACAATGTTCACACCCTTTTCTTCATCTCTAATTTCCGTAATTTCGAAAAGAAGTCCAGTAAGTTTGTTAAGCAGCTTCTTCTATATTTTCGGAAGCCGTGCTGAGTGTCGGAAATGAGCTGGTGCATCCTCAGGTGATCAGTGATGCGCTTCTTCAAGAGGCGTCCGATGGTTTTGCTGACGACCGATGTAAGACTGATTGGTAGATAGTTGCTGGGGCTTTTCTTGTCTCCCTTCTTATGTATCGAGATTACGTTAGCTAGTTTCCAATCCTGCCGAACATCTCCCAGAAGATACGATTTATTGAAGAAATGAATAGAATTCGCACAGATGAAGAAGCTGTTAACCGTTATGACTATCTCAACTTTAATTCAAATCCAAATACTGTAAAATATTTAGATTCGCACCGATTACCCTCCTAAAAATTCCTTACCGTTATGATAAGCTTCATGATGACTTCAGAAAATTGAACATGGAATGAAAAACATATGATTATGGATCGGTAAGGAGCTTTATATTTTTGATAAGCTATTATTCCTAGGCAACTGAATGTGCAGTATCGAGTTGAACAAATATTTCTAAGTATTTTGGGAACACACTTTTAGTTAATTAAATGCCTGTTTGACGTTATAAAATTTAAGTACTTTGTGACAGAAAGTCTCACAAATCATATGTCACAAAACGTAAAATACTCACGTTTCCTTATAGCTCATATAACAATTTAGCTCCTTTTGGAGATTGGGGAGTCATCTAATATTTTTTTCCAAAATATATTATATCATTTGTATGTCGTTCCAGCAATTTTTGTTGGTAGTAAGATCTTCGGACAAAAATTTTCCTACCACGTTGATGTGTAATTGTAGCTAAATTTAGATATTATTCCCCACCACTGGTAAGAATTTCTTTGATAGATATTCCTCCACTATAAATACTTTGATGCTGCTAAATTGAATATTTCTAAATTGGAAGCCTTGTAGAATTTATAATAACTTTGACACCGTCCCATCAAATTCACTGTAATATCCTAGCATATTATGATAAAGCGTATTCTCAAAACCTTGTTCTTTATTAAATAGTCTCAAGAATGCTTGCCGTATGAAGTTTCTCCAGTACTTACAGAGTTTTTTCTGGCAGTGTAGTTAACCATAGCATCCAGGAGACACGTATAGCGAAGTATTCATATTTTTAAAGCGTAAAATGAAAGAGTTACTCTTCAATTATCTCTTGGAAAACGCCCCAAAACCCAATGAATTTTTATGTCTCGACCACATAGACGATAAAGAGAAACATCGACTTTTACAACTACTGTGACTTCATCGATGACAATGAGTACCAAATTTCTTTTACTTTGTAAAAAAATATTGTTTCCATCCCATTATCAATAGACGATGAAATGAAACACTGAGTTGTTTTACAGCCCAAAACTTAACAGGTATCCCCTTACTAATCATAGAAGACAAAGCCAAACACTGATTCTTTTTGCTGCGTAAAAGGAAAGCAGTTATATTACAACGTTCGTTACCTAAACCAGTGCGTGTATCGCAGTACTCGCAGCGTAGCTGGTGTTGTCCTTGAGAATCTTATTCAATAGGGCTCAAGACAACAAAAAAAATGCATAGATTGCTACGGCTACCTTCCTCCTTGACAGCTTGAGCGATATGGCCGACGATCGGCCTTTGAGAAAAAAAAACAGTGAGGCATAGCACGTATCTTGCAACATAAAAAAGTTAGGCCCGAGCGGTGTTATTGCCAGACAACATGGCTGATATGACAAAGGGATAATTGTTTAAATTTAATATTGGAGCTTTGTATACTTAAGGTTATAAAAACATCACTTAGCCATAAATGGCGTGTCTGAAGGTGAACAATGGCCCCCAGTAGCGCGGTTACGCTCCTAGCTAGCTAGCATATATTGATGGTATTAAAAATTACAAAGAGTGCTGAGAAGTTATAGTATAATTTTAAAGGTTAAGTAATTTAGGAGTATCAATCATGCAATAACTTTTTACAAAGATAAAAAATATTAGAGCATAGCCGTCACGCATTTCGATGCACGTTAACCCTTAATCGAGCGGCAGAAAAACGCTCAGGTAGCAATAGCATCAAAAGGTTCATTCCATAATGGCAACATTTTTCACATGAGACATTTTATGATGTAATTCCTGTGTGAGACCCTATAGTTCTATATAGTTTGTGTAGGGCTGTTGACCATTTTGTAACACCTCCCTGGAATCAAAACTGCTTTGCCTATCAGAATAAGGATTTTTCTGTGCTCTTTGTGAACGCCCAACTGACCAGAAATATGTAATAGTAAAACATGAGGTCTCATTGACAACGAAAGAGCATTTTATTCAGTATTACGGCAATCTAATTTGCAGTTATGCGCCACAAGCAAAATATACAAGCAGAAATAGTTCGACAGCAATGCGTCCAACATCAGCTAAATGAGAAGCAATTTACCGTAAGACGAATATACCGCTTTGTGTACAGGATGCATAGGAATGGCTCCACAGCGATGCATCAAATCCCACAGAATGAGGGATCCCCTTTTTCATTGTCGAGCGAGGATGACACGTTCAAGAGAACCTCGGCTCAGCGAGGTAAGCATTGTTGGTTTATGGCGGCCTTAAATTAGATGTTACTCAACAGGTACCAGATAATGGCGTGTTCTTAGATGGTTGCGCCGGGCCGCTCAGCCCGCTGTCATTACCAAAGTAATAAACCACACGGGCCCGTATTGGCACCGGCCTTTATGGCACGAAGCAGAGATCTGCTCCCTTCCAATTAACGCGACACAGCATGTCATATAGCAGCTCTGATGACCAAATGGCGAACCTTGAATCAGTACGGTGTGCGGCCCACATAAAGCAGCGCATTATAGCATGTAAGTGCCGTTCACCCAAAGGAAGGACCTTCAGTCTTTCATCCACACCTAGGGACCAGCGCATCACGGGTCGTAGGTGATGTTGACCCAATGGGAAACCATGAATCAATATGGTGTTTCCTCCCACACCGATTCGAACTGTGAATCATAAGTTGTAAGTACTGTTGAGCCAGTGGAAAAACCTAGAAGCGGCATGGTCTTCCCATAGACTTAAAGCAACGATATGACTGACACCCGCATGACAAAACTTAAAGCAGTATGGTCTTCACTACGAAAATCAACATTTGCGGCATTTAAATGTTGTGACGACCAAGAAGTAAACCTTGAGTTAGTTAAATGTTAGAATAAAGCACCGTGACACCGTGTACAAAGGTCACTGATACGTTTCTGGCATTAAGGGAATTTTTGAAAAAAAAATTACCTGGAAATGCGCAATGAACAGTGCAGCCTGAGGTGCAATGCAACATTCGATGCAGACGTAACTACCTCCACAGGAGCACACCCAGCACAACGCACGGTGCAGCCTATGGTACCGCTGATTGCCGGTGTCATATTGTGGCCGCAATTATTTACCATGACACGCCAGACTTTTGACATGACGTCGCCGGACACACACGAAGGGCGACGATGACGAAATTGACATTCTGCTCAAATATTTTATGGCTTTCGTTCTTGACATTTCACAGAGCAACACCTAACTTGAGTCGCTATGAAGTTTTGTTTCATAACCAATAATAACTATTTTCATAGTAATAAATATTTTGGCTGGGGATATAGTGATATCGTATTGACCTGATCGATTGAAACGCTAAAGTGCCATAATCTATTTTTTCTAAGCCACAGCTAGGGAGCGATAAGTATTTAAACCGGTGGCGTGTATGCCACTTGCTTGGTGTAGTAACCTTACTGACGCTCGGGCTTGGGTGCTGCGATTTCAATTTTGTCGACCGGAATCAAAGGAATACGCAAATAATTTAGCTTTGATGTGTAAAATTCATACAATTTTAACACTAAATCTTCCATATAAAACTTTTGGAAGGTTCTAAACGGGTACGGATTTGGCGCCGTGATATAATCTGAAATAAAAATGTACGGAGCTGACAAGCAATTTAAAAAAAAAATGTATAGTAATGCCAGAAATAAGACAGTAATAAGAAAATCTGATACCTGATGAAATTCAAAGAAAGGCACACGCCAAAGAAAGAAATAGTGTTTTAAAGTAATAATTATGTTATCAGTCATAAAAATGCAGCCCCCTGTCCCTGTTTTCATGTAGGAATTTACTTTAGTTCCTTGCGTATCAACTGTTTTTTTTTTTCTATTTACTTGCCATTCTACTTTCTCAGAATTTACTTAACGTCATATTTTTTTCCGGATATAGGACCCTTAGTTTCAAGAAAGTATACTATCTGCATGAACTATTGACCAGAGTATTTAGACACTGAACTGCTCCAGCGCTCACGTTAGGGACCGACACCGTAGAGAATTTAAGACTGAATCTGTACTCATTATGTATACCGTAGACTATTTTTCATTACATTGCCTCTCTCACAGAAGTAAATAAACCTTTACGGTATTGGTGAAGCAATAGGGAAAAGTCAGTACACTACCTGCTTTACTTTAACTTCATGAAAGGTGTTATAGCTGCGCAGATTCGGTCTCACTTATTAGTATCTATTTATCTTTGAAAATATCTATCACTTAAGGAAATGACCCCTTGGGAATATGGTTGGTTTCTCTCAGTCAGCAAAAGCTTAATGAAAACATTATAATATAAACACGAATCATTGCACTGTTTCCCCAGTACAACTTAATCAGAAGACTATTTAAGATGCTAATATGTCTTGTATGCATATTTAATCACATGGTAGAGTTTGGCGTCTATGATTTAATCAGGGTTTTTTAAGGTGAATAGCATGTTTCATACCTTGGATGTGATGACAGTTAACACTTCACTCACTAGAGCGTTACAGCCGGCCACTGTCGCAAGTCTCTTTAGGTCGCTGTTGTTTGGCCTCTGTCAACACCTAAGTATTTTTCAAGTAACTACAGTGTGAGGTCAGCTTAAATTCTTCAAAGTTGCAGTGGAGCTACTAGCTAGGAGGTACTATTCTATGTCCACACCTGGTAAATTTTTCTGTATTCCTGTACTGTTTGAAGTCTAATTTTGAAAATAGTGAAATTTCAAGAAACTTAATATGCCTAAATTGTAGCAATTCTATAAGAATTAAAGCCTTTCTGATGTAAGCCTTCAATTGTTTTGTAAAACTAAGTCTTAGTTCGAGGTACGAATACGTCTGCTAATTAATTATTAAACCAATTGCGGCGTAAAGCTTAAAGCAGAGGCATAAAAATGATGTTTCCAGCATCGCCCTCGCGGCAACATACAGCCCACTACACAGCACAACCTTGTTTACAAGGATCAAGGGCACTAAGACCCTAACAGCCATTTCAATAGGGACGCTGACACACGCGTAGAGACGTCCCCCACTCTGTCGCCCATGTAGCACAGCTTCCGCCTCGCTCCACCAGGGTGCAAAATACACGTGCCCCATCAGGCAGCATGCAAGCGTCGTGTCGACCTCACGCCTTTAACATCTTCACCGACGATGACAAGCCTACACTTTTTATTTATTTTTTATAGCGAGCGATTTTCAGATTTGGCCATCGGTAACATTATTAAAAAAAATAGGAACGCAGGCGATATTTTTATATAGAAATTTTTTTAAAATGAAACAAATCATAAAAATTAAAAAAGAGAGATGCTGCTGGAGAGCAACACATCATTTTGGCATTACCAGAGCGAAAAACAAAATAGTAAAAATTTCTTGGAGACAAAACTGTTTTCAAGAAATAGTATTTGCGTAATGAGCTATTTCGTGGTTTAATAGGTACTTGACGTACTCATGTTGGGAACGATGTATATGTGATACTCCATTACAGGACCGGTGAAGAGAAAAAATTCATCAAGTTGACATGTGTGGCGTACAGACTAGGCGTCAAAGATTGCTGTTTACTTAAACACTGCAGGAAGTAAAACTACACATTAATTTACTCCTTAGTAGTGACAGAGAGCATTTCTTCAATTGCTTTGGGAGAAAATTAGAGTCAATGATGACGTCACAACGGTCTGGAACTGTCATTAGAGACGCGCCTAGCAGTTATGCGTCTGTGTCGTCCTTGGTCTGTGCTATAGGGGTCTGAGAAATCATTTCAAGGATGACAAAAAATTACTTCAGCGAATCCCCTATTGTCTTCACTTTTAGCCTCCCGTAGTGGGTTACAGCCTCCTGCAGTCTATTACAGCCTCAAACAGTGGGTTAAAGCCTCCTGCAGAGCGTTAAAACCTCCTGCAGTCGATTACAGCCTCCTGCAGTGTGGTAGAGCCTTCTGCAGTGAGTTACAGTCTTCTGCAGTCGATTACAACCTCCTGCAGTAGGTTACAGCTTCCTGCAATGCGTTACACCTTCCTGCAGTGGGTTACAGTCTCCTGCAGTGGGTTACAGCCTCTTGCAGTGAGTTACAGCCTCCTGCAGTGGGTTACAGCCTCCTGTAGTGAGTTACAGCCTCCTGCAGTGAGTTACAGCCTCCTGCAGTGGGTTACAGCCTCCTGCAGTGAGTTACAGCCTCCTGTAGTGGGTTACAGCTTCCTGCAGGGAGTTACAGCCTCCTGCAGTGGGTTACAGCCTCCCGCAGTGAGTTACAGCCTCCTGCAGTGGGTTACAGCCTCCTGCAGTGGGTTACAGCCTCCAGCAGTGGGTTACAGCTTTCCGTAGTGGGCTATAGCCTTCAGCAGTGGGTTACAGCCTCCCCCAGTGGGTTTCAGCCTCCTGCAGTGGGTTACAGCCTCCCGCAGTGGGTTACAGCCTCCTGCAGTGGGTTACAGCCTCCCGCAGTGGGTTACAGCCTCCTGCAGTGGGTTACAGCCTCCTTCAAACTGAACAAGCACTATAGCTGCCAATACCCGATTACACTAAACAAGTAGATCCGAATCAAATGCATTTCATTCCAAGTACGCTCTCTGCTCAATACTTTTCTTACTTTTTCCACTTTCCTTTAAAATATCCTCTAAACTATGACTGCCGCTGAAATGGTCCGGAAATAGCTGGACAGCATAAATATCTGCATACTATATAAACTTGAGATAGAGTCTGGAGTGACCAGGCAACCAGCAGAGCAAGCAACAAACTAAACTATGGCAAATAGTGAGATAGCTGCCCAAGTCAAATTTGCCATCCACCCAAACCTCCCTCAATAATGTTCAAAAACACCCATAGGTCTACTGGATCTAACAAAAATTTCTTTTGAGGGACATTTTAAGAACGCAAGCAGCGTCCCGATGAACTTTGTTCAAACTGTTAGCTCATTTAATGCTGATATATTCATCACTCGAATGTACTGGACGTATAAGCGTCCTTTTAACTAACAATTGCTTAAGCATGAGGGTTCCAAATGAGGGTTCCAAATTATATTTGATTCAGATGAGCCCCACTACGACTAGCTATTTACTGTGGCACAAACATTCATTGTTAAGCCCAATTAATGAAATTGGACATTTTCCTTGACATGACTGGTAATGCGTTCTTATATATATTGCGTCTTTGCATAGCATGATCTAAGTACCTTACCTGCTATAGGGCTCACATCAGACTATTAAAATAAGCATTCTACTGGAAGCGCTCTGTGAGCATCCATGGCTTTATTAATTCAATTGTCCCCGGTGTCTTAAATTGTGCGTAGGTCACCAAATAAAATATTTTTGCATGAGCCACGCAATAATATTTCAGCATGAATTGATTAATATTAAGTTACTTTAGAATTCCACTGGCTTTTAGATAAAGTCAGTTCGCTATTTTACAATATAATATCATAAGCTAAATATATGGGACACTCGCAAACACCATATACGTATTAGCTCTCAAAGCCCAGTAAGATTTACGACTCATAAATTTGCTACTTACTTACTTAAATGCCCAAACTATACTAAGCTACCGCGGTTCATACTCCGGTATTCAACTTCTGCGTGCGATGGTGAGACATACGAGTCAGAGTACCCAGCCAACGAAAATTTAATGTTGAACTTAATGTTTCGAATCTACATGGCCTACATCAAATACCTCAATCACTATATGCGTTCCGAGGAATTCAACTTCTGTAAGCAGTGGCTATAGGACGAGTCGGAGAACCCGGCCAATAAGCGCAAGACTTATCTGTTATGAATCACTGAGAATTAGCTTGAGGCTGTACAAAATCGCTGTAAAAAGTAGCATTACAGGTCGCCTGATACGACTGGGCAGCAGCCTCTGCCGCCAGTGAGACAGCTTTTACAATTAGGGTTCCGTTGTAGGAACTTTCTTCTAAAAAAAGGCAGCAAACAGAGGACGCTCTGAGGCAATGGTTCCAAAAGGGATCGGTAGAAATATAGAGCTGGCAAGTACGTGTGTTTTTTAGAGGAAAGCGGAGAATGCATGTTTACATAGGTCGTAATTTTGAAAGAAAACAAAAATTAAGGTATTGGTGGTTCTTGTGAAATGGAGTTTTTTTTTTTTTTTGCAAACGCAGATCGACGAATGAGCCTTAGCGACGAGCAATGAACTACATCTTATTGTAATTTCCAAGATAGTTCTTTTTCGTTGAATATCGTTGGTTATTTATTTGAAGAAAAAAAGACTAGTTTATTAGCTAACCAAACAATCTATTGCATGAACATCAAAAAGCGGCTTCATGAACTGCATTGAGTAAAAAAGAAGAACTCATCGAAGAATTAATTCTTATTTAATTTTCAAGCTTACTAGGATAACCGTAGCAGTACGATCGTATGCGTGTTCGATGATATAGGAGGGGAGCAGGAAACCCACCTACATGGAAGCCAAGAGGCGCCACTCTAGAAAAATTTGGAATTTCTGCTCTACAAACTCGGAGACACTCTATAAAATTAAGAAAAGCTGAAATTATGTAGAGTTCAAGCATGTACTATCCAGATACCAATAATTTAAAGCACTGATTCTTAGAAAGCAAGTTGTTCAATATCCATCGATCATACATATATTGCATTCAAGAGTAGATTCTCCCTATTCATGGAGAGATTTACAAAAGTGCACAAAGATATAGTCTTTGAAAACCCACATTTATGTACACATATGATTTTCACTGCAACAGTATATTACCTTATTAAGTAACTACTGCCTTAAATTATATTGAAAGCTGATACGAAACGTACATATTGGCAGTTGCAGTGTACACCCACGCTAAATACATAGCATAATCATAGGTGAAGATAATATCACTAAAAGTTATCAAAATACAAACTACAATAGACACCGCTAAGTAGAAGACTCGACGTTGCACATGCGCATGGCGGGCAACCCCAGGCCGGTTTGCGGTGGAGGGCCGTCCGTACGCCGGGCTGAGTCTGACACAGCAGCGTGCCTGGGGCGAGGCTGCAGAAGTTTTCTGAGTTCAAGCACCTCTTGTGGAGAACTTGACGTTCATGGGATAACATATGCAGTGTTTACCGCTTACGAAATGAAGTCATTCTGCTGGCACCCTGACTCAGTCATCTTCGTGGCATCGAGTTTCAGCACCTTTTCCAAGCGTAGGTTATACAGTCACTGTTTATAACTGGAATTTGAAATCCTTCATGTGCACAACCGATACGGCAGCGCTTGAAGAAAAGCTGCAGAATTCTGCTAAGTTCAAGCACCTCATGATTGTAACTTAACGTTTCGGGAGTAAAAAAAGTATTATTTACCCCAAAAAATGCGATATTTTTATTTTACAAATCTGACAAAGCATTATGGACCCTTTTTTTCGAAGCTGTGGTAATTTGGCGTTCAAAAATTTTCCGAAAAACTTAATAAAAAGATTAGATTATAATAAAGCAGGAATCTTCTATGCGTACTTTCAGATAGACCAGAGTATGTTGCCGCTATCAGCAGCGGAATTTAGCAGAGAGGTTGCGTCGAGCCATTCATTTCGTGTTGTTTGTGTCATACTCACGAGAAAGAGAAGTAAAGCCTTCAATTAAACTTCCCTTTGTAGTTCCTTTCAAGGGATCACATAGCCGCGTCGTGTTCGAGAAGTACTGTTTGGAAATAATTAGCAAAACAACATCTAGGATACGTCTCATTCCTCACATTGTCAAGTCTTTATTGTTGTTTTCTTCAAGAATATTTACAGTTTTGTGTACCAGTAATTCTCATCGACGATTGTTCACGTACGTTAAACATCTCCCAGCAAAGGGTCTTGTTAGATTAAAAATACTATCACGTCTTGGATACGTGTCAGAATCTACAGATTATTTTCTGTGAGGGTGAGCAACGGCACTGTTACACCACGAGTCGGTACTCTCATTTTCTAAAATTACCGATACTGTTAGCCTTATTTTGTATGGAAATTGCCAATCGGGTTTTGCTCGGTCATGCGCGTTGGTTCATAGAGATTACTAAGTTTTTGTAAAATGTTCGTCTCCGTAATGGATGTAGATATTCAAACTCTATACATATTAAGTACTGAATAGCCCTCTCTGAAGTGAATTTATCGATAATCAAATATAAACATTTATAGTATGGTTCTCATCAAGTCTTCGTGGCTTTTTCGTTGAATTTTATTATATTCTTAAGATTTATAAATACTCTTTAATGATGTTCGTATCAAACATTATGAATTTTTTATTTATCTAAGGTTACTTCTTCCCCAAGTTAATAGAGTGTCTCATGCTGTCGCGATCAAAGGTAACTGACTTTTTTTTTTTGCTCGTGTTTATATGAATTGGGATTAACAAGCATTTTTGTATATTATCAAAAAATTGGTTCCCGATGGTTTATTAAACTAACTTCATTGCTTTATAATACTTTCACATACTGTAATGTACATATCAGTAATTGCAAGAAGTACTTAATGCAAAGTAAGTAACAATGATTACACTGGCCTGCACTTAAATTTTTTTTCAAGAGGTTTAATATTTGTCAGAAGATCTCACATGCATTTTGCATGCTGAGCTTGGAAATATAACTCGTTTTGTTCAATCCGGTCAGGTTCTTCTGCTATTTCAGTTTTAAGAAAACAAATGATAACCAAATACTAATAGATATTTATATTTTTCAGATAACGCTTAAATAATGGAAAGTGTGCAACCTATGTCTACAGTAGGACACAACTAGAGTTCATGTGAACAAGATGAGAAATGAAAATAGTAAGTTAATCCATAGTTTTGTGTATTAAAAAAATATTGATTGAAGTGATAAACCTATTGCGGTAAAATTAGCTTTAGCACAGTTTCTCGTCTGCCCTGTACATTTGGACCATCCCTCTTGTGTCACCAGTAGTAACCTGCAAGTATATTCACTTTTCTAGATCTCCTTCATTACTCGAATATCCTTGAGAAAACGCTCTCAAAGCTCTTCGCTCAAATCACAACAGTTTTCCGGAATATAGTCTAAATGCGAACCAAGGAAATGCATTTTACTGAACAGGCATGCACTTAGAGCTTGGTAGTTTTTCAGGAGCTAATTATGAACACGTTCATATTCTCGATTTCGGTGGTTTCCAAGAAAGTTGATTACAATAGATAGATACAATAACTGGTAACTCATTGACCCTACCTGAAGTGTTGCCATCTTGGGCGTTACTCAATGTATATTTCATAACTTTGCTGGAAGAAAACATAAAAAGTTATGCACTCTCTCTAGAATCCCTTTTATTAATTTATTTTAGCAAAAAAAAATAAAATTTAGTATACATAAAATTCATCAGATAACACGTTATTTCCAATAATATATGGTCTTAAAATTGAAATCGAATGAAAATTTGACCTGATAGGGTAAAATTGCTTACATTTCTGAATTCAGAATGCAAAAGCCATATAGAAACACTTGACAAACCCTAAACCTCACAAATGAAGCAGATCAGTGTTACCCATGCTTCATTAATTCATAGTCATTGCCTTATAACCACCATCAAATACAAAAATTTCAATAATATTAATCATAGTTTATACTTCATGGAGAGAAAGAAACAATAATTACTGGTGCTTTATTAATTAAGCTTCGTTGCTGTATGCACTTCATGCACAACAAACAACATCTAAAATAAAGAAAAACGGACGTTCACAAGCAAAGACTTTAGCCATTATGTTGCTGCTTCTTGATTAAGAAGCCTTAGAAAATGGTCAGTTTTCTCAATCAGTACATCACGAGTATATTTGTAACCGAGGAGGCCGCTTACGTTTTATGGGGAGCTTTAAAGGGGAGAGTTTAAAAGATGA
>LQNS02278187.1:20942834-20976434 GCA_001587735.2 Parhyale hawaiensis | reverse complement strand
GAGCTTTTATTCTTCAATTTAGACCCGAGAAAGAATTTTGTGTCGGAAAACAAATTACGTTGCGACATGCGTGAAAAATTCCCTTCATAAACTCTTCGCTGAAATTATGAGAGCCCCCGAGCTACCAGCCATGAAATGGTGACTTCATACTGCTCGTGCCAGGCTGCTGTGAATGTGATGAATATTTGTTATTAATTGCACGTCATCCAGACAACCTTTGACAGCGAAAAATGAATTAAATGTAAGGGGCGCCTGCAATATAATTATATGATATCAAATTTGGATTATAAAAATCCCCTAGCTGACACTTTCTTTTTCACTCCACTATTTAACAGAAGGAGAAAAGTTCATTTTGTTATCTCTTTACATTTTGTGGAATTGGTGGTCCGAGCCATATATACTGCGAAAACAATATTTTACAATGATTTAAAAAAAATGAAGAAAATCAATACGGATAAATGATGAAAGTCGTGTCGAAACTACTACAACTATGGCTTATTTTAAACACTTGAAGCTGAGAGGCTTAGCTATAAAATTAATAATGGTTTGTAAGAAGAGGTGAACGCACCGAAAGCGAGTTATGGCGTACTGTAACTGCTACTTCGATCTTACTATCTTACGCACGTCTTACGAGTTCCTTATAAGTATGTGCTTCGGAATAGAGCGGCCTTGTGCCGAGCATGTACGTTGATTGCATCAAATCTAGGCAAGACCTGCAGTCCTGTTCATACGATAATGTTTTAATTTGAGATTGATCTACAACATGCCCTTTAATTTGAGACTGATATACAACATGCCATATAATTTGAGATTGATCTACAACATGCCATTTAATTTAAGATTCATCTACAACATGCCCTTTAATTTGAGATTCATCTACAACATGCCCTTTAATTTGAGATTGATCTACTACATGCCCTTTAATTTGAGATTGATCTACAACATGCCCTTTAATTTGAGATTCATCTACAACATGCCCTTTAATATCAGCTCATTTTGTACCGATCATTTAGATTCAGTTCTTTTACAAAGAGATAAAACAGATGTACTGACTAATGCAACGATTGTTAACGAGAAATCAGGCATAGCTAAGGGGTCCTACTGTATATACCAGTCTTAGGAGCTTAATGACACACACACTTTATATCTACGTATTCCAATGCATTGATAGCTATGATTTTGAATTCATCAAAACAAGTATGTTTTTTTTAATTACAGAGGGTTTATTAAATGCCTTTCTCAAAGTTTCAGGATGCAGTACAGATTAGTTTACTCTGTATATGGACTACCCTAGTTTTATGCAATTAACTATTCAGGAAAAAACTTTTTTTTACTTCCAGGCACTCGATATAACTACTTTTGATTCAAATGTACTGATATCGAGTACCTGCAAGTGAAAGTTTGATCCTAAGTAATAAAGTTGCCTAGAAAGAAGGGGACCATCTCTACCTCTAAACAGTACAGCTCTTACCAAGAGTCGGATCACATGGCCCACTTTCAAGTAGGGCGTTTCTTACGAAAATAGATGCGATGTTAATGTTATAATGATAATAATAATATGCTTTATTAGGTACACATAGGGAATGGTACACAGGAGACAGCTTAATACTAAAGTTACATTAAATACTAAGATCAGGTGACACCATCATTATGACAACTGTGTCTAGAGGACCCTTACCCTCAGTGCTCCATCAAGAGCGGGAGAAGATACGGATGGGGCTCCAGAGCTGAGGCTTCGACTTCGAGGTAGTGTGGTCGCCATTGCGTCTCTGTCGTATTTTAGGCTCGTTGGTGTCATATTATGCAGCTAAGGTTAAAAAATATTATGTGTCGTATGATTTAATCTGTGTTATGAATATGAGGTAGGTGTCATGTTCTTTAGTTACGTATTTAAATTATAATGTCTGATTTTATTCATCAAATGTTAAGCCATACCGGGTCCATTAGTTAAGATTAGAAACCATCCTGTGTCATATTAACTAGTGTGCTACTATTGTATTATATGGTTGTAAAGATGTGCGTCATGTTGTCCAACTGTTGTTGTGCAATGTCACAAGTAATATACTGGAAATGAGGTTATAAGATTTTGGCCGTGGTAAGCTCAATACGTACCTCGACACATATGAGGTGTAACAGTGGTCAACTTAATGTATAGAATATCTGGTATCATATATAACTAATTAAGGTTGTGCAATACAAAATGTCATTTTGCCACCTAAGGTTTTGAAACATTCGATATTGTATCAAGTACCAGTTTGTTTAATAACAAATGACTTTGAAGTGTTATACTGCAACAGGTGACCTGTAGGTTCTCTTCTTTTTACATAACCGGGGGGGGGGGGCTCAACCTGCACGAAAATACAGAAAACCCGTTAACAAATTTAGTCGCAAGAACTAGCTAAGTTCATCTCCACACTCATCACTACCTATAGCGTTTCATATCCTAAGAACTTCCTAATGAACGAGAAAATTTAAATAAAATCACGTTTAGCTATGACAAAACTCAGTCACCTTACCAAAAAGACCTCGTATAAATAATAAGACTCACATCATTATCTTATTAAAAATATGTCCAACTGCGACGAACGTTCTTCGTAGAATAAATTTCAAACAGAGCTCTTTTTTTATGAGAAACTGAAGTTTAGTGCGATATTTAAAAGGCTAAATATTATAGATGAAAGGATACTTAGATGTTCCTAGCGCTTATATATAGTATTACCAACTTGTAGAAACGTGGCAATACCAGCCAGGGCGCAGTGCCAAGCTACAGTGGAAAACCGAACTAAAGTGCAAATTTGCATATCGTGACAGCCAAATCAGGTCAGTGTTGAGAAGTCTATTGTTACAGGACAAGCTTCTCAACACACATAACCTGATACTAGGTTACTCGTTTCTTGTGCTGAAGTTCTAATCTTACATACAGCTAGAGACATTCACTGATACACTGTAGCCTATGCTACAGTGTGTAAAATGTACTGCCTTTCGAGGCTGTAGATTTTTCCGATACTCATTTTCTCATGTATTTCCAGAGAAGGCTGTGTTCAAGTAAGAGACGACGTGACGTCTGCCGCCGGTTCGTCTACTTACGACTCAGTCCAAGTCAGTCGTCCCATTCCCTTTCGACTCACCACGAGATCGAGCGAACCAGTGCGCACGAGTTCCAGCGGCGCTGCATTGCGGTGATATGCAATCCTTATGCGGAGGTTTCGTTCCTCAACCCTTCTCCCCTAGCTCTAATCTTCTTTTCTCTTATCTGTTAAGCATCAGTCCTCCCTACATTTCGCATTATTTCGCTATCAACTAACCTGGGTAATCTTCGCTGAAATAGGAGTTCACCATAGAATAATTTGCTTATTGTTGGTAAACCGAAGGTGATTAGCTGAGACTTCAGAAACAACTTATTTTAACTTATTCTTAGATAGCTGTAAGCTGTCGCTCAAACTTCTTCTTAACTTATTATCTAGAGGTTGTTCCCTGTTGATTCACTTGTCCAGGCTAGATGGGTACTTTCCCACTCAAGTTGGAGGCCTATTAGAGATACGTTCAATGCCAGAGTATTGTAAGCTTTAAATTCACTCTATTGCCTTCTTTGCAATTACCCAGCCATACTCTTGTGACATTTTCCTTGAATTTCCTCCTTACGCGTCGCCTTATCTGCTGACTGGAATTCTGCAGTATCTCGTCACCAGGCTGCTGGTGTCGATGCCTTCCTTGCTCGAGATGGTCGCCTTTTTTGCCCTCTGCTCTACCCTGCTCTTCTCTAGTTCTGCCTTCTATGCCTTAGCAAAGGTGGGTTGTGTCGGAGGGGGAAGGGTCGATGCGGCCTGAGAGCTGTTAGAGGGCCCTGGGCGGTGGGTGGTTTGTACGAACTTTCCTTAGGTCTGTTCCTCTGAGTTGAATATCCTTCAAGCTTCCTCTTGCTTCAAGCTATTACTTATTCAAGTAATTTTATGAAAACTACCATCAAGTTGTGCTAAGTGTTAGCAAGTTTTCGCACTTACCGAAATTTCCACACCAATCTCAAATTTCTGCATGGCCTTAAGCCACTGCAGGTAACTCTAGACTCAAGCTCTTACTCTTTCCCCATGTTATTCCTTAGCAAAAGCTTGACCAAGCATCATTGCGTTCTGATGGCTACCTAAGGTCCCAGCCGAGTCCTGCTTCCAGGGGGGCTCGTTCGATTGACCCTCCAGAGGTCGGTGCGTTGGCTTCGTATTTCGCCCACCAAGTTATTTACGCGTCAGGCTGAGCAGTGGGCCGCTGCCGATGCTGATCTTCGGGAGTCTTGGGCAACCTTCTGCTAACTTATTAACTGCCATTTTTGAACTTCGAGTCTACTGCAACTTTATAACTGCCCCATTCTCAAATCCAATAGCCAGATTTTATATGTTNTTTATTGCTTTAATTCACTTAGTCTTCCAGCTAATTTGAAAGAACAGTCAACCATTCAGTAACTTCATCACTTAAGCCTACTTATGTAAGGAGATTAGATATCTACGCGTTAACCTTCTCATTTTCTCATCAACAACCTAACTCAAATTAAATTTCATTTTACTGTGCATTTTGTGGAATTACGTAACTGAGTTAGTTGGTCATCGTTAAAAGTCGCCGCCCAGTTAGCGGGCTTATATATGTTGCTATTTGTTCCTTTAAGAGTAAAAATAAACTTAAATTCTTTAACGAGTGTTCCTTAACAACTGCTTTGTGACGCGAACAGTTTCCTAGCGTGGACAATAAAGTTCACATCATCATTGTACCAGAATAAAATTATAAATACCAATGTATGGTCCCAGCAATAAATGAACTTTTCTCTTCCCTTGTCACTAGATAGAGTACAAGTCTCACTAGACCTCACCTAGAGAAGTCAGTTGTGTATGACGAAGCCCATTGCTCACTGAGTTCAATGAAAGGATTGACCTGCAGCAAAGAACGGCACCGGAGCCTGATAGTGGCCGGCTGAATAAGGGGCGATGATGGATAGCTTCTCCATTAATGCTCAGCAGGGCTGGGTGTGTTCCGTCTTACAGGATATTCGCTTAAGTGGATGAAAAACAACTGATTTTTTCTTATATTTGCGCCCCAGCAGCTCGGGCTGGTCCATCTGGGCAGCTTTAAGACGAAAATAGTGCGAGTTGTCAGGCGAATGTGATGGATCGGTCATCATTTGCAGCAATTACAGCGTTAGGACACTCCCAAGTCCTGAGCAACGGGATAATTTGCTGTGGAGCCGAGCGACATGTTCAGAGTTTCACTAGCGGTGTCGTAGAATACGACGGAGGCGGAAATATTTACTCTCTACCTACGGGAATATGGAAGATACGCTAATCTGCCAGTATCACGACTGCTGAAAGTTCCAGTCTTCCCGTAAAAGAAACGAGGACGCACTAAATCCAGTATGAAGGAGGGTGACCATTAATTAAGTTCTTGGTTTTAATGTGAAGCAGTATGTAAAAGATCAATTGTGCATTCAACCAGCAAAGAAGAAACTCGATCATCGCATAACAATCAAGCAGTTTTTTTAAGTGCTGTTCCATCTCCGCAGTGAAAGCCAGGGCAGAAGTGGAATTATCATTTTGTTGTTAACAGATTCAAAGTAATGAATGTGGTCAAGAATACAAATAATACGAATGAAAACTTACTGATGGTAAAATACTCATCAAACAGCTGAAGGCATGTTATCCTTTAACCCTACATGAAGCAGCGTCCTCCATAAACGACGTTGGAAACAATGAAATTCATAACAGATGCCAACGTTTTGTTTAATCCTAATAGGGTAAAAGCACAATTACGACAATTTCTAGCGAAACACTTGGAATCACTTAGTTCCTCGATATTTTCTACATTAATTTTCTTAGCACGTTATCAGCGATATCTGCCACATACGGTAAATGTTGTCATTGAAATACTGTTACTTCTTTCTTTTGCAATCGCAGTCAAGGTGTTATGAAGATACATAATAACAATATTGAACACTTATAAGTTCATCTAAAATCCCCTTATGACGCTACACAGCTGACACCGGAAACTGGTAAACTTTGGTCTTACTAACTAAAGTAGATAAAAAATTTCAACAGCAGTAATTGAGCTTTGTATTTGTCCGTGCTAAAAGACAGCCAACTTGACAACTCTAGAACGCAATTGCATCAATAAGCCCGGGCTGATTTCCCATTAACGCAATCCCTTGAAATAATAAATGGCTTACTGAATAAGCTAAGCAAAGTGCGGCCGCCATATTGCGTCTCTCTGCAACCGTATCAGCTCCTAATTAATTATGATGTCAGGCGTCATGAATGATGCAACTTAATATGATAATAATAATGATAATAATAATAATAATAGCGTCATTGAGTGAGCATGAAGAGGAAGTATTATACTGTATACTTTTATAATTAATGTAATAGTCACAACTTAATTACTGCAACCGAACATCTACACACAAAACAGCTGACTTGATAGTATTTAGAAAAGAAACACACCATTGAGTAAAGGTGGATTTTGTCTGATATAAAGTTATTAGATGAACGAAAATTGCATAGACGATTATTATTACTGTATATGTCAAACCTCCCTCGCCATTACAGAGGTGTTTCTAAAGAGGAATAGGAACGGACATGTAGTATGTGAATAATGCGGAATGACCTCACAGTGGATCAACACGTATGGGAGTAGCAAGCTGGATAACATAACTTGGAACAGAACAAAGCGTTGTTAGAATAGAAGGGTGAAAATGGAAGGAAATAGAGTGAGGCTCTAAACAAGACATCCCGAATGCTAAGGGAATGAGTAGGTACATAACCCTCGCAATGTCTTCTCTTCTACAGCATCATTCATTTGGCCCAGCGGTCAGGAAATTAACTGTCATTGATGCGATTATCCCGAAGTAAACATTTTGAAAATATTAATACAGCTAATATAAACCTGTATCATATAATATAATAATATTATTCGCTTCTGGCTCTCTCTCTTTGGTTGCTAACTGCGACCCAACAGAAGTACCCCCAGCATCGTGGCTTCACTCACGGGAGGTGACATGGACAACGTCACCGGGACTTCGTCCGAATATCTAAGTACTCTAAGTAGGCAATAGAAAACCAGCGAAGACTCGGTCTACCATACAGCAGAGCCCTGCCGAAGCTGTGGTTCGGCGAAACGAGTCGATGAAATTGACAGCGCCATTAAAACCGTGGTGAATAAAGAATAGAAGCTTTGAAACTATCACCAACAGAAACCGATTTATGCACAACCTGTCATATGGCAAACTCCCTCCTGTGTTTCGATTTTTAAGACATAGTTATGTAGCAGCTGGAAACACCAGTGATACCTAACGCCAACATGAGACCAAGTGACAGAAAGCTCTTCTTTTAAACATAAAAGTTGCGTTTGATTAGCTACTGTCATCCAAAGAAGCAGGCTGCACTGTGTTTGCATTGCTACAATATTATAGAGTCCGCTGCCGTTATAGTAACCGCTGAGAAGATCGGCTTTAGTAAGCAAACTTTATCCATTCAATAATGAAGCTCTACCCTAGCTGTAATATCTGGAAATAGCCTTAAAGTCATATGGAGATAACAGAAGTAATATCGAATGCAGAACGCATAGTCCTCAGCGAAGCAAATTTTGTGCCTAATAACGATGGAGAGAACTACAACGATATTAGCAATGCATTTTTAAGAACACATCGACAACAAGAGGACACACAAAGTGAGAGGTAGCGTGTCGCAAGAGAAATCTACAACACCATATACTGTACAACACAACGTCATAGAAATCTGACATATGTAAGTGCCTGTACAGCAGCCGCCGCTTGACCTCTTGTTGGTAACAGTATACGCTGCAATCGCATAGGTAACCTTTAGAGGTCGGCCTATATTCAGGACAATCTTGTGTGGTGCGCCAGACCTGATACAGCAATAGGAATATCTTGCAGTGTTTCCATATGCAAGGCATCATTAAGGAACTGGTTGCGGGAGTGAGCTCCGGTGTACAGCACCCATAAAGACAGGGTGGAGTGAAAGAGACTTGCTAAGCAGCACAAGAAAAATCGTGACTCATGGCAAGGTAACATACGTCCAGGAGGGTGAGTCTGGAGGCGTCGTTTCGAAACTACCTTCTACTTTCAGGCACACTCCATTGAACTCTGTAATAACCGGCCTGCAGTCCGTTCACGAACCCACTCACGTTTGTCCGGCGGTTAAAGGAGTGGCACTCATACCAAAAAACAGAAAATGAAGTGAGTTGTGCCCATGACGCAAGCAAGGGTTATTGATTTAATGCGACCATGACCAAAGAACAAGAAAGCAAAAGTGAAATGAGTTCTATCGATTCTACTAGCAGAGTTTATTGAAGCAACATTGTCCTGATCGCAGAACTCTATCGAGCTCAAAAAGCAAAATAATTAATTCCAGGGATTCTCTAGAAGTTTATTCAATGAAATGTGATCTTTCTCCCGCAACCCAAACGCAGCAATTAACAAGGATTCCCTCAGTGACCAACATTTTTATCACCCACAAGTGAAGCGAAGAGCGATGATAATGTTCTAGTTGAAGATTTAAGTGTACGTATATACAGTTGCGAGCATAATTAAGGTACAAAAAAAAAATTCATATCTCAAAAACTGTAAAAGGTTCAACGCTGAAATTTTAACATAAAAGAGGTAATGGGATTCCTAATAATATGCTAAGAATTCATTACGATCCGAAGGATAAGAAAAAAAGTTATGTATATTTAACTTATAGTTATGAATTTAGTGTGAGCAGAATTAAGGGAGACTTGACAAAAAACGCAACAAAACAACAAATTTAACAAAAACCTTCATCCTTAATCAATATTTTATGAACGATCCTTTATGTTTGATGACTTCAACACATCTTCGAGGGCAAGATTCAATTAAATTGCGGCATCGTNGGCAAGGTTTGTATGCAGGTCCTCCCACTCAGACCTCCGCAGCAAAGCTTTGATGGAAGATGAAAGTCCGTGTGAGGTAACTTGAGACATTATTGGCCGGACGTCAGGCAAGTGCTTGGGTGAGTGCAAACAGGCCGCCAATTTCCTGGGGCACTCATACCAAAAAACAGAAAATGAAGTGACTTGTGCCCATGACGCATTCACGGTTTATTGATTTAATGCGACCATGACCAAAGAACAAGAAAGCAAAAGTGAAATGAGTTCTATCGATTCTACTAGCAGAGTTTATTGATGCAACATTGTCCTGATCGCAGAACTCTATCGAGCTCAAAAAGCAAAATAATTAATTCCAGGGATTCTCCAGAAGTTTATTCAATGAAATGTGATCTTTCTTCCGCCACCCAAACGCAGCAATTAACAAGGATTCCCTCAGTGACCAACATTTTTATCACCCGCGAGAGAAGCGAAGAGCCATGATAATGTTCTAGTTGAAGATTTAAGTTTATATATATATATTTGTTTGTGTGTCTGTTCTCCCGATAAGTGGTCGAAGAAGTCGAGCAATGTTCATAATTTTTTGCAGGGAGTCCGGTGGGTTGCTCTCGATGTGACCCATAGCAAAAAACCAGGATTAGCTGGCCATAAAAAATGCGGGCGATGAAATTCCTCCCACCGTGGATGATGGCCGTACGCTACGAGGCGTTCTAATTGTCAATAATATCAATACAGACCTGCATCTAGCACCTAAACACAAAAACTTGAAAGGAATGTTCAGTAGCTTTACACAAATTAATAAATGAAAAAGAACCAAGTCCATTTAGTACTAAGGAGAAAACGAGATAATTTCTGTCAGTAATTCACATTCAGTTCATAATGTTACGGGGTATAAAAGGATGAGGGCATATATATATATATATATTATTTTCTTGAGATGGCATCAATGTAGATTTGGATTAGAAGCAGTCAAAGAAATTTTGATGCCCACGACGCGCGTTTCGCTGTTCTCCAGCTCATCAAGTGGGAGAGTCAAAGTTGGTAAATTTAGTTCTTGAAATCTTGCGGAATTTAGAGAGGTTACCATAGGAAGGTGTAACTATGATACCGGCTGTTCCAAAAGCATAAATGAAATTTCCAAACAAGCAAATGTTTGGAAATTTCATTTATAATATTTTCACCGTTGAGACTAGAAGACAATAGACAAACAAAGCATTTGACGACTAAGCACTGCCAAAAGGCACTCAATGCTAACACACGGGCGATTATGGAGGTACCAGCAGGCACGCGGACGAGGGTACCGTACTGTTCACACACTGCCATAAACTCAAATTGTTCGTGCACGGGGAATCCCCTTATAATATCACTCCGCGAGCGATGGGAGACAAGTTCTGGTATTGTATAGATTGGCTATTCAACCCGAACGACACTGAGTAAATGCTGAGTGCCATGGCTATAGCTCATTAGGACTTTTGAGCTAGGTGGGGCAAGGAAGGCGAAATTTTCCCCAAATAACAGGGCCAAGAGGCGCCTCGCCCCCCAGTGGGGACGAGAAAACACGAAATGTGTGCTCGCTCTATAAGCTCACTGCTATCACTGACTTTATCCTACAATCTACCCTCTACATCTTAAGGACTAGTGCACATCTTTCTGAAACTTCGCTTGCTCGATATAATGTTTGTATACGCGATGCCCGCCGTGAAGCCGACTCTCATCTTTCTAAAGCACTCAACCTCGTGACACTGAGCAGATGCCTCTACTGCCTACAACGGCTTTTCGCAACGAACAGTGTACATATGCGCTCGGATGTTGAACACTACATTCTTACTTGATATACCTATTTTCTAGAGTCATTTATTACTTTCCTATGTGTATACGTAGTTGTGCAAATCTGTATTTATATGTGTATATACTTTTTTTTCTTTTTGCGAATCAATGTTTTCAGAACAATAACTTGAACACAACTATACCCACTGAAGACAAACACAGTCATTGAAGTAATTTCTTTCAGTTATCCACAGATTTACTAGTAGAAGGCATATAATATAATTACTGAAGTGACTCGATTCTTCCAGTTATACTCACCCATGAAATACAACCTCGACTGTAGTACACAAACATCAAGAATTATTTCCTTCAGTGGTGCACATAGTATTTCGAGCAAATTTAACATCCACCGTTTATTCTGAAACGAATAGACCGCCAGCGACGCTACAAAGAACATCGGCAGCCACATATACAATATCCACGCGCTCGTATTTGATGCTCCTCCGTTTGTACTCTAAAGCTTCGTTACCCCAGGACTGTTGCGCCCTTATCTGATTTTCAGGGAATATGTTGCGACCGATCAAATGCGATCTTAATGGAAGTTACTCTATCGAAGTCAGCCATCGAAAGCGAAAACGTATGGTACGTACGTCGTGCTGATTCCGTCGTATAGAAAGCTAGAGAACTCGTTTATAACCGTAACCAAGCAATTCAACTAAAAATATGCTTGATTTTAAGGCTAAAAGTTCTAGCTATGTGAAATGCTGTGTTAATAGTACACAGAAATTGATTATCTTATTGATTGCATAAAAAATCAGAACATTCTGGGATGAAGTATTTTATAATATAAAATATAGTTTTTTAATGCCTGCTGTACACTGGTCTTCCAGTTATATGAAAAAACAAAATTCAGTGACCGAAAATTTTAAGATACACGATATTGAAAGACACCTAATTTCAAAAAGCGTAACATGTCTTTTGCGTATTCTTTGTTATGCTGCGTAATATTCGGTTATTAGGATATATGTTTAAACACAGTGTTCTGTGAATGGTGTGAACATTGATTTATATAGTACACTAGTTTTATATTCTACAATTCAGCCTTCTATAATACTTATGTAGAATATTTTTGTTCACGGAATTTCATGACTACATATAGAGTAAAGCACATTAGGCTCTCACTGCAATTGCAGTTGCGAACTTTCATATCCCATTGAAGTGCAAGTTATTCTGTGCAGAGCCGTTACAGGCAATAGCTGTCCCACAGACCACCGAGATATACGTTACAGTTCTTGGCTAACGAGACTGTGCGAAATTCTGCTGCACCTTCTAAATCTGTCGGGGATATTCCATTAGCTTGTGTGTTTTCTGTATAAATGTTCGCTTCGCGACCGAGCGAATATGAATTATGCGGGGTGAATTGAAAGTTCTTAGTGTCCAAGGATGCCGTCCGGAGTTCCAACAAATATTCACCACGGATTAAATTAACTACGAAGAATACGATACGTGTAGGACATACGTAAACCTTTTCTCTGCCTCCATGGACATAAGTTATTATTAGTGCAAAAAATTCGGAAGCATATCATTGACTGGAAGTTTTGTACTTACCCTTCACCTTTTGTCTGAACTAACAGAAGAATAAGTGCCCTTAACTATCGTTAAGACTTATAGTGGAATTAATCGCAAATACCTAACAATAGTTCAATAGAGTTGCTTACTTCTCGGCCACTCTATACATGAAAAGGCATGTCACACTGACAATAAGTGATCAACTGCAGACGCGTGCACTTCTCTGGGCTTTAGAGGGGACATATGTATCTGCTGCAAGAATCAGTGTATGTGGGTTTCTTAGTTTGGGTATACGGTCCAAACGTGTTTATCTCCTAAGATTTTGTTAAAAATATCACTCTAATAGAGAGAGAAAAAGAAAAATGGGACAAATTTTAACTCCAGTTGATTGTTCCTTTACAATAACAGCATAATGTATAGTTTATTCCAGAGACAAGATTCCATTCAAGCAAGAAATATCAACGGCTATTTTACATTACTGTTTGAGACCAATTCGTGTAACAGAAATAAAAAGCTTTTACCTGTGTCTACAATATCAAATTTATAACGAGCTTCATCCGATGCACTTCCCCATTTTTCAAATGGGGTTCTTACTTAAGTAGTTCTCTACGCTCTTATTAATAAAATATTCCAAAAACTCATTCGAGCTCACTCACCAACCTATTCATCAACGGATAAAGCATAGTCTTTCCAAGTTCCCTTATTTTACGATTATAAAATAAAGTTATTCTGATATAGAGATGTGTCCTTAGAGACACTCAATTGAAAACAGAGAAAGATGATGATAATGACTCGTTTTAAAATCATTAGCCCTACTTATGAATGTTCAAACAACGGATGATAGGGGTGGTCTTAAAGGAACATTATGCACAAACAATAAGACGCATATTAACTTCCACCCGTTTTAAGGGTGTGTCGCAATCAGTATTTCTGCCAAGTATGCGTCGCAATCAGCATTTTTTGAATTACCGGTGCTACACCGGTGACCCAGGCAGTCGCAACTCGTGTCGCAACCTTAGCTCAAACATCGACAGCGACACGAGTTTTGGTGATGGTTGATTGTTCAGCATATGCCGCCTCAGAATCGCAGTCCGTGTGCTATAATGATTCCATCTTTGCAGTCCAGCAAATGCATGGTTTAGTAAGGAAATTCGCCTGTGCGACAGAGCACAGTTATGTCTTCGCCCTCAGGCAGGATGCCACCTGTAGCAGGAGGCAGACACGCGTTGATGCGCCACAACCGCGGGTCGACTTCCCGCCGCTGCGCTTCCTGTAATTATCGCATAATCGAACTGAGGAGAAGTGTTTGCTTGCAGCTCCCTGGGCGAGTAGTTTTTCCTGCCAGCAAGCCCTTCACTGAAATTGAGCGGTAATCTTTTTTTAGTTTCCAATCCCCTGCCTAAGACTACAATTTTTTTTATTTATTTGATTGTAGGCTCTTGAGAAAACCTGTCCTGCTTAGATGCCCTCGACTGAGGTGTAGTCTTTCATACTTGCTGACCCTTGATTACGAAGTAGTCCTTCCTACTTGCAGGCTCTTAGCTAATAGGTACTCCTTCCCGTTTACAGACCTCATTTTGGCTGAAAAGAAGTCTTTACTAGTAGCAGGTCTTTGGCTAAGGAGTAGTCTCTTCTGCTTTTAGCGCCTCGACTGAAAAATTGTCTTACTTGCCTGTTAACCCTCAATTGAAAGGAAGTCTTTCTTGCTTTTGGGCCCCTGGCTGAGAGACAAACTTTCGTATATGCAATTTTTGAACGAAGGGCTGTTTTCTCACTATAGGCCTGGTCTTATTTGTTGGATTGCTTGCATGCAATAGATTTAAACATATTAACTTATTTCATGTTTTCTTTAGAATTGACCGACTCCGTAATCTTTCTTCGAGCTTCTCTACAATTCCCCACCCCCCATAGCAATAACCTTTACAATTTTCCCTAAAGTTTGTGCTGCAAATCAAAAATAAGCGGGGTCTTGCAAAAGCTTACAAAGGTTTATTATTTTACACTCACCTTTATTTCTTCATTTTTCCGCTTTGAATTAACATTTATCATTTCATTTAATTGCATGGCTCGCAATTTGCATGTCGCGATGTGTTTGGAGCAACAGTTAAGTTTCGCAACTTATTTCTGCGCCCAAATTAATATCAGAAACAAACTGCAGCTCTTAACTTTCGCGAGACAATAAACAATAATTTTAACGAGAAAAATGCGTCACGGTCAAATCCGTAAATTTTATTACGGCGAAGCTTCGACCTTGTGGCAAAATGTTTCTTGTGATAAAATAATTTTTTTACAAGTCCATAATAACAGATAAGTAAATAGGAGTTAATATAATGCAGGTTATCCGTGACACAGCAATGTGGTCACTTAGACTATATGAAAATCTCGTGACGACATTCATGTTTAAGTTTACTTTTTTAATAAAACAATATTCTGCTACAAACAGGTTCATGACATTAGATGACTAAGCAATATTCGATCAGTTCATTTTTTGAGGCGTTTACTGTATACGATATAAAAATAACCAATGTTTTTGAAGAAATTCCCATAACAGTTAATTTCGTTTAATGTAATACAATTATTCTTCTGGACTGTTGAAGGAAGACACAAGACCCAAAGTAGTATTTTTTGCTCATTTCTTGCATTTCGACAATAATGTCTTGTGTGAGACATTGGCTCGCTAGTTTATTATAGGAGGAAGTTATACGACATTAACTATTTCTACAATAATTTATTATGAAATATGTAGTTATTTTTAGTTCGTTCTTTATTGCTCGTTCTATCATGGATGAGTGGACTCTACTTCAGTCTTATTTGAAGAAAAGAAATGATCATGAACCAGTAAATACGAAGGAGGGCATAAAATTTTTAAACAGCATTTCAAACAAATGTGGTTGAATACGTCCTGTGGCAATACTATTGATTCAATGACTAGTTACTACAGTCAGTAATTTTATTAGGTGTTTTAGAATTATTACAATTCTCCAAAAAATTATTTATCAGAAATCCCTGTAATTAGATCACGAATACTACTGTTTCCGTTGATAATAATATTGTCAACTGAAACAGCAGTATTATTTGCTATCGGAACCTCCTGCCTGGAATATACTACAAAATTGGTAGAGTAAATCTTTTTCTTGCATTAAATTAAGAAGGCGTAAAACACGGAGTAAATTATGACATGTTTTGCACCAGCCTTCTGTACGAGCACATATATTTTAATATGTACTAATACATATGACATAATAACACATCGTTCTATAGTTAGTTTTGTAGCACTACATAGAAGCAATAACTGATTTTATATTCGCAATGTAGCATGCAAATTTATTATCACCTTGACCTAGAATCGTCATAATGATGCATGGATCTCTTTGATCAGTAATCTAATTAAGCATTTATTTAATTCAATTGTCTTTTCGTCGTGGCAAACAGAAACGATAATGTTATTCTAGGTTTAGATTAGCTGTCCGAAAATTTTGTTGACATCTTTCAGATTATTAAAATCAGTCTGCTCTCTCCAACCAGATATTTTGGTCGGATTTACTTACATGTAATTGAATTTCCGTTCAGAAACCACCAAAAGGTAGTAAAACGCATGCTCTTCAAAGAGGCTTAATAGAAATCCAAAATATTTTTTGTTTCGGAGTTCTCAAGCAAAATAATACACATTAAACCCTCAACAAAAATACGAGTACATATATCTTCGACCACCTATGTGTATGACTAATGAGCACAGTTATCATTACCGGAAGAGTAGAGGGATGGATTATTTCCTGAGATTCAGGTATAATAATGTGCCAATAAGTTAGGTTAGTACCTAGATGGAAACTAATCTGTCTTTGTTCTTGACAAACCTAACCTATTCTAATCTAACCTAACGATTATATTCCAAGGTTCCCAATACTATATAAGAGACCGGGCACAGTCATACATTTCATCAGCTATTCACATTTGTTTGCACCACCAACGCAAGATACGCGCATCTGTTTTGACGAACCTCACTCAAGCCGCACTGCAAATGACGCATAAAAACCAACAAACTCTTCACCAGCTCGTCACGCTGTCGCAGATCTCAATGAACTGCAGTCTTCGATCCGAGTTTTTTCTCCGTAGTTTTTACTTAATTGCTGAAGCGTAGTTCCTTGTCCCGCCAAGTTGTCTTTTCAGCAACGAAAATGCCGACTGGTTTCTTTGCTTGTTTGGAAACCACTGCCGAGTTTTTCAATTTCCTGCTGGTTGGGGTAAATTTTAATGGTTGGGTGTTTTTGTGATGTGCTGTCCCTTCATTGCGATAATTTTAGCTAAAACTACTAGAGACAACGTGGCCACTCGCGCGTGTTGTGTGTTCGATGAAGTTTCTTTTTATGAAGTACATCATTCACTACAATAGTTTCCAACGTAGCAAAAATATAACTAAAAAGAAAACGTAGTGTAGACGAATATTCAGTCATCAATTCATAAAATAATCGTCGGGAACACTGTCACGAAATTGTTCACCTTTCACCTTTTCACGAGTGGGTGAGAGACCCTATAATGGCTGGCCGTATCGTAACAGCGCAAAGTAGAATTTTTATGTTCAGCCACGACTTTTATTGAAATTTCATCCGTTCATTCTTTGCGAGTGTCAGTTAATATCATAACTACATAGGTATGTGATTTTGCCATTCACTTATGGGAAAGATGTATTCATAAAGTTTATGCACTTCAATTGCTCATTTATATAATTCGGAAAGAACAGTTACGTTTATGTTTGCTAGATGTGTGCTTCTTGATATTTTGTTTGCCTGGATATGCAACGAAATTCTCTCAGAGAAATTTATATCTCTCTTACTTAGTATGCTTGTTATAGGTCTTATTACCAGTGGTCTTTATAAACTACTACACCATTCTTCTACTGTTTTGCATGATATTTCTTTATGGCAGCAACGATTCCGTGCATGCACCGAAATGGCAAAAGTAGCGGACTGGCACGCCGTTGTTATTCTCCCAAACTTTATTCATTTTTTCAGCTTTCTCTCTCTGATCCAGTCAAGGCCGGCGGGATTTTCTCGCCCATGACTGGAAGTATCGAGAAGCCAGTGCTGCGTATCGACGGAATATCGTCGGAATTGCTGCGCCTCTGCGATAATATCGAGACTGGCCTATCGCAGTCGACATTCCAAGCTGTAACGACGGCCGTAATGGCTGACGGTAGCCAAGCCGGACCTTGGTGACGATCAGACCTTTTTTTACAACGGTCGCAACGATTAAATTGAGTTGCCTGATAAGGTCTCGGCATTGAAAAAGAATTATTTCAAATGTCATATAGAGTAGTAGTAGTGGTAGGAATTTTACCAGCGCATCATAGGCACACTGCCTATATCGCGCCGGTAAAATGCCATATACAGATTCATTCATGGCCTCTCTTAATAATTATAATACTTTCCGTTTCTGCAGCTGTACTTACTCTTCTGGTGCCAATTAGCCTATATCTGCAGTACGAACCAGGGCGTGTGGGATTTTCAGTAGAGGCTGCAATCAAAGTTGACTGAGCTTTTACCTAAGATCTTAGGAAGAAACATAATCGTTGTGCCCGCCTTCAAATGTACAGTATATTTATTGCTTTTCGCCGCTAAAGTTTCGTGATAGAGTAAATGCCATATAGAGATTTACTCTGTGTCAAAACCCTAACGGCGAAAAGCAATGCAAATACTGTACATTTGAAGGCGAGCATAACGATTGTGTTTCGTCTTAAGATCTTATTTAAGTAGTAGTAGTAGTAGTAGTAGTAGTAGTAGTAGTTTTTACTAGCGCTTCAGTGGCACACTGCCTATATCGCGCCGAACTATTCCTGTGTTAACCACAGGCTCGGGCGCCGACTAAGGCGCGTTTTAAATTCTCAATGATTTTTGTCTCGGCTTTTCTGCCGGTAGGTCTCAGTGTGGTCAGTGCGCTACTGACAGGAAAAAGGCGCAAGTTGAGCATCTCCAACCCCTGGGCGCGGCTGAACGCTTTCGCTCAGCTGCGCCGCACAAGGGAAGGAAACGAAATACGAGAAGGTAGAAGTCTAGCGGGAATAGGTCAGCCACTTCGATCTGCAGCCCACCTCCCGAAACAGAAGGGGAAGTATTGAGAGCCTACCTAACATTACAAAACTGACCTCATCAGCAGGAACTGCGGCAAATTGCAACATCCCCTGCGGAGAAGGCACTCGGGACCCTTGGGTGCGTGATGCCCAAACATATTGTGGCAGGAAGATCTTAGGTAAAGGCTAAGTCAACTTTTATTGCACCCTATAATGAAATTCTCTAAAAATTTCTTTTAGCATAGGCGGGACAACTTCATGCAAATTTAATACTTTCATGACGAAAAGAATCATTTTCAGAGTAGTGCGACTACTGAGTTTGGCTGCAAAACATTGATGAAAAAGAAATAATTTAAATGAGGGCTGTGGCGCTTGAACTAGGTTCTTAAACTTCGGCAAGTGACACCAAAATCAATCGAGTTTTGAGTTTAAGTTCTGTTGGTAGTATATGTATAAACAGTGAAAGCAAAATACAAATTCTCATAGCAATTCGCTCAATACTTGTCACCTAAGAGTATTTGTAACAGGTTATTCAGCGGCACATACAGACTTGAGAGTATAATCATAGGCCAAATCTAAACGCAAATCTGTATATGAGTAATTACCAACAAAATCGGCGACCATCAATAACCAACGAGCAATTATCTATAACAACATTATCTGTTGTGCATAGCACATACCGTAAAGTGGGGTTACTTCGTCCGCCTGTGGTAACATTGTCCAGCTGGTTTTCTGAAATTGTGCAAAGTCGACAAAGCATATACGAGTAGTTACAGTGTAGGTATATAACGTGTACTGCATTTATGCTGATTCGTGCGTTTGTCCATTTTATGTAAATGGGAACAATGTTACCCCAGGCGGACAAAGTAACCCTACTTTACGGTACATCATATTTTCTCAACATACCTTGTTTGCGGCAGTTTCGCAATGAATTTATCAAACTAGATCACAGATCTAAGTGATTATAGATATTAGTTTCTCATTGTTTAACATCCGCGTATAAAACATTCATCGCAGACAATGTCGCTAATGAGTCTTTCATCAACAAGACAATGGAAAGCTTTATGATCACATTCGGAGCTCCTGACAATCCATTCGTGTGTCAGTCTGGGCTGCATATGCTGGTGTCATTGTCGTCAGTTTGGCACCAGAGGTAGGCGTGGTTTTTTGGGGACCTTTCTTCTTACTGACAGCCCGGTTTTGCTTGGAATTTTTGAAAGATCACCGGCCAGTGGCCCTCGGCCATCTACGGGCCGAAGCTTTTCAGCCACAACCTTCCAGCTAAAAATAAAAAAGACCTGTAATTACGAAAACCCGTCAAAATAAATTGCGGCACTGCAGATCCGGTGATTATATGAATATATATATCACTTGAACAAAGAAGTTTGCTGATAGAAACTTGTACTACTAAGTGATGAAACGAAAAATGAGCTTTTAGGATATGTATTGCGAGCAACGACCACACAGTTAAACATGGGAGTGGATTTATGCAGCTGTGCGATGTTTAATCTTCACTTGGCATTGGAAAATTAAAAAATCCAATTAAAGCGAGTATTGAAGTCTGATGATTATATCAAGATTTTGAAAGAAATCCGTAATTTATCGGCATAAAGTCTTCATCTAGGCCAACGATTACACCGTTCAGAAAGAGTATGACCCCAAATCTGTGTCTGCATTGTTGAAGAAAAAAATACAACTGTTTTGCCAAGCCCTTCCGGGAATCCTGACTAGAATTATATCAGCAAGTTCTAGCATGACCAGATAGTACATTATCAGGGCTAAAACTGCAATTTGGTTGCTTCGCGCCGCCGCGGCGGCGTTAACTTTTGCGTGGATAACGTCATGAGCTCAAGGTGAGTTCACACATCATCCATATCAACGCATTCATTCATCAATTTCATTCATCAATGAAAAGTAGCGTCGTTGTCGACACAACGTTGTGTACGCCACAAAAGGTAATTATAACGTTAAACGTCACATCAGTCTCCTCAGTTACGGAAATTTCTTTAAATTTGGAGTGAAATTAATCTGAGAAAATAGTGCACTTTTCTGTTATTTCTAGGGCAGAGTGGCACATTCGAACAAGAGGATGAACGAACTCGTTGATGTGAATGACGAGTGAACTCGCCCCTCGTCCTAAGAAAAACTTTCAGCCATGAGAACTCGGAGCCTCTGGAAACTGACAGTACGGTATATTTCGGGAGATAAAAGGTCGAATCTTAGTTAATAAATACAAGAACCGGCAGTTAGCAGCAATAAAAAAAGAAAAGTCATTCTAGTGATTATTATGAAAACATCATAGCCTATATTTCTTTTACCCATGTACATAGTGTCCATAAACTTACTGTTATTATAAAACATGTTTTCTTACTGTACGAATAATTTTATCGACAGAATTTTGAAAAATGGCTTGTTGCCTACTTTATCTCATAAAGCCTATTTAACTGAACTTTAAGATTTATATTCCTTTTTGCGTATTTATAAGCATGTAAAGCACTTAGAACTTTCCTAACAAAGTTTATGAGAAATTAGCGAAAATGTTGATACTGGAGCGTGTACGAATAATTTCGTCGCTAACTATGTAGGTTATGGGAAGTTATCGTGCCCCAAGTTAGGAGACTCTAAATGTCGCCATGACCTTTACCTAAGGCTTCATGACACCTTCCTCTCCGTACTCGAATTATTTTCTTTCTCTTTGCTCATCCCGACAATCATCTTCCTGATATTCTCCTTTCCTTACCTCAATAAACATCTAGTTTGCAAGTCTCCCACCGAATTCGCTCCCGTGGCGAACTCGTTTACGACGCAGGTGCAGTTGGGTAAAAGAGTTGAAAAACCTTCATTGAATGCAGATTCACACGAACCTATCTTGCCCGATCTTCTACTTCATGCACCGTGTAACAGCAGCTATCTAATATACTACCAACGACATGATATAATCAACAGCAGGTTACGTGCAGCAACGACTCCACACAAGGTGTAAATGATAAACCGCACCCCTCCTCCTCGTCCTCAGACCACAAATCAAGCATAATCTTCACCGTTGACACTGAGGGCACTCGTGTGAAGATCTCAAGCGTCACGATCTGAAGTACGACGGCGCGGTGCAGCAATGCAAGCGGACACAGTCGGCCCTTGTGCTCCCGGGCCGGGTCCTAGGGGGACGTCCTGCCCAAACAGTGCTTGTCGGTAGGCGACAAACAGTGTTTGAGTGCTTTACGTAACATACGAAAACAAAACTCTGTTTTGTTGCTAGGTCGTATGCTTGTTGTCACTACTGTTAGTGAAGGTGTAAGGGCATTATATGAACACAAACTTTGTCGAGTTGCATGGATGAAAGCTTGTAGTGACTACTACTGCAGCAGTCGAAATACTCGAGTGTTTTTCTTAGTAAATTAACACGAAGTGCTTCGTTGTTTGATCACATGCTTCTTTCCCCAATAGCTAATCAAAATACTTGAGTGTTTCAAGAGCAAATTTTATACGTTAGTGTGCAACCAACTACTGCGCAATGCTACTAATCGACATCGACGAAGAAACCCATCATTAACGACACAACTTTGTAACTTAAACTTGTACTGTGAGCAAGAGATCCCGGCCAGCTATACATTATTCCACATATTGTGTTGTGCCGCCTGGTAGCCTCCCTGTAAGTATATAACAACTTTATTACTTTGGTATTCTCATGTCACTATGTTTCGTTGCTAGCCTGGTAATTATCTATGCCGTCTGACGAAGCACGCAGTCGTTGTTTTTCAATCCCAAAAGTTGACGTTACACAGCACGCTCACCAATCCTGCCGGGACTGCACGACCTGTCAATGCAGTATGCCCTACAGTTCATCAATTAATCGGGTGACAAAATGCGCAAGCGTTCATTAAATCGGAGGTGGTGAGAAGGGGAGAGAGTGAAGCTATCTGTCAACAAGATCAATCACAGTGTCAATGCATGGAGGGGCGCAGAGGCACTCGTTGTTCGCTGTAAAAGCGAATACTTTTCGCAAAGCAGCGGAAAACGGTCAGGCTGCTTCCATGGCGGGTGCCAAAGACTTGCGTATAGGGAAGGACAAACACAGAAGTTAGATGCGCTACCGAAGGCTGTGCATCGAGATTAGTGCGATTGGAGTTGAGTCTAGAAGGTGATTCATGGCCTGTGACTACGTTTAGAAATTGCCAATACTATAGATATAGAAGGAAAGCGATACGACGGCAATGATGCATTATGCTCTTCTTTCCTCAAGATAGAAGCATCCTACAGGTAGAAAAAAGACACTTCTTTCCTTACTAAGAACGCATTCGATAAAATGTAATAATCTGCCATATAAAATTAGAACAACTGCAACACTAATTCCTCACTATGTAGAGGACACTTCCTTTGTTACTTTAACAACACCCAATAGATAGAAACCAACGATCTGCCTTATAAAATTAGAACAACTGCAACACTAATTCCTCACTATGTAGAGGACACTTCCTTTCTTACTTTAACAACCCCCAATAGATAGAAACCAACGATCTGCCTTATAAAATTAGAACTGCAACACTAATTCCTCACTATGTAGAGGACACTTCCTTTCTTACTTTAACAACACCCAATTGATAGAACCGAACGATCTGCCTTATAAAATTAGAATACCTGCCACAGTAAAGGACACATCCTTTTTTACTTTGACAGTACCTAATTGACAAGAAGCAATTAACGATCTGCCTTATAAAATTAGAACAACTGCAACACTAAAGGGCTCATCGTATAAGGGAAGTCGTATCCAGGTTTCGAAGTTTCGGCTGTAACTCAAAGACAATGGGGCGCTCCTAAGCCGGCACCAGAACTCGACCAAGCCATTTATGGAGACCCCCAATTTCATTTTGTATTTTGCCGCGCCCGGCGAGCCAGCAGCCAAGCTCTTTCGTAAAGCCCCCTGAAAAAAAATGTCGTTGCCAAGGCCGATGCTTCTCCTCCCTCCGCCTTGAGCTCCAGCAGCGAAGCAATAACGGCAATGGCTCCCACAACGACGCTTCCAAACTGCCGGTCACCCGAAGCTTCCGAAAATTATGGTCACCCAGTGAAGATATATTCTTTGCGCTTGCCAACGGCCTTTATTAATTAGGCAAAATTAACATTTAAGAGAAGACTGTACTGCACCAGGCAGAGAGACGAAAGAGATCGGCATCAAAGCGAAGGCCCAGGTATTTTCCTGGTCTAAAGGCCGTCGCGAATTCATGAATACAGACAAGATAATCGTGCGCGAGCGCCCGGGAAACCAGCAAGTACTTTCAAAAATGAACTTCTCGTAAAGTTTCAAAGGCCAAATTCCTGGCATGTCAAGGAGTTCAAGCACAGGTCGTATAGCTGACCTGGGCTCTCCTTAGCTCGGTGCTAAATCCAAAAGTTTGGCATGAAGGGTCATGCAAAATTCAGAATTTGGAAAATTTCTTGACAGCTCAATCTCAGCTTGTGTGGAGGGCTAGTGAAATTTGCTCAGGGTTTCATCTCAGCATGTTATAGCGAAAATAGTTCATTGTGATGCTAGTCCTGATATTGGGAGGGCAACATAAATTGTTAGGTGTCTAATCTGCACTCACGAGGCACAACAAAAATAGTACAGAGCCCAATTTCCTCAATCTGGAGGAAATGAAAAATGGTTGAACATCGTATCTCCTCGTACGAGGAGCAAGAAAATTATCTCGATGTCTAATTTCGTGAAGCTTGAGGCAAGGAATACTTACTGGGTATTTCGTCTTCGTATTTGGCGAGCAAGAAAAATTGTATCACTAACCAATTTTTCCGTCATAAGAAAAAATTCATTGACTATCAAGTTTCACATGCGACATCATTAAATATTGGTTAATATCTCATCTTACCCTGATAGGAACAAGAAAATAACTTTATACGTGTCTCTTTACTTGCTAGGGGTTAAAGAATATCGTCGAACTAAGACATTCGTAATTTTTCCTCGCCCTTCGAATGAAGAAATGAAGCAGTCAACAAATGATTTTTGTTCTCGCATTTCGAGAGTGACGTTAACCAAGTGATTAAGAAAACCAACACTCTAAGGCATCATTATCTTTCTTAACAATCAATTACAACAACAACTCGCAGATTGTTGCTGCTGGCACCATTACGCTGTCTGGAGGAAATGAATCACCGTGTGACCAGGCTTCGGTTGAATTTATTTATCGTAAAAGTTTCAGTAACATCGTGAGAACAGCGATATCGGGCGACCAGCAAGACTGTGTAAGGGAAAACTTTGGGAAATCTATCGTGGGAAATTCGCATCACGACAGTCGATATCGCCCGTGAGATCTGCTTAACGGGTCATCCGTGACCGCCAGGCAAGGGAAAAGCGCTCCCCAGACTGCTTGACTAACTTAAGATAGTGTCCAAAAATGTCTATGTTTGATTGACTGGCAGTGTTCTACTGATAACAAACCTCGATTCAATTAATATAGTCAATGTTTTAATAAAGCGCTAAGTATGCTGTATGGTGCATAGCTCAGGACTTACTCCTCAGTTAAGTGTTCAACCCGAAGGTGCTTGCAAAAAGTATAGTGGTTATAAATGTTGTTAAAAAATGAAGGTATTTTGAATGTCTAGTAAAAATGAAGCATGACGTATACGCTTTCTTTAATATAAATAAGAGTATAAATCAACGCTCGTGAATGCATTCACTTGTATTCTACAGTTTATACCTAGTACCTTCGACACTACCCCCACCTCCTCCACTGCAGTGAGTGCAGCAAGTTCACCTTCGTTATAAAGTGCATAAACTGGTGCAGCTCTGACATGAATTGATTATATCATTATGCATAATATGTTACTGTGTTCATTATCCACTATGAAACGCTCTCTGCGCACATTAGAATTGTTGATACTGTACCAACATATATTCATAATTTGAATTTATAGCATTCTCAGCATTAACGATGAATGAAGGATCAATGTACCAGCAAAGTTTCATAAAAGATAACTAATTACAAATTCATAATTAAATTTTCAACATAAACTCATCTCATAAATGTGAATGATGAACCAATGTATGAGACACATTCATTTAATTTGATTTTCTATTCAATACAGACGAACCAATGAGAGACAAAGCGATAACAGACGCAAGGAATGCATATATTGATTGAGAAGAAATACACATTCATCAGAATACGTCATCAGTAAAAAAGCAAATCTAATTTTGATTAATTTAGGTAATATTTACATTCTAAACTTAACTGCATGTCGAGAACCGATAATTTGTGTTTCTGAATTCGCATATCTTGCTGATAAACATAATCCTTGCTCCTGTTTGAGGTTCCAGTATGAATTAACAAATATTTTAATGAAGTTTCATCCATCAAGCATAATATTTTTTTTACATTTTCAGGGGGCTGTCAAATTGTATGATCAATATTTGTATACATTTCTTCTTCAAAATATGCTGTTGTAACTTCGGTTCTAGCCAAATCACAAACACTGTCGTATACTAACTACAACACCTATTAAAATAAGATTAATATTGAGGAGTAACCTTGTCTTAGAACCTCAACACCAACCTCATGCATCAAGAGCCCCAGCTTTGCCTGGAGAGATACCCATCTCAAGGTCAGTTTGCAAACGAGTTTCGTGCGCACTTGATTTTCTGAGCAGGTTAGACTGGAAATTTTCTACCTAGGTACTGCCCTGCGTACTTTGAATTTCGTTTTTTTTTTCTCTCTCTCTCTTTTCATGTGCTGTATCTATTCTGAAATCCGGAACATTATTAATCGATGCATGGACTATTGCCAAAATATCATTACTCAAGTTTGTATTAACAATAAAAAAACACATGTTCATTAATATGGTCTGTTTTATAATGAATTCAATTTTTTAAGTATCTAGGACTCCAAATGTATGTATAGTCTTAAGTACTCAACCTGCATTTGTCCTGTGTTTCGGGAAAGGTTTGACAACATCCTGCAGCAGAGAAATATCAACACTTCTGTGTCTGTTCACATATTTTTTGTCGGTCCATTTTCTGCCTTACTTGCTGCATTTATGAAACACCAACATTTAATCAATCTAACCACATCGTGCATACCACAGACAAAGGAAGACAGGCACACAACTTCTAAGCGCACTTCAAATCGACCGTTTCAAATCGACAGACGAAGGAAGACAGGCAAACAACTTCTAAGCGCACTTCAAATCGACCGTTTCAAATCGACAGACAAAGGAAGACAGGCAAACAACTTCAAAGCGCACTTCAAATCGACCGTTTCAAATTGATAGACAACGGAAGACAGGCACACAACTTCTAAGCGCACTTCAAATCACCGTTTTAAACCGTTTTGACCTCATTATTCTCTTCTTGGCGCAAGTGGAGATATCTAAATAGCACTTGTAACATGGTTACAAACACGCAGTTTAACGCATGCGATCAATTGCCACGTCATCATTGTCGCCAATTCTTTCGAAAAAGCTGCAGAAATACACGTCTGTATTCATTTCTCAGTAGGTAGTGCATAAGACTAAGACATGCGGCAAATAGGTATTGACAACATCTCCTGAGAAGTTAAATTTTATAGATTAGTATCTATCCTCAACCATAATGTAGTTTTTGCCAGTAAGGAAAGGAGAGACGAACTGCTTTGCAGAACTGGAATTGGCTGAAGTTATAATATCTTTTGACATCGTAGCTCAAAGATCAGGCAGGGGCGTGAACTATTCTGGGTAAACAAGAAACATGACCATTATAATAAGAACCAATAAAGTGATGCAATGTGAACTTTCTTGGACTCAGAGTAAAAAGAAATATTGGCAGTGAGTTGGTACATGAGTATTTTACCATTCAGCTGATCAATTTTCTCCAATTTAGTACCTCATTTCAGCACGGAGACACCAATCACCCAACAAACAATGTATGGATATGTAGCGGGTTAGTTATGTAAAGATTTGAGTTGAGCTCAGTGCGACACTCGTCATTCATTAAATTTGAAAACATATCCAAATTTTCTACGTTTACTTTGAAGCTCAGGAAGGAACAGAGATAGACAACCCCTTATCAGTTGAGGCCCCAAGATAAGATACCCATAGAATCGCCCGGAAGAACATCAAAAGTGATAAAAAAAAACGGTAGGTAAGCCTTTGACGGAAGCTGCAGATACAGCACTCATAGGAATAACACGCAGTGCATGGCACTCTTAACATTACGGTGACATACTCGAGCATATAACAATAGAGTTCATTGTTTAGAAGCTGCCACGGTCATAGCTGGCTCTGCAGTAATGCATGTGTGTTGCAGCTCTGACTCCAATGTCTTTACGGTCCAAAATTCCGCTCCCTTCTGTTTCAAATGGTGCCATTCCTATGGCAAATTAAAGGCAAATGCAAGAGAAAAATGCTTAATCTTTAGCGCACGGAACTAGATGGCTATTCTATGGTAAATTCACGTAAATATCGGCAGAAAATGCTTAACCCTTTACGCCCGGAACCAAGTGACAATTTAATAGCATATTAACGAAAACTTTCGTTGATACATGCTCAACCTTTTACGCCCAGTACTACTTAATTTCGTCAGTACATTTTAGATTAATGCGGATCATATAGCATTGTTATTATTTATAAAATTTCTCAATTAAGGCAGTAAATTTTCGTTTTGGTGTTTCTCCTGCAAGAATTAAGCATATGGGAAGGTAAAACGCGCAAACTTCAAGTGAGTTTTCAGCTCATATGAAAAATTTTTAAAAAATACTTGCTTTGAGCCTTTCATGGAACAATGAAGGTCGTAACGTAATTCATTCTTATATACACTGAGAAAATTTTTGTATGCACGTAGGTGTTTCACAGAGAAGCATCAAGATGCACGTGGGTGTTTCATTGCGTAGTTCGGTGTGTCATCGCAGCAGACAGAAGAACATATTTCAGTGAGAAAAACATATTTCCAGAAAAATAAAGTGAAGAAAAGTCGCATAGCTTTGTTACACGAGCGAAGCGAAACGCAGTTACATACTAACACGCAGATCGCTATTGTTTTTCAAAGTTTCGTCTCTTCAAGTGCATAAATTTTAAACTCTTTTTGGTGCATCTTGGTGCATTATCGGCTTTGTCACAAAACTAAAACACATTAGTGCATCAATTCGTGTCAAGTGCATCATAAGACCCAATATGCATCATCACAATGCACTTTATTTTTATGATGCACTTGCGTGTTTTGGTTTTGGGACAAAAATGCATGCACTTTTGATGCATCTAAATGTATCGCAATTTCTTTCATTGTATAAAAACATTACACAAGGGCCTAAAGTTACCAACACTATCACAAGTTTGGTACTTTCATTACAGAATAAACAAAGTCGTGACAATAGTCTAAGGCAATAGAAATCCTTTCGCTTAAGAGCAAAATCAACAAAAAATATCACTAGTTTTGCATTCTACTCCTTCTCAGAATTTTCATTGTTTATGGACTAAAAAAAAATTGGAGACAATATTCTAAAGCCAAGAGATCATGACGCCTTGGACTCAGTTCTCGTGACATTGGACGTGTCAAATCTACTGCTTGCCTCACGTATATACTTTACTCAAGTTAGAACGTTCAGTACCAGGTTATGCTACTTCTCTTCAATGAAATTTTATCCAGTAATATAATAGTAATCTTTGTAAGAGAATAACACAGCCAGGTGTAAATAGGGTTAAGGGATACAAGGGATGTCCACTGACTGTCTCATTAGCCATGAAGTGATCGCTAGCGCTGCTCTCGTTTTCTGTCAGGATTGAAAGAGTCAATAAGAGCAGATTTATCTAGGTTCATGAATGATCTTTCTAAAATCGGTAGCGTTTGTAGGGTGAATGATTCAAAGATTATACGCCATGTCAGAAGAGAGGTGAAGATATTTCTTTTTATGCACAAAAAGAAGTTCATCGTGAAAAAGATGATCAATCAGCGAGTAACTCCTTTAAAGTCCCGACGCTAAAGATAAGTAAATTCTGCTTCTATCATGGTGGTCGGAAGCGTTGTAAGAGACGGGCGAGTGACACTTCGTAATTTCGTCAAGGAGGTTGGTACAGTGGAACTCCTCGGCGTAGACAGGCATATTGCAGCAGTATCGGGAGGAGTTTCAGTTACAGTTGCAAGATAAGGGTTACAACGTGCTTAATTGTTTCGTCTACATTCGTAAACGAAACATTCGTCAAACAGTTTCTTTGGCTAACACCACATAAAATCGTGAAGTTGTACAGTGGAATATATCACCAAATCAGTTTTACTGCACCTTTCGGCTCCTCACTCTACGTGGCTGCCGCCATTGCTACAAATTACAACAATTATATGGGCCCCTTATACGTGAAGTCTGCGATTCCCTGGATTTCTCAGTTTCGGGGGTCTCCTTTTTAGGATTTTCTCTATTTCAGGAATATTTTTTGGGGGACTTCCACTGTACTTAAAATCAACTGTCTCTATATGTTAAAGACTTTTGTAAAATGTTTTGATGCTCCAGATCAGGACGTATAACGATTCAAAGCAAGTCACGCCAGACCAGGACTCTACATCCGTCCATTGATCGAATGCTATGCAGGAATCCTTGTAAAAAAATTAACGCCAATTGTACAAACAATAATTTTGGCATTGTAGCTGAGAAGACTAACCGGTGTGATCAATGACTGCTCAGTTTGGTTGACGAAGCGTTCAAGTCGAGCCCCCAAAAAGTAAAATGTTGTTTCAGTTTTCCTCCAGATGACCATGGCAATCCAGTAAACCTAACGAAGCCACGAGGGCTTATGGCTTTTTTGCAACGCAATGGACTCATTACTGATATCAATACAAATTACATTGAGCAAACAAATGTTTGCGTTATTAATGGTAAATGTTCAATGTCAGGGTTTTCAAGTATCGTTTTCACTACACTTGCAGTATTAATAAATTTGAAATTAGTACCAATTCACCTACTCGATGAATAAACAAGAACAGAACTATTTCATACTTGCAGCGTTTAGATTGCGGTAGACTCGCAAGCGTTAGCACCGGGGATCGAGCCTTTCTGCCTATCTGTGATGCTTGGCTTACTGCATCGACATTCTAGGTGTTCAGATGCTACTGTGGGGGTACTGACACTAACCAGTAGTGACAATGGTTGGGAGGCCGCAGTTGTCGCATGCGCTTTCCGTTTCCGATACCATACTACGGAAAACCTGTTGTCGGCTGTACACACAAACTTATCTTGAGCTGGCAGGCAGTTAGCTGCAGCACAAACCAGTACCAGATTGACTTCACTTCTACCTTAAAGGTAGATAAATAACCCTCATTTCAGAAGTATAATGTATAAAGTGAACAAAAAGCAGTGTCGTTTTTTATCTCACGCTATACTGTTTCCAAGGAAAATTATTCTGTAGCTCATTAAATAAACAGCGAGTTTTAGACTCCTGAAAATCTAACTAGACCTCAATTACCTACGAAAATTTAGAAATTTCTATTGATGTTTGGAGTTAGTAAAGTCAAAACAGCATTTCCTACCTGCTTCCAGCTCAGCTGCTCTTAGAGTTATCACAGTGGCAGTATCACTCTTCGTAGTGACGTATGTATATAATACATACTGTATCTGCGTGTGAATATGTATCCATATGTGTATAAAGTTCTTTTTACATTGAATAATAATATATAGAGTTCATTCATAAGCAGCTCTACGTAAGCAAAGGGTTAACTCCGCAATAACTGGAGGGAACCTCAGCACATCTATCACTCAAGCCCTGCCGAAATTCCTCAGATTTAACAGCGATTTTTTATACAAGCCCTTTGGCGAGAGACGCTGAGGGGCTCAAGTAGCGGCCAGCCTGGACGCCTGGGCACATACGAAGATTTATCGCCGGGTTCTCAATGCGCCTCAGAATAATTAGTAACTTTTGCCCCGCCTCCTTTGCGCTCGCGCTGAATGCGGTCGTACGAACTGGAATGTGCTGTGAGGAGGAACATTTCAGGCCTTGGTGTCTCAGCAATGCGTAAAGGGTGCAAAAAATACCAGAAAACTTTTGAAATTGTCCGATAATGCAGTAGTAAAGTACATACGGTTGTATAGCTCTGTATCTGCCGCCTGTAAGTTGTGTTCGAAACAACACGTCCCATTTCGTTAGCCAAAATTCGTCTCGTTCTCCCAAACTTCGCATTGCCGTTTAACTTTCTTATCTCAAATTTCATTTAGAATAATGGCCAGCTGCGAAACGGATTCGTATTTTTCCAGTAGTGGGTATTCCGTGATTTCCCATAACTTAGAATACCAAAATCGTCACGGATGAACAGTTTTCAAATTTGCTGTTTCCGACATCATTATTGGAAATCACAAAGTTTCATTTAAAAATAACGATTAGAGTTTTGGGAGTTTTACAAACGAATAGATTATACTGTAAAATTTCAGTTCCTGATCAGATCTTCCGTTGTCAATCCAAAAATCGTATTAAAGTTTGACAAACCGATTTTCAGTGCATGATTTTACAAGCATGTAAGTAGTACTAATCTTACTAATATTACTGCTAATCACTGTCCAAGTGAGCAGGTCCGAAGTGTAGCTGAAGAATTGAAAAAAACGGGTTCCCATTTTATAAATAAAAGCAAAATGGGTCCGTTCGTAATTTTCCATCGAAGCATTCAGGGTTAAAGGATTAAAGTTTGGCACAGAACAGAATTTATAGAAACTAACTTTATTTTATGGTATCTTCAAACGAGTTTTTGTTTTTCAAATAACAGGAGCATCTTCCATCAAAACAACGTACATCTAGCGGCGTTCTTTCCAGCGCTTTCTCTAGACCAAACGTAAACTCAAAGAGAATTACTTTGCAGCATAAGATTGGGCCGCATTCAGTTTAAAAACCGCAGGCCCGCATTTACGAATAGCCTCAACAATGGTTTCTCTAAAGGGCAGAGAATTTCATGTAGTATCGGCTCAAGACGGAAGCCTCTCAGGTTGAGCAACGACAGCATTGTTTCCAGAGGAAATTCCGGCTTTTCCGTTCACTTGGAGACGTTCCCTCACGTCGAAAGGTTGCGATGAGGTTGCCGGATATAAGACAGTAAAAATTTGTATGCGATTTCGTCTGTAGTTTGATTCCATTGCACAATTCCGCCATCAGAGAAGCAATTAACGCAATGAATTTTTCATACATTTTAGTTCCATTATGGTACCTGGTATAAATGTAGCTGTTACTGTTATGTGCTTTTTAGTGTATTAATTTTTATCACCAGTCAGGCTACCCTCTTCCAATTTATTTTATCCATTTTTCCTGCATTTTTTCTCTATTACGCCATTCGGGTAACTGTGTGCCAAATAATTTGATACATTTTCTGTACATATTGATCTCATTGCATCATTCAGGCAGCCCTGTTTCACTTATCTTCTTGACCCCATTTTGATTGTCCTCTTCACCGGAAGTCACCAACAGCACCGTTTGGGCTAGAAACGGATTTCGCTTCAGTATATTAGGCTCTATTAACTCCTTCCCAGTTGAATTGATATCAACCATGACAACATTCTCGCTATTGACCTCAGTCGCAGCAACATCTCTCTCACTTTACGCAGAGATCTATAGCCAACATGCTACATAATATCCATCATGTTGTGGTAGGCCATACCTTACTTGATTATTTAGCTCATTAAGATACTGCTATCCAAAATATCATCCCTTGGAATAAATGTAGGGCCGTACTTCAAGAATGCACTTCTTATCATGCACTGTCGCCATCTTAAGTCAGATTAACGTTTCGGTTTGTTTCTGTGAGTTTATTTTAACTGACTAGGTACGGTTAAAGTTTCCTTTTTCAGTGAGTTTTTGAGTCCGTCCTACACGAGAAGACAAAAGAACGGAGCTGTGATCATACGCTGCCAAACACCAAACATTCCGAATAAGAAATAAGAGGGGTAGTAAATTAAAAAAAAATGTCGGTGTACGTGTGAACGAGCTATACAATGATCACCGGAAACACGCATGCATTTCAATAACGTATTAATTAATCAATTAATGCCAAAAAAATATTTATGTTAAGAATGCATCAATGCACAAATGCACATAGGTAGAAGCCCAGTATAGAGTCACCTCTAAAACTACGCAAGCATCTAATAAAACAATATTTCATAACAATATTATTGACAAAAAATCCTTATGAAATTTTTAGCGACTGCCAAGGTAATGCTCGCTCTTACAATTACAATAATCTACTATATAATAATTCACGTCGTGTTTTTATTTATTTATTTATTTATTTATTTATTTATTTATTTATTTATTTATTTATTTATTTATTTATTTATATATTTATGTCTTTCCTGTCACGCTCTATGGGAATAAGATAGGAG
>LQNS02278187.1:20912429-20942460 GCA_001587735.2 Parhyale hawaiensis | reverse complement strand
GAAGCCAGCGGGGGTTTTCCTGAAGGGCTAACTTACTGCCGTCATTTATCGCACACGTGCACCAGTCATTTAATAACCCAATATGCCGTCATTTACAATGACGGCTCGGGACACTAGTAATCCATAATAAACATACACTGTTAACATCAGAATTGCAATATAGCATTACTTAACCCTGCATTTGTGATAAAAAAAATATCGAGACATTAGATCCTTACAAAATAGGGCTCAGGATATACCCTACTTACCACACAATAGGAGCGCTCTGACATCCAGCCTTGCCTATTCACATCTAGCAACAATAAGGCATTGGCTACTCAGGTAATTCTTTACAGATAGGCCCTTTAATAAATTCCAAGTACCTGGGAATACGGCGGAAACAACGCATTCTTTCCGAAATTTACTAACTACGCTGGTGTTTAGACAGCAAATTTTACTGCACCTACGAGATAATTTCAAAATATTACCACCAACGTACCGGAAACTTTTTAGTTATCAGCTATGTTCTCGCACTGATCGTTGAGCCAACTGTTGCAGCACTTGCACGTACTACCACCCACCATCACATCAACTCTGACACTGAGCTAATGAGCTTGTGAGTGAGGTGAGGTTGCGAACGCTTGAGGCCACGGGACGCAGAAGCAGTTAACCGCGGCCCTCCTGCGGTTACAGGTAATCCTCCCGCCTTGCCTACAGGTTATGTTTTTTTCTATTCACCCTTTGAAATTCCGGCACTCTTGCGCGCGCTTTTTTTTTAGGGGCGAAAGATCTTAGACGAGTTTGCATGTGATATTTTATGCTCAACATGTCTTAGGCAATTTTGCATGCAATGTTACACGCCCATGTCACCTGCAATTTTTATGCTTAGTATATTTTTGACAATCTCTCATGTAATTTTTCGTGATCAATGTAGATTTGATAACTTCTCATGCAAGTATTCATACTCAATATATTTTTGACAATTTCGCATGCAATTTTTCATGGTCAATACATTACGACATGTTCACATGCAATTTTCTTTAACGAATACCACGTTTGACAAGTTAGCCAACGCTTACTGCGGAAGAAGAACGTTACAAGCAAGTACCTCTTAATTTTACAACGCAATGGTTAAGCAGAGGTCACACGTCATTCATATCAACGCTTTCACTCAACCGATGTTCTGTAGCGTCGTTGTTGGCACAAATTTGTGTACGCCACAAAAGTTATAAAAATGTTAACTGCCAAATTAGTTTCCTCCGCAGGTATCATTAGGCACTTACGGAAATCTCTTCAAATTTCGAGTGAACTGAAACTACAAAATCCGCGTACTTTTCTGCTGTTTCTAGGGCACAGTAACACATTCTGACAAGTGGACAAGCGAATGCATTCATATGAATGACGTGTGAACCTGGCTTTAGTCTGTATTTTGGTTGTCTCCATACTCCCTTCCATCACGTTTTCATTAATGTTTTTATTACACAAAAGTGAAAATTGTCAGCGGCAACGACTTCCTTACATTCCCAACCTGAAGTGTTTGGTAGATAATCTGATGCCGCCCTCATAGATACTCGATAAATGCCAAAAATTTTCCTATAGGGATATATATGCTGGAATAGAAAGAGGCATCCCTATCAGAAATTTATGTGCGTTTATCTGATGTTATCGGATATCTTGCACTAATTCTCCATAGGTAGCCTATATATGTACGATTGGGATATGCCCCGCAGATCATACCCCAGGTAGGGAACGTTTGGTTGGCAACACTGGGTTTTCGGCCGTATCGGGCGGAACCGGTTTGCCCGTTTCGCCCGAAACTTGACCCATATATGCGAATCAAACTTCAGGACCGGAGTCCAAATATATTAGCCGTTTTCTTTCCAATGTTGTTTAGATAGAACTTGTACTTTACGTAAGAATAATATGCTCCATGTACGTATGGAGCACTGGCAGGAAAAGGGTTGAGGATAGTTAGATAAAATTACGTGCGTGCATCGAACACGCCTGACTGTAGGTGCCAGTGAGTCTTTTTCATCAGATAACTATAACTTATTTACATCTTATTCTGTATGCGGTCGCTACTATTCCCATCACTTAAGATATATTAAAATTTGTAGACTGCACCGCAGTTGAGGGTCTACTTAATATCACAAACAGGGTCTCAGGCATATATTCTAGGATGCCCTTTTCTTGTCAGAGTATAACTTGGACCTCACACTTCTAAGGAGGGCTGTCCTGAGTGCCTTTTCCCCTGGAGATAGTACCGCTCGCCGCGGTCCCTGTTGACGAAGTCAATTTGTAGAGTTAGGTAGGTCCTCTACACTTTCCCTCTCTGCGCCTTATTCCTGCCGGTAGTAGTGCACTGACATCTTGGCACCAGTAGAACTCATCGCAGTTCGCATTAAACTTGAGTCCTTCCGGCAGAAAAACCAAGAAAAAAGGAGTGAGAATTCGACTCGATGCAACTTAGTTTTGCTGCTTTAATAATGCTTCCACTACTTCTACTTTTACTACTACTATCACAAACATGTCCTACAGCAAACACACGAAACTTTCGATACGAATATTTCTTACTTGACAGAGGAACATCAAAGAAAATAATAGTAGTTATTAATATGACATTGCAAACACAAGTGCATCAATATTTATATGAGCCATCACCCCTTAAATTAATGACAATCATTCCACCTTAGATACACCACTAGCACCTAAAAATATTCATAATTAACGTTAGGTCTACCGGTGACGTATTTATCCTTGTGAACGTGAGCTTCTTACTAATATATTAATTTTCTTTGCTTCACTATGAGCATTTCTCTAAGTGCTATGTTAAATTGAAATATATAGCCTGAAATTTGCTGAATTTACCGTAGAATTCACTTGCAAGGAGCAGCTCGTGAAGTAGTGAATGCGTCTATATAATCACACTTTTTTTTGTAATAGGTAGTCTTCTTTTGCAGGCCTTCTCGGCTTTGTATGCAGTCGGTCCACGTACTTGTAAACAAGTATTTTACTAAGCTCTACTTAGAATCGTGATGACAGCGAATAATCAGCATTACGTTATTTCAAAATAGACAGTAGATAATGTTATATATATATATATATATATATATATATATATATATATATATATATATATATATATATATATATATATATATATAATATATATATATATATATATATATATATATATATATATATATATATAGAATTAAATGTAGTTTCGAAAACTAGCTTTGTTTACGCGGAAGTTGCTGTTAAGCATATTGCTTTTCAAATTAAATGCCTGTTGCTCATTTACAATTTGTGTCGCAGAATAATTACGAATCTAAATTTGCTGTGATTGGCAGGCTTGAGAGTCCAATATGAAATGTACTTAATTGTAGTTCGATGTAGTTCCTTCATTATTTACAACTCTTCGGATTTCCGAAACAAAGCAAAGGAGATCAAAGCAGAACACTTTATATATTTTGCATTTCTGAGAATTCATCGCTACATATTTTCCATTACTAATAGCTGGCAGCTTTGATAGGGGAAAGAAATCAAGTGCTCTGTTGAAGTGGAATGATCTGTCACCTCTTCTGATGCTTTATACGGCATTTCTGAAAGTCATGCAATCAAAGTATAGTACATGGGAGCACAGGTAGGGAATTTTGAAAATCAGTATATTGAGCAATCCGATCGTTTGAGTAAGGTAAATTGAGTTTGACTGTAAGCGAGAAATCCACATTCACTAGTTTGTGCTGTAGATAGATGCCCCAGGGCTATGCACAGTTGTAGTCGATTACAGAGTGCTAGAGCTATTGCGTCAAAGGCTGAAGGCGAGTAAGACAACTGCAACCCCGCAATCATCCCTATTTCTGACAATGGTTATGAATGCCAAGGCAGTATCGTCTGAATGGCGGAAATGCTGACTATATAGGCAAGCCGAACACTGTAAGAATTCATCTGTCTGCTAAGGAGGGACAATCCTTCTTACCAAAGTCCGTGAGGCCGACGCTCTAATATCCTGTGACAGTGGGACCTTATATTCATTTTGCTTTACAATGCAATTGGATAAGATCATGCAAGAAGAACGTTATATGTGACACGAAGGCACAAGTGAGGGTGAAAATCAGCACAGTACGACAATGCGTGGACACGCTTGTGCGTTTCCTGCCCTACAAACAAAAAAAATGCGTATATTGGCTCATCTATATAGATGTGCTGATCACCGTATAAGGGCACCGCACTCGAGGTGTTCTGTCTTAAGGCAAACATTGGGGGAAATCGATAGCTCAAAAATAAGAACAGTAGTAAAGTAGCTATTAACCTATAGCACCCGCCAACGGTCTTCAGTTAGAAAAATATTTCCGTTCAAAGTATATGAATTGGATAAAAAGTAACAATATTAATCCAGAGGCACACTGTTACATGTCTAAAATAATACATTCGCTATATAATATGAGGCCACCTAACTTACTGATCCACAGCTACCGTGGGGGCTCTTACTTTGCCCAGAAATGGGAGTGTAGTGAGGTGTGTCTCTAAACTTTCCGTCGATGGTACAATCGTGTTTGACGACCTGTGGTCGACTGCAGCCGTATTTACTTCACTTGAGCCAGTTGACCTTTATCTGCAGCACGAACCAATGCGTGTGGGTTTCCCAGTGGAGGGCGATATCAAGTTAACTATACTTTACCAGCGCTCTCCCCCCCCCCTATGTCAAATAAAAACTTCTACACTTTAAAGCAACAGAAACTTGTAATAGCTAAGCTGTTTAACCTTTTCAGCATTCATTATATCATCACTCCTACAAAAAATGAGAAGCTTTAATTAATTACAAGCCTAAACCTCCCTCCCGCTGGTACTCAGCGATAGACGCCACTGCAGTTACCCATTAATATAAATGAGATTCATCCGCCTCTGAGCCCCATTCCAACTTTCTACGACACAAGGCTCCTTTGTACTCAAGCCACTTTCCACTCGTGTACATCACGGCCCGAACGTGAGCATCGTAAGTGATGTCCTGTGCTCGTACCTCGTGCGAGTTAAGTCACGTGCTTAAATGTGTACTACGGAGTTTGTTTATGACAGAAAGTTCTGTTCCGACGCATCGTCTGTACTTTCTTATATTCACAAAGTTCTACTTTCTAACGCCTTGGACGATACTGGCACCAGGACAAAAATAAAGTGGTATTAAATACGCGGTATATCAGTTCGCTAAGATACAGGGTACAAATGTTCCTATTAATTTTTTAATGTGACTAACAATCGACACTGGAGGACAAGAACTATATTTATGTGAGTGAAAAATAAATTACTCCGAGACAAATGACGATTTACAGCATCAGCAGCTACTGATTCGAATTTCATGAAATTTAGTAATTTCATGAACTTACTGGTATCACAGCCATACACATATAAACACATCATGTACCCGATGTGAACAGAATTCCTTGCTAAATAGAAAAATTCTTAGGTGATAATTTGATATCCGTTTCCGCCCATATGTAGATATCGGACTAACTCTTCCGATAGGGGATTAGCTATACAGTATATATTTAAGCACTCCCCCTCCCTCAAAGTATCATTTAGATCATTTGAATGTTTCTTTTATATACATTTCCTGCCTGTCTACACTTTTGCATGAGGGCATTTTGCTGCCCTGATAGCTTCAATAAAGCAGTGCATGTGTGAAACGAATTAAAAAACAAATCCTGAAATCAAATCTAAATGCCATGGAGAGCTCAACTCTCACCCATAGGGATTACGGGCAATTAATTTTTCACAATCTCAGCTGCGCCGGTTACGTCCCCGCTTTTCTATTTAGACAAGCACAGTTTATTTTTAACAACGCATGCGCTCGATGCAGCCACCACACGTATAGCGCGCTACAGTTAGGCCGCAATTATTGGACGGCATTTGTGCTTATACAGCCACTGGCGTTTCTTGGCTATTAAAATAAAAATACTGCACATTTCCATGTCAGGATATCGAAAAAATTATAACCCTGTAATTATTTGTTTATACTGAAGAATGACACAGCATTGCATAAAGCGAAGAGCTCAATAACCGTGTAAAAGATAACGACAAGTTTTTTCATGCACATACTCATCAACTGTTAGCGGTGGTAACAAGGCTATGTGTTCAGTAATCTTGAAGCATCATTGAGCGAGCGTTTCCCAAATCGTAGACGATATATTGTTTATTTCTGTTAATGGTAATCCTGTGGGCCATTTTTATTGTATTGCATTCGTTAGCAATAATAGACGTGTAGTTTGCATAGCATAGATTAATCAGAGATTTCGTCAAAATATATTTATTCTGTAATGGTAAGTGAGACAAAATACACATAGTACAGAAACATACACTGTGGCTAGTCTAGGACTACATTATTTTAGGTTTTTAGTGTTGAACATCGGTTCTGCAGCAATCCTAAACATGTGCAGATATTATTGTTTTCATTGTACATGAAAAACTACAAGAGTGCAAGAAAGAGTTTAGTCTTTTTTTCAATGCCGTTTTAATTTCAGAGAATACTACAGTAATTCGGTATGATTTACAGGGCTTATTGCTGCTGTTGGACCTGAACCCCCGTGCGTTGATTTTAAATGCGAAAGTTATTATTGATTGGCACACTTCTACTGGAAAAATAACATAATCGCTTCAGTTTCAAGCTGTCCGAGACTTCGGTCGCATCACCTTTAGTTTAGTTGATTTGCATCGATAGTAGCAAATTATAGGCCAACCTCACTTGGCAAGTATAAAGGTAGATAAACACGAGGATTAATGAATATGATCTCTTATTTGACGTTTCGTTATGATTGATAACTTTCGCTTTTCAGCCCAAGGGTTTTGTTTCTTGGATGTGAAAATTTTAGAATCTCTGCATACTTTTAGATCGAAACCAAGGCTTGATGAGCAAACCACTGTTTTCACTCTTGCAAATACCAACACTTAGCGTTTTAAAATATTATTTTTTGCCTTTTCTGTTATCTTTAAATCTCATTGCATTTTTACTTTATTAGACCAGAGGCTTCTAGATATTTTATTGCTGAAGATAACCTAAATTTGATAGGTCGAAACAGCCCATACGAAACTCTATTAATAAGTCCTCGTTTCTATTTTCTTTGTTAATCTTAATCGAGTTTCTGGTGATTATCCCCAGTTGCGTACCGAACCTCATGATAGAGACGTCTGACTACTGCTCAGCTAGTTAGATATAACTTCTATAGTTCAAACTGTCCCAACCTATGTTATTCTTGTCATTACGCATAGTTTTCGTATATTTTTATCTTACTATTTCAGTAACAATGTACATAGATCCTAATTAAGAAAGAAAATTCATTGTGTGCTCCAGAAAACACATGTATGTGCTAAATTTGGAGTTAGTGATGGCGTCGGTTCTTATGGAACTCAAAATCTCCTTTAGTTTGTTGTAATTAATGGCTAACAGGCAAAAAACGTTCGTCCTATTTATTTTTCTGACGTCATTTTGTAAACATGTCATGTTTACAACTGCACTTTCCATACATTTGAGAAGTTAGAAGCTACGCAATCATCAAACATAAAACTTATACTAAGTAGACGTCAAATCAAGAACATACGTATCTAAACATTGAAGGAGATGACATACAGTCACATACTCGTAGTTTCTTTTGTGAATTTTAAGCAGTTTTCTCCAAAAGAAATATCTAAATGTGATTGACCATCGTTTAACACCAAATTTTCTTTATAATAAGAGCTGTGCACACCACTTTTGATAATAACAAAAATTGTATTTTTTCTACGTATATCTCAAAATTCTTGCAACAATTTTATTCTCTTCAACAATGTTTGAAGTGATTTAGTTATTTTAGTTTTCCTTAAAACCCTTAGTTTTCTTTGAATCAGTTTTCTATGGTTATATTTTCCTTGTTATATTGAAGCGTAGACTGAAATAAATTTAACAGTTGAACTTCCATAGTTGTTTACCTAAGAATTATAATAATACTGGACTGAAACATGTCTAACGCCGTTTGCAGTAATAAATATAGTTCAGAAAGTATCATAAGGAATACCTTAGCTACAAGCACAGCATTTTTTTCATTGTGAATTTCTGGGTACAATCGTTTTACCAGTTATAGGCCCTGATAATTATTATAACTAGTGACCCAAACGCAACCCTTCTGTCGAATAAGTCATGAAAGTATGTATTTGAAAATATCTTACCATCTTATTGAAAAAGTTCACAATACTCCAAATTTCCCCATGTCCACAAAATCCACGAAGTTCACTAATTAAGTGCACAGAAGCAACCAAGTTCACAAAGGCCCGTGACCAGGCCTTCACAGCCGTGGGAATTCCTGGGCTCGATCGTATCCTGGATACGGTTTGGCAAATAAAATTTCGGTGCCNTTTTTTTTTTTTTTTTTTTTTTCAGTATTAGATAGGGGAAAAATAAGGCTTCGGAGAGACGGACGGACTGACAGACAGCTCTCTTATTATAGTATAGATTGATGCAAAAGGACTGTTACCCTGCCTGAAGGCAGAAGCTTCACGTTGCCCAGTTTAAACAGCAGGCAAAAATATTACGTTGATACCTGTGACTCACCGCACTGCTCCTTCGTTGTACTACATACTGGCGGTCAGGTTCTCATCTAGTAAGGACTAATAATAATATCATTTATTTCTCCAGCGTGTGGAGGTTTTATACATTGGTCCATAGTTCTAAGTAGCTCCAATGCGAGTTTACGCTATATATCTTTTCGTGTGCGAACGCAATTCAGAGTGTTCAAATGGCAAGCTAATTTTTTTTTTTTTACGCAAAAATTATGTAATACGATAGCGATTATATGAGCTGACCTAGCAAGCGGCAAGAGTTAAGTTTCAAGTATCTCTTCATATTTGTTGTCAGTTAAAACTTAGGAAGCTGTGTGCATTTATTTTATTGACTCGAAAGTAATGCAGCATTTGGTCATTTGCACTGCTTGTGCGAAACGATCGACTTTAGTGTGATCCCGGCATTTGGAAGATCCGCAGTTTGTCGTGCGGAATTGCCATAGGTCTGTAATTACGCACGGGTCACTTTTTTAAATCTGAAAGAATTCCATACTAAACCCAGTGGGACGACTTAATTCCGCTGATGAAAGGTTAAGGCCCAGTCTGGCAGCGTATTCTGGCAACTTTTTACGAATATACTTGATATACTATAGGCAGTAAAGCACTTACATTATGTATTCCATACACTCATTTTGAAATTTCCTAAATTTAATACAAACATATAACTCAAAGTTGACAAATTCATTCTCAGCGCAACACTTATCAGCCCTGCACAATTGTGGCACTACATACATACATACATACATACATACATACATACATACATACATACATACATACATACATACCAGGCACGTGCGATAAGAGTAGGCAAGGTAGGCAATGCCTACCCTGCAAGAAAAAAGCAAGAAGCTACATTTCATAAGACAACATAATTATGACCGTTAATTAGTACATTAATAACGCATGAAACGCATATTATTGCATTCTTGTATGTCAGGTAGGCATCATTTGCTTCTGCCTACGCGTGGCTGTGAGAAAGCTACCGATATTATTGTGTGATGCACGTCACGGTAAATTAAAAGGAGATACTTTCAAACCGGTCATTATTGCTGTACATCACCTAAGTGACGTCACGAGCATTTATGCCATCACGAACCAATAGCGAGGCTTGAAGGGCCCCCGCTGGGTCACGTAATAGCTGCATCAGCTGTGCGACATCAGTGATCATTGAACCGCAATGGTGCCAACACGAGGCAGAGGTCGCTTTATAAATTGCAATAAAAGTTCCAAAGATTGGGAGGGCCTTGATTTTTTCAATTTCCTTCATCTAATTTGCAATCGTGGATTGCAGCAAGTGGCAATGAGCTCTTAGTACACTCTTCACAAGCACACGGCCGAGAATATCTTTATACTATGGCTCCTGCTGTACGTCTGGCTCTGGCAACGGCAGCATTGCGCCTCGCTGCCGTAGTCATGCACCTGGGTGACGTCACGAGCGGAAAAAAAAAAGAGCTCTCCTATTGGTTGATGCCGCTCCCTTAGAAATGCAAGTAGGTACCTGCTTTTAGTCTACCATGATGCACGTGTCATCGCAGCGAGCGGCAGCGTTGAGGACCAAGGGGCGGTAATGGCAGAATTGTGTGTGCCTTCGGGCAAGGAGGTTTAATAGACTAGTAAACCTCCTTGCAATTGCCAGTGTGTGCCTCACCCGGACGTCGTACTTACAAGTTTCAGTGACTGTTTTTCACTAGGTACATCTCATTTTATTTTCAATTTATCTTTTATTGCAATAAAATGCACTTTGTCAGAAGATATGTTCTGTGCCAGCTTAAGATGCACTTGAATTTAACGATCTAAAATGAAAGAAGAGAGCAAGAAGAGAACAAAAGGTGTTAGGATATGTGAATGAATATGGTACGAAAAAAGTGCTTGCGCTGGTATCTAAAAGTCACTTTAGTTAAAGAAGAATGAAAAAGAATATTCTGCACAACAGTGCGCACATTCTTAAAAATAACAGTAGGATATTCCGTTTTCAAACGATTACAGTTCATCTCTTACTGTCGTTTAGCTGATATGAATACATTTGAATGTTTAGTAAAGAGCTATGAAAACTTCGTCATTACAAGTTCAGAAGCAAACTTGAGCAAAAGTTACAATGGACTGCAACTGGGAGGTAAATCAGCTTCAACTTAGTTAGGACAGGTTTTCGAACGCGGCCTCGAACAAACAATTCCCAGTGCTGTGAAATTTCTGTAACTAATTTAACATTACTTGAGAGGTCGACTTCTGCAGTGAAAACAATGAAAAGTTATACTAGGAGCAGAATGACTAATAAAAAGCTTACATCATTACTTTGACATCTATTGAAAAAGAAACAGTAAATAAATTGAGCCAAAATCCATCATTCGACTTCTATGAGAAACTGACAGATTCTTTGCTACTATGAAGAGAGTATAAATTTCCTCTGCAAATAGCCAAGTATAATTTTTCAGTGTTCACAATACCTTAAAATTTTTCACATTCTTTCAAATATTTTGATAATGCCTACCGAGAGCAAATTCTCACGACACGTGCCTGATACATACAAACATATATACATGTCTCTACGGACGGCAGTGAATACTGCAGCGGCATACAACAAGAAGCGTGTGATTTTATACGTAGTCACATAAAAAGTATTCCTCTAATTAGGAACCACTTTTCAAATCAATGGTACACGTTGTTGATTAATTCGCTGGCTGATTAATGCGTTCATGAATAATCGTCAGCTTTTTTCATAGATAGTCACCAATGTAAACACCTCTTTATCTGTTGCTTGGCCACAATAATTGGTTGGTTACATAGACGCATTGTGGTATTTGAAGACGAGCATGGTGTTCGAATGGACATTGTCCTAAATGTAACATTAAGAATCTGTTTCTTACATAGTCCGTATATTAAGGTGACTGTCATAGCATCAATCATCTGCTGTCAACATTTTATTACTTTAGTATGTCATTTCAATGATGTGGGTGCTAACTATTGTGCATTAGAATGAGGGTGAGACGCATGTATCCTCGTGTAGTTTAGATGCTTGCAGTACCCTTAAATGCTATTAGGATAATAAATAAGATAACGTATTATTAAATATATCTTCACTGTAGCATTCAGTTTACAATATGTGCGGGTATTCAAATAATATTAATGTAGCAAGGCATTCATTATTTTGATTTAATGTAGGTAAGAAAATTATTCCTTCTCCTACTGGAACTCCCTACTTACTCGTACACGAACTTCTTTTCACTTGATAAATATAACTTTGACCCAGCAGTGTAAATAGTTCATGCACTAACTTTAAGCAAAGTACACCATGAATTTTGGACTGAATGGAGATGTCATCAGATTTCTAGAGAAGTGACGATTACTACATTACCAACTGACAGTTGGTAGCACCGTAACTACAGTTGGTACACGTCATGTTTTCCTAAACACAGATTATGTGAATCTGAAGCTGACATTTAAATACCTTCAGTTAATTAAAGAATTTCTGTGAAAAGTGCCCCCATCGACAGAACCAAAACAGGTAACCTCTTCTGAATGTCTAAAGTTTATAAAATTTCTTGATAACTTTCATTCTCTCTTCCAGCTCAACGACTCTCGCAATGAAGTTTTGAAATGTAATGCCATGCATGCCAGCCTGTTAAAACAGAGACATAAAACAGCATATCCAGAGATTAACAGTCAATAGATTAAATTTACACTGTATTCTACATGCCGAATCTACCAGGCGGTGGGTAGATGGTAGTGAGTTGGACGTCGGGTGAGCAAAACCGAGTAGATGCCATGCTGTAACCTCGACGGTGCAGGTGCGGGTGGACAGTCTTGGGTGCTAGTGGCGGTGGACTGTCGTTGGCCTGGGGGCAAACCAAACACATCCATTATAATGTTTGTTACATAAATATTACACTGGAATTTGCTGACAATCTGGAAGCGTTATTATTTGTACAATTATCTTACGCAAACCTCCAATTAGGAGTACTTAGATTATCGGCAACAAACAAACCAAGGGCGTCTTCGACTGAGCAACGAAATTTAGCCATTCAGGCTAGACTTGGCAGAATCTTCCAACCGGTGCGCTGGCTTCGACTTGTCTATTCAACTTTCAGGCGATGACTGTTAATCATTCACCTGTGAGACTTCCATGAACTTAGGCTTACTCTGCAAAATCCACGGATGCTTTTATTCTTTTTTGCTGTCTGTGTTGGAGTATTGCTCACCGGTCTGGGCTTCAGGTGCTGACAGTCACTTGGGTCTGCTGTGATCTGCGCTTCAAGTGATCTGGTAAATCTCTCCCATAGGAGAAGGGTGGCCGGACTCTGTATGTTTCATAAGGTGTACTACAAAGAGACATTTGTTGTATTTTTCTGCCCCAGCCCTCAAGGTCTTTAGGAGGATTACACGTGCTGCTGTTGATGAGCACTCTTTCATTTTGAAGAATGTCAGATGCCGAACTCGTTTGTTCAGTCGGTGTTTCCTGCCCTGGTCTGTTTCAGTTTGGAATTCATCGGTCGCTTCGTCCTGCATGCGTTTAAGTCAGCCGTTAATGGCTTTCGATTGGCAGCGTTTCGGGCTTCCCGGTGCTGCTGATGCTTCATTTGGGTTGCACTACCTGTCTGTGGTGGCCTGAGCGCAAAGTTTCAACAATGATTATAACAAATAAAAGTAAATGGAGATTGTAATCGGCTGAACATAATCAGGCTGCTGCCCGCACCTGCAACACGATTCACGTTGAAGCCAAAGTTCCTTTCTGTAGTTTCAAACAAGTCAAGTCGAGTGAGCTTGGCTTTGATTGACTTTTATCACCCAATCGAATGAGCCCCAAGAGACCCGTCTCAGAGAGATGCCGAAACCTAAGCTTCGTCCACTCTGAGGCGCTGCCGTTGTGACCCCGGCATGGGTGCACGAGGTTTAGTGAAAAAAGCTTGAAAATATTGATCGTATTTTTCCCGAATATATCTGAAAATGGTCGTCTCCTTCCCAAAAAGTCTGAATTGTAGTTTTCTCTCCTATCCTGACAAATAGAAATCATCGCTTCATATTAAACGAGAAATGTAGATAGTCTCTTTCATCTCAAGAAAAATAAATGATCCTTTTATCTTGATATAAGTAGGTAAGCGGTCTTTTATTCGAGTGTCTGAAAATCAAACTAAATAGCTTGTAGCCCTGAATTTTCTGTCCTCTGTTAAACGATGCATAATAAGCATGATAAAGGAAACCTAAGCTTTCTCTGCTAGCCTCAAGAAAAAAATAGCTCTCATTATGACCTGTGGCGGCGTACTTTGGCTTTTGCGTGATTTTATGTTCTACATTTTGCAGATAATTTTTACCGCTGATAAATAACTTATATTATATGTACTAGCCTGAATATTATTTAGCATTATAGCAGGCTGCAAGCATTACCGCCAATCCTCGAAGAAAGAAACCATGCACTGAACTGCAATTATGAATGTTGTATATTGACAGTGTAGTGTGGAGATATCGTCAGTGCATAGAGAATGACATTAATTAAGCAAAGGACTTTGCTGTGCAAAAGTTAATGGGATGATTAGAAGGTAGGGATATTATTCTTTAATGTATCATGCATAAACAGTGCAAAGGTAACATCCCTGACAGAATTTTGGGCGTCATAGAAACTAAGACCGTAAATCAACTTCTGGGACAGCGAAAAAAATTGATTAATTATGGTCCTACACGCGGATGAATTTGGAATAAATAGTTAACTCTAATATTTCTATGTATAAACATATTTATTGTTCCAGTAGCTGTACACAGAGACTGTTCTCTTATATAAGGAAAATCCTTAACACAAACATTGCAATTTATGATCTTGAATTGGGACCTTACTTGTTGCTTCTCAAGTCGAAAATTATTGTAGTTCTAATATTATGATTGAAATAAAGATATCATTCTTCACGTATGTATACAGAATCTTTTGATAATTTTTCCAGTGAAACTAATGTATGATTTTGACACAAAGCTCATTGCTGACTGTAGTTATAAGTATATAGCATTCCAAATCACGCAATGAAGATTGACGCCACATTTCAACTTCTCTTAATAGTACACAATATTAAAGCGTTCAATTCAGCAATCCATATATTTTTTTCATACTGCATTTGTTGTGTGCTAACAAGTGTCACCCCATTTTAGTAGCACATGATGATAGTGTGCTTGAGAGGATAGGAACATTCATTCTATATTGAGCTCATACTAGCATACGCGGTATTCCAATATTACGTGCGCATTTAAAGCAAGCATTCCCAATCACACGCAAAATAATTGAATCAGTACTAGAGGCTAGTTACATCTTGGACTCCATCTTGATTGTTTTCCGTCATTTCGGCAGTTTGGAGCCTCCTTCCGTGGCCGATGTTGATCATGGTAGGCTGGTCGTAGCTCTGGCCATGGAAATTCGACCCTCTTTGCAGCGTAGCTCTTTGGGGGGATCCTCTTTGCAACGTTGCCAGATGGCCTGGGCTTTCTTTTGCTTTCCCACTGACTCCCCTTTGGGAATTTCGAGACATGACTGAGGCCCTGCAGGCCGGTGGCATCTGCAGGGTACCTGCGGGGGTACCACTGAAGGCGCCAGCCATGGGCCTTGTCAGCGTACCCAGGTACTGGGATGTCGCCAAAGCCCCTGTCGAGACCGAGTAATAATTAGGTAAGAAGTCCGTTATAAAAAGAAAGTGGTGAAAAAAATCAAAAACTCAAAAAAGTTAAGGACAATAAAAAAAAGAACGCTGGATAAATGTCAAATGGTTACGTCAATAGCATTTGCCCATAGACAAATGATTTAATGAAAATTACTTGCCGCGAGGCCCAAGAAAATATAAAAACATGCTGATAGCAAATATTGTGTTAGATGTAGGTGAGCGCTAACAGAGTACTGGTCTGCTTCATTTTTCAAGTTTAGGGTTTGTCAAGTGTTTCTATATGGCTCTTGCACTCGGAATTTAAAAATTTAAGCAATTTGCCCCCACAGGCCAGGTTTTCATTCTGTTTCAATTTTAAGAACATTAATTATCGGAAATAACATGTTTTCTGATGAAATTTATGTATACTAAATTTCATTTCTTTTTTCTAAATCAATTCATAAACCATAAAAGGGATTCTAGAGAACGTGCAAGAGTATTTTATATCTTCTTTTAACAAAGTCATGAAATATACGTTCAGTAACGGAGCAAATGGCACCACCGTAGCTAGGAACAATAAGTCACTAGTTACTGTATCTATCTACTGTAATTATCTTTCTAGGCACCCACCAAAACTGAGAATATGAATGTGTTATTAATTAGCTCCTGAAAAACTACCAAGCTCTAGGTGCATGCATGTCCATTCAACTGCATTTCCTTGGTTCGCATTTAGACTAGGTATATCCTGGAAAACTGTGGTGATTTGAGCGAAGAGCTATGAGAGCGCTTTCTCAAGGATATTCGAGTTATGGAGGAGATGCATTTCATCTTTAAGTTCACATGTACTCTAGTTGTGTCCTATATTTTAGGTATAGGTTATACATTTTCTATTATATATGCGATATTGGAAAAATATAAATATAATATTTGGTTATCATTTGTTTTCTAAAAACTGAAATAGCAAAAAAAATTGACCTGATTGAACAAAACGAGTTACATTTCCAAACTCAGCATGCAAAATGCATATCAGATTTGCTGACTAAAACTAAATCTCTTTTAAAAAGTTTTAAAATGCAGCCCAGGGTAATTAGATAAAAAATGTTGAATTTGATATTAGAAAGCTCAAGTTAGCATCATGCCACCTCTAATACTTAGGGTATCTTATATAATGGTTTCCGTGTAAAATAATAATGGCTCACCAGCTCTCCTACAGCTGCACAACTCATGGTGCAGTGGGTCACCGCAACGACTTGACACAAGAAGTTTTCGGATCTGTGAAAGTTATAACAGTAGTTGTATGCACAGACCAGATAATTTTATTTTTTCATCTGTGGCGTACTTGAACATGAATGTTCACTTGGTCGATACTTACACAATAACTATGAGCCTGAATTTCAGAGCTGTGAAATATTTCCTATATTTGTTATTCTAAAACAAATCTAATGCTACTGTTCACAATATACGAGTACATTTGATCTCCTAGAGCAAATTATTATTAAAGTAGGAATTTCATAAAACTCATACTATCAGCTTGTGTGTTCACAAGTAGGTACATTCACGTGAAATAGCAAGTGCATAAAAAAAGTGCAAATCGAAAAGCAAGAAGAAAGATACTCGTTTTTTTTTTAATTAACCTTTTCTCTCATAGCACGGTCTCTACACAGCCTACAAAATAGTCATTTTCCTAAGAGAAAAACATATTAATTCATTAAGTCATAAGACAAAAGGGATAAGTAAGATATCATCCGGATTACAATATAAAGTATGAAAGCCGGGTAAACTTCAGTCATCTTCCCAGTTTTTATCGTACGGAAGCTGTTGTGACTTGGAGAACTACAGTTCATACAAAATATGTTACTGTTTGCGGTATGAGCACAGGATATTCCTCACTGTCACCATAATATTCAAGTACATCATATAAATAGATTTAGTTACCTTTTTCTTTTGCTTCACAATGGCTTTGTACAGTAGGGCGATGATAACGATAAGTACAATGAATAAGGCAGCGAGGATGATAGACAAAACGAACCAACCCTGGACGGGCATCAGGAACCAGTGAGGGTCCGGCTGCTCGGTTGCCACCAATCGTGGCTCGTATTCCATTTCCGTTATACCATCTTTGATGTACCTATGGGGAGGTGTAACACGGCATACATTTTGGATATAGTAATAATACACCGTTTCAGCCTAAAAGAGTTGCCTATGCTTCGTAGTCATAAAGTTCAGATTTGCAGTTACGGAAGTGCTGATTCTCTGCTGTTGTAAAATATCTTGCTTTTAGTTATAGCGAGTTTATCATTTCTAGTTTTAATGAATGCTCTTACCAGCAGTTGTTTATATTTCAGTCACGGTAATGCTAAGTAATGGCAGCAAAAGCATGAACAATGAGTTTTTTATTATTATTTATCTACAGGTATTGAAATCTAAACAGCAAGCGTATGAAAAGCAGTTAAGAAAAAAGTACGATAATGAGGTGCAATTTTTATTAATATAAATCCGTGTTGTTCAAAAATTACTCGAAGTTGCGTATAGAGACTACATCTCTTGAAAGTTTTCTTTTTTTGTGATTTTTTATGTGAGGAAAAGTGTGTTCTTCATTTATCTAAAACTATATTCAAAGGTCTGAAAATATTCTGAGCATAAAGCATTTGTTTTGACCAAGTTTGTATATTTTTGAAGCTACCTTCTACATTGGTCAGTCATTACTGCCCCTGAAAACCATTTCGTGTCAGAATGCAGGAAATTTTTATTTCCCAAATCGAGCAGTGTCACCATGCCAGATAATAGCAGAAACAACTAAGAGTTCCGAATTCATAATTTAAGATATTTAGTTATTATATAAAAATACTTAAAACAAACGTTTTAAGTTTTAAAACGTTTTAAGTTGAAGAACTGACTGGAATATTCCTACCTGGGAATATAAGAAGGCTGAGAGTTGTCCAATGGCACTGCTATTGCATTGGAAGCAGGCCTCCTGGTGGTGATTCTGTAATATAAAAATAGGTATTTCACTTACTGTAATATCGATTTTTTGTCATGTACAATTATGATTTCTCGAAGGTGCTGCTATACCATCAAAGTCTGCATCATTTATTTAAAAAAAGTCTACTTCTACTTGGAAAGACTTGATGAAAAAAATGTCTGTTTAGCTCAGGAAAATTATGGGCAACATTCTAATTATTAATTAACGTGAGGTTTTCTTGTACTTGCTCCTTTACCAAGAAATTACTAAGAATTATCAAATATCTTCTTCTTTTCATAGTCCTTGGATTGCTCATGGAACATACTTCATATTGTTTTTTTATGAAGCAGTTCGATATATCTGTTGACAGTGTAGTGAATGATGCAAGTTTGATGATGGTGTTGATGACAACGGTGACTGTTGCAATTTTACTTGATGCAACTTGCAATATTAATTGAGAGCACCATGACCGATTAATTGCTTAAAAATCTGATGAACCAAGGTCTGATGAGTCGCATAATGTTATCGCAACTTTATTCCTCAGTCAATATCAACGAAAAAAAGTTGTCAATACCTGTATATGCCTCCCATATGTGCCGTTATGTGATGTTTCACTCGGGTTTATCACGGAGTCCATATACTGACGAAATATATTTCATGCCACTGGCTCACTGTCAATATAAATACCATAGACAAGCTTGAGAAGATGTTACAATCTTGTAATTTGTGCGGAAGATCGGAGATCGCGTGGAAATCCAAACAGCTTACAGAGGCACAGCAGGTATGTCAACCGTGTTCTTTCGCCAAAATTGATTGAGATTATTTATTCCAGATGGCCTTTAGTTGTTAAGACCATAGATCCTGAGCTTTTGACTCACCACTGTAGCTCAAACTTGAGGCATTCTACACAAAGCGATTATGCACTGAGATGGCCGAAAACACACTTCAGTGCTATTCAGGATTGAGTTTCGGTGGCCATTTCAAGTTTATTCAGTTCGCAAATAACACGTACCACTCGATGCAAAACAGTTAATAAAACGGGCCTCACAAGTACGTAGCTACTTCAATAAGTAGACGTAAGTTTGGAGACCGTTCAGGACCAAGAATGATGAGACCACACAAAGTTAACCCACCGGGCGGGGCAAAGCTGCTTCGCACCATGGTTAATGAGGCTCGTGACGTCACAAAATTCAAGTACGGTAATACGCAGTTACCTTACATAATTTCTCCGCCACTTCTTTGAGCCTCCAGAGTGTCCTACATGTCCTACAATCTTCATAGTTGCACAAAAATGCGTATCAAAGCATCTAAGAACTTTTCAGCTTTCTGAAGGATAAATTTTTGAAAGAACGTTGGTTCAAAGGCTGTTAAAAGAGCACATTAATTGAACCCGGCAAATGCTTGCATGTGCCAAAAGCACTTTTGGAATCAAGTTTATCGTCTTGAAAGTGCGACCAGTCAAGTGAGTTTTCTCGAGAATAATATGGCATTCTGAAGATGGAATCATACGACTGAAAACCTTTATCTTTTCGATTTAGATTAGATTAGATTAGATAGGCGGCAGTAAACGAACCAAAAGGCCCATTCCCAAAGAGACACCGGGACTTACACCCCGGCCCTCTATGAGCTATTGCCATTATGTTAGTAAGACGTAGATGTCTTCTACCATTGACCTGCTATCTTCTATAAATTCAAATCGCTGCAACAAACAATGGTTCAGATGGGTATGATTAAACGCCGGGATAAAAGAACGTTTTACCAAAATTTGTGGCAAGCATTACGGCATCAGAGAAATAAATTACTTTCCTTCCGGCGAAACAATATGAAAGCAAAAGTCTATACATATTACGCAGAAGCCATGCAATTGATCGGTAAAATTAGGAAAAACATCAGCTACTTATAAGCTGCGTGCGTTGCAGCAGTATAAGTAAGTGTCGCGTCCGACTCACGTTACCTAACTTGGGAAAAACTTACTTAGCCATAGTTTCCACTCCTAAGCTGTCTTTTGGAACTATGTTGTTGAAACTGACGAATGGTAAATCCATAATTTTTCCAATGATGCGGTAATTTTCACAATTAGGAGCGGAGGATCTGTTAACGACGCGTACGCAACGGCGCAGCTTAGGGCCACATTTTACAGACACTCTACGAAATAATAATGATAAAACTTTATCCTAAGAAAGCTGAAAAAGTTCGTAGATGCTTTCATACGTATTTTTGTTCAACTGTAAAGATTTCAGGACATGTAGGACACTCTGGAGGCCCAAATGAAATGATGGAGAAACAATATAAAATAGCTACATATTACCGTACTTGAATTTTGTGACGTCACACGCCTCATTACCCATGATGCCCCGCAGCTTGGCCCCGCCCCGTTTTTTAACCTTGTGTAGTCTCATCATCCTTGGTTCAGAACTATGCATTTCAAAAATTGAGTAATAGTAGAGTCAACTTTGCTGCCCTCTCCTTTGGGAAGCCAACAAGCACTGGTTCGGGGTGCAGATAGAGGTTAAGTGATCCCAGAAAAGTAAGTACAGCTGCAGCCGACCACGGATCGCTAAGAACTATGCTGCAATGGCTTAAAGCTCAACGACCCGCGCCCCCCTACCCTGAGGTAAGTGTCCCACAGCAGCTGTGCACATCAAGCAGCTTGCTGACTCAGCGAGTCGGGCGCCACTATGAACGTTCGTTATGCTCTTTCAGCACAACTGTGCAGCACGCGAGGCCTGCTGCTACCGTGGGTTGCAGCATCCTAGAGGATTCAAACGGTGAAATGGTACTATTATGGCCGATAAACAAGTTCTGGCAATTTCAGAGATATTTTAGGAAGATTAAAACTGATACTGATAAACTAAAGACTAATTACTAATAACTATTACCTCACGTACACATAGTAAATGCTTACCTCAGAGGTATGTAGTGTTCTTGTTGACCATGATACTCTTCAGATCCTGGAAAGCAGGACCACGTCTTTATCATTCACCTTCTACTTAGTACAATACCAATGTGTTGGTTTATTGGTGGCAGTTGAAATATTGTGATTCTTTTATTCAATGAGCTTCACTTGGTTTCACTAATTAGTTTTACAGGAGTAATTGATTCAATAGTGTGAAGTACTTACCAAAATTATCTTTACTTTTCAAACGATCGAAAAAAATTAGCATTTTCGTCAGGAATTTATCAAATTTTCAAACTATTTAATACCACCTCTTAAGGATAGTTTAATGAATAATGCACAAAGTATTCGCGGCATGCTAGTATCATTAGCTGCTCAAACACTACCTGTACTCACCAGCGGTTCTACGGTTCGGCAGCCTAACGGGACGGTGAAGGCGTCGATGTCTGTTGGGATCCGAACCGTGGCTTCCTTCCAGGCTGCCTAAAGTACTGAAGTGACTCAGGGGTTGTAGTCCTGACTCTCCTCCTGTAAAAACACCACGATTAACTAAATATTTACTTGTGAAATAGTGTGACAGCTTTCTAACCAAACGACTTTATTGCCAGTAGCGGAAAACTAGTAAATACTGCTGGTATGCATTACTAATTATCTGGTGAATTGATTAAAATTCATACTTTTATGTGTCAATCCGTTCTTATTTTTAAACGCGAGTTTTGGTTCGCCGATTTGGAACGTTAATCAGACGGTATTCGTAGAAGGCTTACATCCGAGATAACTGAGAACTCACTCGTGCGAAGTAACGGTTTAATTTTTTTTTTTTCGCGATTGTTGCCTGAAATTCGATCTAAAGTGGGATTCAAAAGCCCAAGACTGAAGTCGGGTCAAGCTAAAGCTAAGAGGCTTAGATTACTCCAGCCCAAGAGTGCAAACCCAAAGTACACTTACTTTGAGGTCGCGTGACATCATCCACGTATCCTCTTCTTGGACCTTTAGCCTCCCCACCGTACTGGACCTTCGGCTGCTGCGGCATCCTGCATGAACGAGTGTGATCACTGATATTACAGGTAAATATACAGCTAAATTTTAAGGTCACTTTAAATTACCCAAACGTATGAAATATAACTTCCTGCACAGTGCTTCTTTCATATATTAGACAAATGCACGAGTTCCAGGTAGTCCTAGGCAACGAACAGAGAAAAAAATTATTATTCGCCAACTTATAATTTAAAAAGCTAATTATGACGTAGATTAATTGCTTCAGCCTATAAATTCTTAGGTAAAAAAGTTTTTGAAGTTGTACAGTTATTCAGCAATTAATTTTTCAACAAAACAAGAACATACACCTTATCTCCATTGGTTCGGAATGAATTTATAGCTGAAAAACTGAGATAATGCGAATTTAATCCCCTACATCGCAGTAATACCCTACGATTATCCCCTACATGGCGGCAATACCTTGTTGACGAAGATGAGAATTTTTTCTTATATTTCCTGTGGTTTAAATTAATTTCGCCCGTTTTCCCTCTGGAATTGATCCCTGGGGCAGACTCGCGGCTGAGCTCTTTCGCTTGATTCCGGAACCGACTGCCTTGTCCGGATTCACTTTGTGGTCTGATATTCCTGAATTCTTCTGGTTTGCGATTCCATACAGAAGGCTGGTAATTCCCTCTGTCCGAACGAGGTGAATATACATTTTGTGACTCTCTTGCAGTAATCCTTTTATCATTTTCATCCTTTGAATTTGCTTTCGCATCTGGGTCGATGGGGGACGGAAAAAAGGGCTCAGAATTGGCTGTAATTTTGACAGGTTTCAGTTTGCTGTTCTGTACATAGCTTGACGATGTTACTGTGTATTGAAGGACTGGTAGGCGGCGATAGTCATGGTGGTCAGGGTATAGTGGTGCGTTGCCTGCCAGAATTCTGTAAGGAAGAATATTGTGGTCTTTTAGCAATACTTTGACACCGATCGCAAGAATTTTTGTTATGAGCATGAGTCTGCTATTGGGATTGAATAAGAGGATGACAAATTAAATTGAGTGAAGTTATTTATGTTTCTTCATAGCTGTACATTGCTGTGGTTCTGGAAAAGTGAGCAGTGTGGTTAAACTGGAAGTATTATAATTAAAGTTAGAGATGAGTCGCCAGAAAGAACTCTGTGATGAAAGGAGCACTTAATTTTGTTGAAATTGTTTGCTAATGAACGGCATATAATATTGAAAACAATTTAGAATATGTGGCAAATAATTTTACTGTCAATCTTCAGTGGTGGTTTCTAGTGCTAAGGAGGTGCTATGCCTGGGAATATTCTGTAATAAATAACGCTCTTTCTTCAATATTTCGATTATGGAACGAAAATTATAAATGATTAGCTCAGACTAGAATATTTGATTACCAACATAACTCTGTGCAGCACTGGAAGGAAAAATAACGGCTGTGCAAGGCCCTAATTAAAAACCTCAAGAGTAACTGGAGAGGAACATCCAAAATGTTCACAACTGGATAGTTAATTAACAGACTTGGCATTTCCGATTACAGTAGAAACTATGTGAATTCAAATAATATTCTGTACTGACTTTGTGAACAACCTATCATTCTCATATTAAAAATTCATGACTATTATACTACTAGATTTAAAGTAGAAAATCTGTTTATTAACGCATAAAACAAACCCTCGTATTATGAAGAGCACTAGCTATTAATAATAACCATAGAAGCAGACAGCATAGTTTAATGGGCTAAATACATTTTTGAAAAATAGAAAATATTGCCTCGAGAGTCAAAGGCGTAATCGATCAACTTACACAGCCAAATTCTCGGGTTTCTTTAATTATAGTAATATTAAATTTTAAACTTACCTGTCCGTCATTTGTAATCTCGCTGAGGTCTTTAATTGCGGAAGAAATTTTTATTCGGTTGCTGAATTTATAGAAAAATAGTCGCCATTGTGAGTGCCGCCATGAGAGTACACAACACACCTGTAAGAAAAAAAAAACTCGATCTAAACTAACTATATTTTAATTTTAAGCACAGTGATGCACTTTCAGTACCGTACACATATATATATATATTTTTTTTCAATTCCCAGCTCTAAAAAGTACGAGAGCGGCAAGGATCTACAACAACATTTCGTTATTTCTTTCTTCCTCTTCTTTTTCCGCTTCTTGTAAAAAATTAGTTTTAGTTTTCCTGCTGCAATTACCAAACACGGTAGGATCGTTCTAAAGCTTTTCTTAAAAAGCTACTTTTATCTGATTTTTGTTCACTTGTCTCAAATTTAATCCTGAATATTCGCTTTGTCACTTCGGATAAGAGTTTTATCTATTGATCTTCAACCCATTAACCTTGAGATGGTAGATAATTCTATCTGTGTTACGAGTGTAATCGTTTTGTTATTAACCCCTTGACATTCATTCCGAAGTAGTGATGGAAGGCTAAGAATTAAGGATCCGGATACATTAAAGCAAATCGATTGAGATAAGTATGACGGAAGTGTACCAATCGAAGACACCGCTTGAACTTTGCGAGCCACTGGTGACTTCCTGCACGAGGTGCCATAAGCAACCTCAAGGGGCTGCGACCCTTCCACCCCCAGGTAAATAGATTCTTACCAGACATACACAGCCCCTAGGCTAGGAACCATCCTCCGGATTGAAAATAATCCCCCCCCCACCATTTAACCCCTTCTTTCCCTACGGAAACTCCATTTCCCGCATCAAAGTTTTCATTATTGAAACCAGCGTGTTGTTTCTTGCTCTGAAAATTTGGACAATATATTTTACAGCCCGTCTGAAGTCAGTGCTTGTATTTTCTTACCACTAAATAAAACGGGAGGTGGAGCTCAAGTGCCTACAATGAGAGTGTCGTCTATGAGATTCTTCTAATCTAGAACCTCATAGTAAGAGCAGAGTTTTTGGGACCGGAGAGACACATGCATACACTCACACCAACGAAATAAGCACTACCCTGTTCCCTATGCTACCACCTTTCTATTGTGCTTCAGCGAGAAGCCGAGAACTCATGCAATGACCATTTGTGGAGGCATATCAAGAAAATCCTCAAAAATCTCAGGGACGGCCTCACCTAGTTTCTCCCCGTCGATCGTTAATTATCGCGCAGGCCAAAATTTTCGTTCTGTTTTTGTTGAAATCAAACCTCAGATTCAAAATAATTAATTTAAAGCTTTTCATTTACTAATAAGCTGTCCTTAGGTATTTACTTTAGCAAAGCAATAGGAAAAAGAAATGAGGTTACGTAAGACCGAGGGTTCGCTTGATCAATACAACAGTTCATACCCGTATGTAATATGGTGTTTTGGACACTTTGACCCTCTAGCAACTAGCTATCAAGTTTGTGATGTCAACCAGATGACAAGCTATCAAAAATTTTAAATTTTCCGCGGATACAGTGTGCAATATCACGACCGTGTGCATGGAAACTTGAGTACTTTTATTCATTCAAAAGTCAGTTGAAAGTTTACAAAAAAAAAACTAGCTATTACATCACGGTGTTGCATAATGCTTCGTTGGGATTGTACTACATTTCCGTAGTGGCCAGAGCGTGAATTTCTAATAATAATTAGCCTAACTAAAAAGGGATGGTAATATTTGAAAATCAGTTGCATTTCTTCTCAAGGAAGCCTAGAGAAGTCCGGCTTTATAAATGTCAAAGTTTCCGATCTTACTGATTATTTTCTACGACGCTTATATTCAGAAAACTATTTCAACGTACACTTCTGAATGTGCTCAAGAAGTACAATGATGGTATATGGTAGGGTGTGTGTATACCAAGAAGTATGTCTGTCACACACGAGGGCGTATGCTGAAGGTTACTTCAAGATGTTATCTCTCGATGTACGTTGACGATGTTCGAATTATGATACCCTGTTCACTAGGCAACCAAACTCTAGCATAACGTGGAGCTGAGAGTATGCTGAAGGAGCTCAAAGACTGGTATGTATGAAGAAAATCGACTCAAACTCAATGCTGATAAAAGAAATAAAGAAAGAAAGGAAAAACATATATTTCTCCCCGTAGGAAGGTTTTCATACAATAATACTATTACAATACTTGTTCAGTAAACTAGTGTAAAACGTTATCGCAAACAGGGGCGTAACCACCGTCCAAAAGTTGGGGGGGACGCTATATATCGCTATTATCAAATGGCAGTTAATAATAGAGTAATTAATAGCCTAGTTGCGGTTGGTGACAAGATGGAATGTGTGCTAGAAAAACAAAGGTAAACATACCANATAAGTTTGTTAAACTTTCAGTGGCTACGCAGATGCATTATTCTATAGAGTATTACTCCTTTACCAAATACTTGTAATATAAAATGTGTTTGTGTGTAATAAACCTATCAAACCTATCAAAACGAGAGGTGGAGCTTAAGTGACTACAATGAGAATATCTTCTATGAGCTTCTTCTATTCTAGAGCCTCATAGCATGAGCAAAGTTTTTGGGACCGAAAGGGTTAATTAGCCCGGGGAGACAGATGCATCCACTCACACCTACGAAATAAGCACTACCCTGTTCCCTATGCAACCACCTTTCTATTGTGCTTCAGCGAGAAGCCGAGAACTCATGGAATGGCCATTTGTAGAGGCATGCATGTCAACAAAATCCTTAAAAATCTCTGGAACGGCCTCACTTAGTTTCTCCCTGTCGATCCTTAATTGTTACGCAGGCCAAAAATTTTCGTTCTTGTTTTTGTTGAAATCGTACCTCAAATTCAAAATAATCAACTTCAAGCTTTTCATTTATTAATAAGCTGTCCTTAGATATCTACTTTAGAAATAAGAAAAAGAAGTGATATTACGTAAGACCGAGGGTTCGTTTGATCGTTTGATCTACACAACAGTTCATACGCGTATGTAATATGGTGTGTTTGGAATCACGCCTGTTCTACTGGATGACGCTAGTTGTCTACACTTCGACCCTCTAGTAGTTAGGAACTAGCTTTCGAGTTTGAGATGTTAACCAGATAACACGCTGTCAAAAACTTCAAATTTTTCGAGGATTCAGTGTGCAATATCACGACAGTGTGCACGCAAACTTCGGTACTTTTATTCATTGAAAAGTCAGTTGAAAGTTTACAAAAAAAAAATAGCTATTACATCATCAAGTTACCTGTTTCGGGCTTCACGGTGTTGCATAATGCTTCATTTTCATTGTACCACTTGTCTGTGGTAGCATGAGCGTGAATTTTTAATAATAATTAGCCTAACTAAAAAAAGATGATAATATTTGAAAATCACTTGCATTTCTTCTCAAGGAAGCCTAGAGAAGCCCGGCTTTACAAATGTCGAAGTTTCTGATCTTACTGAATATTTTCTACGACCCTTATATTTAGAAAACTATTTCAACGTACACTTCTGAATGTGCTCATGATGTACAATGATGGTATGGTATTTAGGGTGTGTGTAAACCACGAAGTATGTCTGTCACAAACGAGTGTGTATGCTGAAGGTTAATTCAAGACGTTAGGGTCTCGATGTACGCTGATGATGTTAAAATTGCGATACTCTGTTCACTAGACAGCCAAGCTCTTGCACAAGATAGAGCTGAGAGGATTCTAAAGGAACTCAAAGCCTGGTATGACGAAAATGGACTCAAAATCAATGCTGATAAAACTCAGTGTATAATTTTAGGCACGCCCGATCAATGTGCAAGACTCAAGTCACTTTATCTAACTTTTAACACTACTATTATACGACCTGTTGAAGTAGTAAAGAATCTCGGAGTATGGTTTGACAAAAATCTCACTTTTGACACATCGAAAAATTATGTAGAACAATCAATGGTACCCTCATCTTCCTAAACAAAATAAAGCACCTACTGGACGAAAAATCTCGTCTCTTACTGATACAGTCGCTGATTCTCTCCCACTACAACTATAGTAGTCTAATTTTGGGGAAAACTTCTCAAAAGAATATTGCGCAGTAGCAAAAATTGCCGCAAAAATAGTACTGCCAGGCAACAAAACTGTATCTTGATGAGGCTATGCATAGATTTCGTTCTTTGTATAGCAGGCGCAGTTCTGCTGACACGGTTCAATTTCCTCGGCATGATGAAACCCACGACAGGCAAAGCTCTCGAAATAATAATCTGCCGAGTAGTGCCGACTACATATCGGCGACTAGAACTAGGAAAAATGCGCTAATCAAATTGGTAACTAGGTTGCATCGAAGAATTTATGAGCTGGACAAACGTAGTGCCGTTTGTATGCTCAACGACTGCCGAGGTTAAAAGGAAAAATTTCCCCGGCTACGTCTACCTGAGGACTCCAACAATTACCATAGGTTGGCAATAGCACGCCGCTTGGTATCTGTGGTTTCGTCGATGGATAACCCAGTTTCTCTCCCCTTGATGGCTTCACGGATTGCCTTAATGATATTTTCATAAAAAGACTCGATGCATCTGTTCAACCTATATTCTTTTTTTCCAAAACCGGTGCACTATTTATGGAAAACAAAACATTAACGATTGGGCACTCTTCTATAATTAGGTATATATATATATATGTATATATTCTGACTTGACTTCAACGTCACAAACTTGTTTCTGGAAGTAATCTTTAGTTTATCACCAACATGACCAAAAACTCCTTCAGAATCGGTAACGCAAGGATCAACCACTTCTCTGGCAGTTTTCACTTTCTTACGTATAGTTAGGGAGCAGTTTTACTGGAGATAAGGAAAGTTGTTAATAGCAAGGAGACGTATTAAGTACTGGAGCGAAACGAACAAGGAACCGAAGTGTACAGTCATTGTTCCATCTACGTATATGCCTGTATGCAGTTATTGTTTAAAGGCACATTTTTATGCCCTTTCCATAAAGGCATATTTTATGCCGTTATCCATAAAGGCATATTGTCTTTATGCCTTTAATGCCCTTTAAAAATTATGCCCTTAAATCCGGTCTCTATTTATTACTAACAATAGCAGCCTTAATGCATGAAGCATTCCTCTGTTAACACCCATACCTCCCCATTTCCATACTCTATGAGATCTAGGAGGCATAATGAGCACATGTTGAAAAAAATAAAAAACATAACGTCCAGTGTACTAAGTTAAAAAACATTGCAGCTGGGCTAGTACTGCGGGTGGTCCTTGCAGGGATAACAACAGTTTCAGTAAAACAAGCAGTTTACTTTTGGAAATTGACCAAAAAGCCCGTGCGAATAAGGGTTCAGGTGTTAAAATTACATAGATTCGCACACTTATATCAAGATAATCTCATCCGATTAGCCTTAACTTGAAATTATGCCCTTCGTGTGTTCTAATATTGAAATTTTATTCATGTGCATATAAAATAACTCCTTAAGAGTGGAATTTGCCACAGTGCTATGCCACGATAGGTTTTTTTTTGTTTCAGTACAACAGTCACAGAGTTCCAGCTTCGGGATTTCGTGGGACATTCTCGTCCCATCCTATGTTTTATGCAAATAACAATAACCAAGTAGTGCCGGATTTGCCAGGATGATTTCCCACAGAGTAAGTTCTCATGCCAATGTAACAGTAATTATGAAGCAGTTAGCATTTACTACTGCAAAAACTGTCTCACCTTAATTTCCGATTTATTTATTAATCTTTTTTATTATTTTTTAGAACAGCGCCTCATTTTACTAGTCCCATGAACAGAAATTGACCAAAAAGTGGATGGCGAGATCATTTTCTTGTGCCTCCACTTCCTCAAAACATGCATGGCTACAAATTCCTCTTCCTTCAGAATTGCACGTCAACACAAATACTTCAAAAGTGAGTAGCGAACTATAATGTGTAGTTCAATATTACTTCCCTGAATTTATCCCAAAAGTGGGTCACACACACACACGTTCCATTTTCTATTGAAATTTCACATCACCCCAAATTAAGCGGGACCTAAGTTCCCGTTTGTACTCCCATTTTATTTCCCTGATTCCGTCGCCTGAAATTACCCCAGAAGTGGGCCAGGAGGGCCGGCAAAAGTACGCGGCATGGCTTCAATAGTTGC
>LQNS02278187.1:20884523-20894962 GCA_001587735.2 Parhyale hawaiensis | reverse complement strand
GGAAAGAAGAACAGATGGAAGAAAGACCAGTATGAGTTACAGGTGAGAAGGAAGCAAAATGGGTACGAAAGGCAGACAAGACGATCGTGATGACGACCCAACGGGTCACGGGTAGTCTAGTATATTCTAAAACTGCGTGAGCTCAAATTTCACTAACACGCTCATTATTATCACGCGTTGAATTGGGCCCGGTTTTCTAATCCCATTCTGTGGTAGTTTTCGAACTCACGAACCCAGGGGCTGTCCAGATTGTCTTCTCCGCAGGGGATGTGATATTGCTAAGAAATGAATGTACACAAAATTTTTAATGTAAGCTGTAATATAATCATACAAGAACACCTCCAGCCTGCGGAGAAATAAATGTTAAATAAGTAATAAATGTCAGTTTATGAAGGTATTTGTATATTTCAATGCAGGGCTCTTTTTAATTGACTTCTATGGGTATTTTGAAGATGTATGAAAAATCTCCTTTTATAGTAGATGTGATTTTGTGCTGATGTTAGAGCAAGCCTTGCGGGCCAGTAGTTCAACAAAAAGCGGGAACAATAAGGAAATAAAGGAAATATCAATTTTATCCTTCTAACTGTCCAATAGACCCTACGAAGCCCATAATATATTTATTATCAGAGCTCGGATTTTATGCCATTAAACATATATCTTCTATGCCTGAAAAATATGCTTTGATGCCTTAAAAATATGGGTTTGATGCCCTTATAATATGTCAGTTATGCACTACAAAATATGCCTTTATGCCCTAAAAATATGGGTGTTATGAACTTATCAGTTGCTATTGTGCCTTCATACTTCCTATTTAGGTCCCTATATGTCCCATGATATCACATTAGGAAATTTATTCATAATTTTGTGTATCTATGAAGTTATACAATTGACAATGTTTTGTTTGATTTCATAGCGTTACTTGTGTACTATCCTTTCATCGTTTTGAATATTATTGTTGATTTTATTTAATAATTCCGTACTTCTGTGGAGGGGCGTGGTCCTATATAAGTTCTACCACAAAATGCAAACTAAAAACAAATTAAGAAGGAGCTGTGAAGTTCTCAAGCATTATACTGTGTAGGACTTTAATGCTCTTCTATCTATAGCGCCGTCAGTAGTTAGGACCCTATTACATGTGCGATCTAATTGTCGATTTTGTAGGTTCAGAACGCATCGTGGGAACTGCTTATGGGATTGAATTCTGTATCCTAGATACGGAATATACTTTTGAAGAATCTGATTCTTCCAACCGAGAATCAGATCGCACCTATAATGTTAGTACGTATTTCCACTTGAAGCTTGTTTGCCAGCGTCAATTCACTGCATGAAAGGCGATACGATATCCTTTAATAGCTTCTCTCGTGCCATTTCGTTTGAAGCGTGAATAAAGATGAAAAATAATTTACAGCATTTTCTAGCGAAAAGTTATTTTATTTTCTGTTAGTGCTTGAAGTTTTATCTTTGGTCCAAGGAATGAGGCATCATTCAATAGCGCATATAGTCTTATTTTTATGAAAATATAGTAGCTTTTGTTCGATTTGGGCGGCAAATAAGTTTACAATGCGCAAGCAGGTGCTTTATTTGGTAGATTTTCTTCAACTGACGGACTATATCTAATAGATTAATAGTAGCGTTGCAAAGAAATACTCCTGCTCGGAGATTTTAGAAGAGGAAGACATTCTGTCCCAGACCCTGCATCGTCATTTGGTATTTTGCGAACGTCTGGACAGAGACCACAAGGCATACGCTCTCTGTAGCCTCCCGTACCTACTGAACACCGAAGTGGCCAGCGCCGGCTGATGAGGACGGCCAGAAAAAAAGTGACAGTAGGATAGTAGAAGAAAAGAGACACACGTAAAGAGAAGGCCTACCTAACCGGTATCGGTAGATCCTAAAAAATAATAATTCGCATAAGGAAAGTGTGTATCGGTACAAATAAAAAATGAAAAAAATTCTATGAGAAAAAATTAAAATTTATAATAATGGTGTAAAAAAATCAGCGAATGATCCGACGATGTAAAAACCAACTTCCACCCACCCCTGTTGGCTATTAATGCCTGCCTAAATAATACTGCAGCTATAATACTAACTTTGAACTTTGAGGAATGAAGCCCAAACATGACAAAGTTTTAATAATTTATTTAGGGTTGTTGCATTTGTATGAGCCAATAAGTAATAGTTTTTTATTAATTTTCATGGGTAAGATTTAAGCGTTTATCAATCAGTTAAAATATTTCGAAAAGCAGAAAAATTGTGTTTAGCTTCTACGAAAGTTGGAGGGGCATACAAAAAAGCTGTTAATTCTGTCGGGCTGTAACGACTCTGGTAGTTTCCTAATTTTTCTCTCAAGAATGCCTCGAATCTGATGGAGTTCGACGAGTCCTTCGGTGCCAGCATCAACTCGTTGACACTTCGATTTGACAGTAGCACCAGTAGTTCCATGGGTAGAACTTAAATGACGAAGAACAGAGTGAAACTCGTTCAATGCCCCCATTCATTTTCAGTTCACGGGTTTCTAGAATTGCAATACTGTTGATGACACGAGCAAAGTAAGCTACCACATAGGCCAGGTGGTTTTGACTTCATCACTTCCCGTAATTTCCTGCACAATCTGAATGGCTGCGGCATCGTTGGGGTCCATAAGAGATATCACTTGATTTAAGTCTTCCTAGTGGTCTGTATAATAGAGAGCAGCAGATATCCAAGTTCCCAACGAGTCAGAATTTGCTGAGGAAGAAGCGTCGGATTCGGCTTGAGCCTTTTTAGTAAGGATAGTCCGCGCAGGAGCCTTCAGGAAAATTTCTTCCCGTTCGCAATACGACGATTCACTGTCGGGAAAAGACGCCTGACCTCCTCGGAAATCCTGTGGAGTCCATTGGCCAAACATGTTCTATGTAACATATTGGGATACAGAACCCTCAGGGACCGTGCAGCCTTCTTCACTTACGGAGTTGCATCCGCTGCGAAGAGCAGCTAGCTAGGGCCGGCAGTCGTTAGAGGTTTCATGGGGCCATGGTAATTCCAGGCTAACAAACGACGTAGGATCAACGTGGTGAGCTGTGGCTCCACGTGCTATGCACGTTGATTTGTGAACTCCAGATAACGTAGTTAGCAGGTCGTCGTATCACAACGTGCTAACAACGTGCTGGGCACGTCCTTAGCACCTCGAGCTGGGTGGCCCCTTAGTACGTTGTGATACAACGTGCTAACAACGTTATCTGCTCTGAATTGACATTGACAAATAGCTATGGAAGTTGTCACAACGTTGTCAGCACGTTGTCTTAGGTCTCAAACCACCTGATATCTACGTAGAATCAACGTCAAATTGTTAACTGGGTTGCATCGAAGAATTGATGAGTTGGACAATCGTAGTGCCGTTTGTATGCTCAACGACTACCGAGGTTAAAAGGAAAAATTTCCCTGGCTACGTTTACCTGAGGACTCCAACAATTACCATAGGTTGGTAATAGCACGCCTCTTGGTATCTGTGGTTTCGTCGATGGATACCCAGATTCTCTTCCCCTTGATGGCTTCACGGATTGCCTTAATGATATTTTCATAAGAAGACTCGATGTATCTGTTCAACCTATATTCTTTTTTTCCACAACCGGTGCACTATTTATGGAAAACAAAACATTAACGATTGGGCACTCTTCTATAATTAGGTATATGCACATATTCCTTACCTTCTATGTCTTGATTTCACCGTCATAAACTTGTGTTTGGAATTAATCTTTAGTTTGTCATCAACATTAACAAAAACTCCTCCAGAATCGGTAACGCAAGGATCAACCACTTCTTTGGCAGTTTTCACTTTCTTATGCATAATTAGGTAGTAGTTTTACTGATGATAAGGAAAGTTGGTAATAGCAAGGAGACGTATTAAGAACTGGAGCGAAACGAACAAAGAACCGAAGTGTGCAGTCATTGTTTCATCTACGTATATGACTATTTGCAGTTATTGTTTAGAGGCATATTTTTTATGCCCTTATCCATAAAGGCATATTTTTATGCCATTATACATAAAGGCATCTTGTTTTTATGCCTTTAAAGCCCTTTCAAAATTATGCCATTAAATCCGGTCTCTATTTATTACTAACAATAGCAGCCTTAATGCATGATACATTCCTCTGTTAACACCCATACCTCCCCATTTCCATACTCTAAGTTATCCAGGAGGCACAATGAGCACTTGTTTCCTTCAATTCGAATAAACATTAAAAAATAACAAACTTAAGGTCCAGTGTACTAAGTTAGAAAAACATTGCAGCTGGGCTAGTACTGCGGGTGGTCCTCGGAGGGATAATGACAGTTTCGGTGAAACGACCAGTTTACATTTGGAAGGTGACCAAAAGGCCCGTGCGAATAAGGGTTCAGGTGTTAATATTACATAGATGCGCACACCTATATCAAGATAATCTCATCCGATTAGCCTTAGCTTGAAATTAGGCCCTTCATGTGTCCTAATATTGAAATTTTATTCATGTGCATATAAAATAAGTTCTTAAAAGTGGGATTTGCCACAGTGCTATGCCACAATCGGTTTTTTTCGTAACAGTGCGACAGTCACATAGTTCTAGTTTCAGGATTTCCTGGGACATTCTCGTCCCATCCTGTGCTTTATGCAAATAACAATAACCAAGTAGTGCCGGATTTGCCAGGATGATTTCCCGCAGTGTAAGTTCTCAAGCTAATGTTACAGTAATTATGATGTCGTTAGCATTTACTACTGCAAAAAACTGTCGCACGTTAGTTTCTAATTATTTATTCCAAACAGCACCTTATTTTACTAGTCCCATTAACTGAAATTGACCAAAAAGTGGACGGCGAGATCATTTGTTTTGTGCCTCCACTTTCTCAAATGACGCATGGCTACAAATTCCTCTTCCTTCAGAATTGCACGTCGACTCAAATACTTTAAATGTGAGTGGCAAACTATAATGTGTAGTTCAATATTACATCCCCTAAATTTATCCCAAAAGTGGGTCACACAAACACACGTTCCATTTTCTACTGAAATTTCACATCACCCCAAATTAAGCGGGACCTAAGTTCCCGTTTGTACTCCCATTTTATTTCCCTGATTCCGTCGCCTGAAATTACCCCAGAAGTGGGCCAGGAGGGCCGGCAAAAGTACGCGGCATGGCTTCAATAGTTGCGCTNGAAATTTCACATCACCCCAAATTAAGCGGGACCTAAGTTCCCGTTTGTACTCCCATTTTATTTCCCTGATTCCGTCGCCTGAAATTACCCCAGAAGTGGGCCAGGAGGGCCGGCAAAAGTACGCGGCATGGCTTCAATAGTTGCGCTTCCGGCCGGAAATTGAAAATCACTCGGCGACTGAGTGCGGCCGGGCAGGAGGGTTGCCACTTTTTGGTCGACCCTCAGATCTGTGAATTACCGAGGGGCGTTTCTTTGGGTGCTCTTCATTTGAGGGAGTGCTGCTAGATACAGTAATCTCTGTGTGTGTATGTTTGTAGGCGTATAGGTGCGTGTGTGTAGGTGTCTGTGTAGGAGTGTGTGTGTGTGTGTGTGTGTGTAGGTGTGTGTGAATTCAGTGTTTCCCCACATACATACACACCTACGCATAGGTGTAGAGTGTAGATCGAAGTGTGCAATGAAATAATGTTTCTAGGTACCCAGTGTGGCTGCGTTAGTGTGTAGGCATTGTTTTGTTAGGTTGAATAGCAGATTTCTATCTTGGTCGGGTGCGAAAATTCAATTTGAATATTCAGTTCTAGTTACAAATTATTCCAATAACAAATCATTCAAGTTAAAGTGTTTTCACGGAATTTTGTATGCATTGTCAAATGTGTATGTCTCTGCCATCGCTAATAAACAATGACAAAAAATCACTAAAAGACACTAGCAATAGCCAGCTTAAACATAGCCGTATGGCAGCCGTTTCTTATGAATTCAAAAACACAGTTGAGCTTAATATATAAAGCATAAAAAATTATCGTGCTTCCATATTCTTTAACATAAAAAATTCACCGTATACAGTACAATAAAGTTTCCAATTCGAAAATAGCGTGTAAATTTTAAATGAGAAGTCAAACTTGTGAATCAGCTTCTTCTCTTTATTGAGAATTTGTTTTGATTACGTAATATTTTTCCGATTTTTGGCCATCTTTAGGTCTCATATTTGAGCAATAACCCGGGCCCCGTTATTTAAAAAGGCCTCGTAAATACCAAGTAAAATCAATGATGAAAAAATTGGGGCCTCCTGAACACTAAATTAAACCACAATCGCAATAACTAAACAAAAGGCCGATGACCGTAAGCCGTCAGGGCCAGGGGCTGTAATGTGCCCAAAAAAGGGCTGCAAAGACGGGGATATTATAAATCAGAAGCTATTGCCGTAAGGCCGCCCCAGCTTTCCATACAATGCATTGCAAGCGCTGCAGCAAGTTACGGTAAATAAGTATGGAACTTTCCGTTACACTGAAGATGTTCCTCTCATCCTAATTGTTTTTTGAAAGGCCGAACAGCTGGGCTACTGTTCGGCCGTCCAGCTGTCGACGCAGAGTAACTGTGCAGATGCAGCTATGCTGCACATTAGGATATCATAAAAAAATTAAAAAACATGTTCAGTTCGGCCACTTTGATTTAACTCATTCCTGTCAGCTTTACCTTGTCCGTAACTTCAATCTTAAGTGTTCAATTCCCCGCTTTGCATCGAATTTTAGTCTTCAATTCCAATCCAACACGGTCGTCTTGACGTAATCCGCAATCGATGAAAGTTTGAAATTCTATCAAAAGTAGAAAATCAACCATTTAAAATCGAGCTTCTAGACAAATTAAAACTAATCAAATCAGAATATCCAGTAAATGCCCAATATTACGCAGTAAATACCAGCACAGATCCCAAAAATACCCGCAAGTGTATATTCAAAGTAACGGACAATAAGACAGGCTACGAACATACCCAATAATCATACTCAATAAATACTGCATGAGGTAAACTTACCAATAGTACTCAGTAACTACGTAGTAAATAGCCAGTACGGATCCTGAAAATACCCGCATGCACGGTATCTGCTCTCAATAATTCACCAAAAACTTCCAGGGTTCGAAGACATCCTATACAACACGAAAATATGTTTGTGAAAAACTTTCCCGGGCCACAATATCTAATTCTTTTCTCGTTTTTCAACACAAAACATAAGCCACTCTCCAAGCACCTGTAGGTTTATCACTTTTTGTAAACTTAAATTTTCAAAGAATGTTGGGCGACCGCAAGAAACGAGACTCTCGAAAAAAGAAGCTCAATGCATACTTTATTTGTCACCGAAAATATATTCTAAGAAAGATTTTTTTTTTTTTTCTGAGAGCCAAGACAGCATTTCCTACGACGGATAAAATGTTTCCTGCAGAGAATGCAACTGGTTGTATTTTTTTTTTCTCTCTGAAGAAAGAGCATTGAAAAAACAAGGAACGATAAGTCTATGGTGTTTCTATTGAACGTACGCAAGTACGTACGCAAGTTTCGCCGGAAGCCTACACACATACAAAATATATATATATATATATATTTTTGTTTGCCCCTTTACTCTTGAAATTTTCTTTTACGTTAGGAATGCGATGATCGAACAAATTTACTATATTATCAGCAGCATCACACGGGCCTACACCCAGTGCCACACTGTTTAATAAGTGCTGGAACAGGTTTACCCGTGAAGCTATTGCTATAATGCCAGCGAATTCCTAATAACGTTATTACTAGAATTAATATTTGTGTTATTATTGGTACCATGGTTCTTCTTAATAATATTATTATTGTTTCAATTTAAATGTTAATATTATTATTAGCAATACAAGAAAAGAGATAATTGACAGGGAGATGAGGCAGCTACATATAAGCTAAGATTATTATCTTTCCTCGCTAAGTCACATTTGCAAGTAAACACAAAGTAAGGAATTATGAAGATCAAATAAAAAAGAAATAACAAACTGCTGGTGGTAATGCAATGCAGTAATAATCCCATTTGGGAAGAATGAGAAGCCGAGGAAGTTTGCAATTTCTCGTAGCTAAAATGGGTCCGTTGAAAGGAAAGGAGCTTCTATATAGCTTCGAATGTCTAGAAAAACAGGAAACCCACGAACGGAGGGACACCGCCCATGACAACAGCAGGTCGGTCGGGGAAAGAAGAATAAGGGCCTGAAACACCAAGAGCCAAATTGAGGAGATCCGCTTGAGCGCGGCTCCCTTAATATAGGGACAGCGGACAGATAAAATCTAACCCTTATGGCCCATGTGGCTTATGACCCGCCTCGTGTGAACCACCTTTAAATTTGAGCTACATGACAGTCGGTTAATATCTCATTAAACTGGCAACATTGTCCTAGTTTCGTGCTGCTGGTGCTGTGTTTACGAATTTTTCCAAGATTCTCCTTTACCCTTTTCATCTATGTAAGATTCTCTTATTGCGTGCTTTTCATCCACATCAGATTCTATTATTGTTACCCGCCTGTGTTACCAAATCTCTTGGTATATATATTTTTTTAATATATACTTATGTGTTCTGCCTCTTTGCAATTTGTCGAATCTCCTCATGTCATTGTGGTTTCATTTCCTAGGTTCTTGGCAAATTTACCCAAACCTTCTACTGATCCTAGTGCGATGCGACTGCGTATTGCTGCCACAGTACTGTAGTACCTATCTCATTTTCTCCCAATCACCCAATCCCTTTTCACAATTTCGATCATCTACCTGCTAATCCCGCATACCAATTTCCACTGAAGTCCAGTCCAATAATCCCGGGGCAAGAGACAGCCAGTGGAGGTCGCCCGATTTACAGCCGTGCAAAAAGTTTTCCTGGTGCCGAGGACGACACATTTCTGACCACCACAGCACGTGGCGGAGAACTCCCATTGGAAAGCAAGAGCCAACCAAATCTTACGCCGGAAGCCGGTGTTGTCCAAAACATATGGCAGGCGAGGACCTGCATGGTAAATAGTCCTGCTGCCGGACCGCCTTACTTTACTGCACTTTTGGCTGCTGCTGCTGTTGTTGTTGTTGTTGTTGTTGTTGTTGCTGTTGTTGTTGTTGTTGCTACTGCTGCTGTTGTTGTTGCTGATACTACTGCTGCTGCTATTGCTTTTATATTGCTGTTTCTTCTACCGCTTTGCTGCTGTTTCTGTTGTTGTTGTTACTGCTATTGCTTTTATTACTGTTTCTGCTGCTGCTACTGCTCCTGTTGTTGTTGCTGATACTGCTGCTGCTATTGCTTTTATATTGCTGTTTCTTCTACCGTTTTGCTGCTGTTTCTGTTGTTGTTGTTGTTGTTACTGCTATTGCTTTTATTACTGTTTCTGCTGCTGCTACTGCTGTTTCTGTTGTTGCTGCTCTCAGTTACAAAATAGAAAACAATAATTATTTATGGGTGAGCATTTATACTTAGAAATAGACAAAGATGCTAGAAAGTATTGTGCAAGACTAATGTACATCTAAGAAGCAGTCGTGTGCATCTTGTACGATTGTGCTAGCTATGTTGTGCTTCCAACAGCCACGACGTGAGGAGCACTATCTGCTGGCGACCATTTCTGTTGAAACATGAGCAAAAACTCCATGTCATTTCGTACAGAGCTTTATTTTTTTGTGGAACAAAAGCGCGTACCATTATCCTATCAGAGCAGAAGAATAGATAACTCAAGTGTGTAGAACAATAATTCTCTATATGGCTCTACTATCTCAACAGTACAGAAGATTACTTACATATATGTATAGAACGATTTTCTCCATAGCTCTATTATCTACTATCTTCGTACCTAGTACCGTACACTACTTTAGATATTAACATAGAGAACAGTTATATGTAGGCAATACCCTGAAGGACAGTAGTACCGTATATATTCACCCCTAGTATCAAATTCATAACCGTGTTACAGAATAGTACCGTATATCATCCTACCATGTAAAGGAGTTCCTCCTATTACCCTAAACACAAAGAGCAGTGCATATTACTCTAGAACCTATAACAGCTCCGCACATTGCCGTGGAACTCATAACACTACCGCATATCATCGTAGAACTCATAATAGCACCGCACATGACCATATAACTCATCATAGTACCGCATAGAGCCGTAGAACTCGATCAGAACAGCACTGCGCATTACCATAGAACTCATAACAGCACTGCGCATTACCATAGAACTCATAACAGCACTGCGCATTACCATATAACTCATAACAGCACTGCGCATTACCATAGAACTCATAACAGCACTGCGCATTACCGTAGAACTCATAACAGCACTGCGCATTACCATATAACTCATAACAGCACTGCGCATTACCATAGTTCACAACAGCACTGCACATTACCATAGAACTGATAACAGCACAGCGCATTACCATAGAACTCATAACAGCACTGCACATTACCATAGAACTCATAACAGCACTGCGCAATACCATAGAACTCATAACAGCAC
>LQNS02278187.1:20849142-20863690 GCA_001587735.2 Parhyale hawaiensis | reverse complement strand
TTTGAAAGCTGGCAAGACGTTTTTGCAACTCCATAATTATGCCTAACGTAGAGTAAGTTATGTCCAGCCTAGCATTTTAAGGCGATTACCAAATATCATCCGATGCCAGCCCCCCCCCCCCGAGACGTTGGCTGTCTATCATAACTAGAGCCGGACCTCCCTAGCTAACGATCCATCAAATCCCATCTCATGTGGCAGACAAAATACAAGTAGTCTGTCTACAGCACGAGCAAACTCTGTGCGATGCACCCTATGCACCTTAGCGATTACTTATGAACACAAATCTGAAAGGACAGATCCATTCACTCACAAGCACGCTGAAAACAAGACGTCCTTCATTATTACTATTATTATCGAGGGGATTTCACGACCCAAATTGGATCGGTTGAGAGATGTTCAGATGTTCAGCTCTACACTCTGGTGCCGGGTCACATCCCGCGACCTAAGGCTCAGAGCACTTTGCGAATGATGTGCGCTGTTCCCAGCAAAGCGCTCTTTTGGAGGGTTCCTGGGTGGAGACGGCCGCACTTAGGCTCTCGCAGGGCAGTCTTGAGATTTTTGGACATTGCCCCCAGAGCTCCGATGACCACTGGAACGACGTCCACCTTCATCTGCCGCAGTCTCTGGAGTTCGATGTTAAGTTCACGGTACTTTTCCTTTATCCCCGCTTCCTTGTCCACGATTCTGGAGTCGAAGGGGAATTAAATGTCGATCAGTTTGGATGACTTTTCCTGTTTCTTTTTTACGACGATGTCCGGTCGGTTGGCGTGAAGTACTCTATCAGTTTCCATCCTCTTGTCCCAGTAGATCTGTACGGCTTCGTTTTTAACCACGGGCGCGGGTTCGTGCTGGTGCCAGTTATTACAGGCAAGCTTGCTAGCTGTGTGAAGCTCACGGACATTATCATTCCATCCAGGGATATTCTTTCTTTCTTTCTTTCTTTATGAGGTACAATGCCAAAAACACGGCGCCCAGACTCAATAATAGCAGTTCTTACATATATTTGACAAGAGCTTGCATAGTCTCGTTTCAGTGGCTACGTCAACTTCATTGGCAGTTTTCTCCAGAGAATCATTCTGCACATCTGATATGCGAGAACATGGTTTGTGTCAGAGAACCGCCACTTAACATGGTCGCAGTTATCATGTTTCTGTGGTAACTGTATTGGGATTGCACTAATGCTAAGGTTACACTAGAGAGGTAGGTGGTCAGATACAGGTGAGTACTATAATGTCCTACTGTTACTAATACTAGGCAGTAAATTCATTGCGATAGCAATGTGATCCGGCCAGATCACGCCATCCCTACTGTTTATACGAGTAAACGAGGTTAATGGGAGCAGACAGATATCTGCACATATGATTTATACTCTACAAGCATATTCTGCAGTCTGCTATACATATGTAGTTGATGAAAATAAAGGACATCCAGGTTCCATGTATTTAATTAACGTAAAATAATTCAGAAGAAGCATTATTTTACGTTAATTAAAAACATATGTAGTTGTGCCGGAGTTTGCATCTAAAGTCACCTGTGATGAATAATTGCGAGGCTGTTGTGGTGGAAGGTAAACTTTCAAGTATTCCCAGGTAATGCAGTTGGTAGTCATACCACATGATGAATAAAGTAGATACATTTAGAAAGGAAATGGATGTTCCCAGTGCCTCGTGAGGCCTGTGATTCTGTTAGCGTATTTGCAAACCTTCCCCTGCGCGGCGTAGCTGAGCGAAAGTAATCAGTCGTGCCTGGGGTTTGAAGATGCACTGCTTGCGCCTTTTGCTGTCGGTAGTGCACTGACCACTTGGAATCTGAGACCTACCGGCAGAAAAGCGGAGAAAAGAGTCATTAGTAAACTACTTAATGGCACACGAGCCTGTGTTAAACCAAAGAAATAGTTCGGTGCGATATAGACATTGTGTCCCTGATGCGCAAGTAAAATATTATACTACTACTAGTATCACTAGTATACAAAACGAACAGCAGCTTACCAAGTACGCTACCCTGAGAGATGCGAGACTCCACCGCGACAGGGGCACTCACAAAGCTGTCAACATGCACACTCTTCGTTCGCACAGAAACAAAATCACGAATGATTGACAGAACCCTACCACCCACACCAAACGACTCCAATTTGTACGATAGACCCCTACGTTGACCCTGTCAGACGCCGCGCCGTAGCCCAACTGTACAAGGCGTGCCTCAGACCCACAATCCAGCGCAGACTGCAAATGGTGTGACACCGACAACAATGCATCACAACAACCCAAACCAGTTCTGTACGCAAACTCACCAGCGGGCAGCAAACCCGTAGCCTCAGCAAAACTTCCAAGCTTAGAAGTAACCAGTTCTCGAACACCTTCGATAAATTGGGCATCAGCGTAATAAATCCGTAGTTGGTGCATACTCTACGGCCTGTAATAGTTATTAGGACAGGAAGTCTCCGTGCCCGGTTTTGAGATGTTCGAAGTGTTAATAAAAAAAATTGGTGGTATAGTACACTGCATTATGCATTAATATCATTAGCAAATAGTCATAGTTATCGTTTAGCTTGAGCAACTGTGGCCTCAATAACTAGTGAATGAAAAGGCGTTGACTGCACATTGTTTTCATCATTCATTGCCTATAATATGGGTCGCATCACATTATAAGTGACAATTTTAATTCTATAAGAACAGCAATCCTTCCTAAAAGACGTTTCAAATAATAATGTTCCTACGAGAAACTGACAATCTAAACGGTCCTTGTAGAGTTAGGCGCCTGTGCCAATTCGCAATTGTCCCTCCCCATACAACAATGTTCTGTATCACATTAGAGTAAATACGCGCGTAGTGTAGAGAAATGACCGTCCTCTTAGACAAACAGTTCCTTGCAGCTTCAATTGCTCTGTTGGCCTTACTAACTCTGAGTCATAAATTATCAAAGTGTATATAAAATTATAATAACAGTAATTATAACGATAACAGTAATAGTAAAAATTAGAATATTATGAATAACAATTATAATATTAATAATTCTATAGAGAGAAAAAGAAAATCTTGCATTCTAAATGAAATTATAAAAAAGGGCAAGACAGAGTGAAACTATACATAAAATGGATGCAAAAATGAACTATTTTTTTAATGTCCATGCTGCACGCAATTTAAACTATTTAGGCAAACGCTCTACTATCACTGGTACATTTTTATAAGTGTAAGGGTCTTATAGCGCAAGGTTGAGAGGACTGTAATCCTCTCTGGACTAATAGATCGCGCGTGTTCCACTTAGTTACAAGATTATCAAAGTAAATTTCGTCATTTCAGAAGAGTTTATTTGTTTTACTGAACGCAATTTATGACCAATTTCAACAAATTTATATGTACATATATAGTTATAGGTCCATTTCGGTATGCGATGCTAAAGAAAAAGAAAACTTTCACTTGAGATTGTAAAATACAGCAGATATTCCTTTCATGGTCCCGATAATTCCCAGTTTACACACACAAACACACAACTTCACATCAGAATACACAGTGTCTCACAAATTTCATTTGCTCTTAACTTTCATTTGAATGCACCCGTTGCTTCCAATTCCCCTGAAGCGCCACGCTGAATCCCAATGACGCTGCTGAAGTGGAATGCAACTTACCCTCACAACAGATATAAGCATTTCTTTTATGAAATTTACTTGGACGACATACTTTCCAAATTAATTTTCTTAATTTATCTATAAAGTTGTAGAACTTTAATAATTTCGCATGCGTATTTGCACATCACCAATGCACTGAAGCTTCACTAAAAGACAGAATTAAATTTGAGCGTTGAAGAAAATTAATGAAGCTACATACATATATCACCAGAGCTCGGCGTATTAAAGATGAAAAGAAGGGTGTAGACCTTGTGTATCTAGACTTCCAAAAGGCTTTTGATAAAGTCCCCATCAACGGATAATAAAAATTGGAAGCCCATGGCATCCAGGGAGACTATTTACGATGGATTGGGGCATGGCTTACGGGTCGGCAGCAGCGAGTGAAACTTGAAAGAGAGACGAGCTACTGGACGCAGGTATCGTCAGGGGTTCCACAAGGTAGTGTGCTTGGCCCATTTTTGTTCTCAATTTCAATCAATTATCTGGATCTTGACATCTGTAGTAAAATCAGTAAATTTGCGGATGATACAAAAACTATGTCATCCTGCCACGAAAAGAGCCGAACTCCAACAAGACCTTGACAACCTCATGGAATGGATCAGAAAGTGGCAGATGAGCTTTAATGTCAACAAATGCTCAGTAATGAACGTAAGGCTGATGAACCCTTCAACTCCATTGAAAATGAACGGAACGGAATTAGCTGCTGTCACCCAACAACGTGACTTGGGAATCACTATTACAAACAAACTACAACACAGTCAGCAAGTTGACAAGAGTGTAAAAATGGCAAGTAGAATACTCGGATTCATCACGAAAAATTTTGAATACAAGTCTAAGGACATCATCATTCCCTTGTACAAGACCTTTGTGCTGGCACACTTAGAATTTACTGTTAAATTTTGGTTACCACATCTGTGTAAAGATATCGATAACATGGAAAGAGTCTAACGCAGAGCAACGAAATTGATACTTCAGCTGAGAAACAAGCCGTATTAATGTCGCCTTAAAGAACTGGGTCTGATCTCTCTCTCAGGAGGCAAATTATAGAAACATTCAAGTATTTGAATGGCTTCAACGACGCAGCTCCAACGGGACTCTTTGAAAGAGATCTCAATGTTCGCTTGCGAAACAACTGTCAAATATTCAAGCATAAAGCTCGAAGAACACCCTCACGTTTGCAGTTCTTTCCGTATTTCATAGTCAGCATTTGGAATGGACTCCCTTTCGACCTTGTTTGTGCCAAATCAGTCAATGCGTTTAAAAATCGTCTTGACATACTGTACCCTGGGAGAGACATCCCCCACAGCTAAGAATTCTTCCTCCAGGAGTCGCACACTCTTAACGGCCAAAGCTTCCGAGACTACCCTTATCCGTCTTCTTCTCTCCTCCGCTCCAATTACACAGTTTGACGTCTTTAAGCTCCGCGTATCAGGGGCTATTGATCGTGCTTGCGTGCATTCATGATCGTTTCTTTGACAGAGATTATTCCCCCTCCTCTTATTTTTATTCTTGTCCCCAGTCCTTTATATCCTACTAACCTAATGGCAATAGCTCATAGAGAGCCGGGGCGTACGTTCTGGTGTCTCTTTGGGAATGGGCCTATTGTTTCGTCTACTGCCGCCTATCTAATCTAATCTCTGATTATTGTACGATGGCAAAATGGAGAATGCAATACCATCGCTCCATCGGCGACGAGCTTCGATGAAGTAACCACTGGCGAAGGCCATCGTAGAACGTCACAATCGGCGATGGACGATCGTCTCAACACCTTTTAAAAATACAAAGATGTCAAACCACAGACATCGAATAAAATCAGCATCTCATATAACTTCGGCCTGTGTGCGATTTTTACACCAGTAACATTATTCCTACCTGATAAAAGGTGCGAAATGTAAGGCCCAGGTTATTAAGGTAACTTAAAGCCTGCAGTACGAACTTCAGTTATTATCATTTTCCTTGTAACTAATATGCTCCAAATCTAACGGCCTTTCAAAACCTTAATTTTTTTTTGACATTGTTAGATCTGGGGAATGTATTAAAATAAACTGTCATTTTCCGAAGAGGTCAGCAATGACATTTGGTATGTTTGTTGACATATTTAGGTAAAATAAGGTATTCTAAGGGCCACTTCACACGTCAACTCAACATATGGAAGCGGCAGCAGCAAATGCGGTAGGGTAAAGGATGAAGCACGTCGTTTTTTTTTTTTTCAACGCCTCCGCGTCATGCAAGTTTGGTAATCAGAACTTATAAATGCCCAATTAATCCTCAATAGGATTTTCAAATCATGAACAAGTCGAAAAAAATTATCATCATTTCAACGAACGGAATCACTGTATTCCTGTTTAACACAAGAAAAACTTGTTAAGCTAAAAATGTTGTACTAAAAACACAGACGCGGCATGACGTCATCTTTCACAACGAAACACATTGCTGCTTGTTGTTTTCACTAATATCGGTGTATCATGCTATAATTAGTTTGGAAATAGGCTGTTCTATTTCAAATTCAAGCTATAAGATTATTGCATACGAATGTGGCTTTGAACCGGACACAAAATACTAGTGAACGTATAAAAAACGAGACCATAAGTGAACAAGTGGCGTCATTCATTTGAATTAAAGACACTTCTACGTGTGAACAGCGGCAGCAAAATTTGACGGACGGCTCGTGTTTATTTTCGTGACTGAACGAGTTGATATGAGGGACTTGTGAACCTAAGACGCCTCTCTTGATTAGTTTTCGAGATATTTGACTTTAAAGTTCTTATTGTTTTCGTATGAGAGAAAATGAAGATTCGCCAATACGACTATCACGATATCACTTCACACAATTTTTTATAAATGTATTTCTTGTAGGATATGGGCAGAACCAGTCCTTGCTTGCCGAACCTTAATGAGTTGGGCAATGTTGGAGCCGAAAAACTATTACGATGATTCGTTCTTGATGCCTCGCCACGGCCGTAATGGCGCATCTTAAATTCTTTCACGAGAAAAAAACAATGGCAACTTTAAAGACAAATACCTCTAAAAGTAAACATTTGCGATGAAAAGCTATTCTTGAAAAGTCTTATAATGTCTTAATTTTACCTAAATATGCCAACAAAAACTATTTCGTATGAAACCACCAATTAGCTACTTCTAAAATTATTGTACAACGGAAGCAACAAACACCACCACTGCCGATAGTACGATACTGCATAATACGCGTTCGAATAATGTGGGCCAGATGGTCGTGTTCCAAAAACGTACATAAAAATAGCTTCAAAGTTCCCGACGAAAACGTTATTAGTGAAAAACTTCTTAGAATGCGTTATGCTACGTTCATAATTCATTAAAATAAGCTCGCAATTGCACAATAAACTCGTGATTGCCCACTTAGTTAAAGACTTAATAGGACGTGTTCAAACACGCGTACGACCATCGCGCCTTTGTTGATCAACAGAAGTAGATGTCAGCAGGGCTGTAATGGCGAGCTTGACAGAGAAACAATGGGAAGTTTATAGTCAAATATCTTTACATCTAAGCATTTGCGAGGAAAATATTTTTCGTGAAAAAACGTCTTAGAATGCCTTATTTTCCATGAATATTTCAACAAAAATACTAAATGTCATTACTGACCTCTTCGAAAAATTCACCAAATAAACTTTGTCCCACTCTTTGTTTTAATGTTAAAAACAAATGTTTCAAACTCGTAAGGCTGTTTTTTTCTGTAGTTCTAGCCTTATTTCATTACTTCATCGGCATCAGAGGTACAGCCGATGATGATGCCCATCGTATGCCATCGCCGATGGGATTTTCAGCCATATCATTGGACCAGTGCTTCCTCATAACACCATCGCCGATTCAGAAAATGACCGTCGCCGATTGTTTGATACAATTTCCATCTGACCATCGCTATCGCCGATGGATTTTAGCGATGTTCCATCGTAAAGTCGTAGTTTTTCCAATGGCGATGGTCATCACACCATCGCCATCGTAAAATCGGCGATGGCCATCGTGCCAGGCTCTGTATATCGCTGGTGATACAATGGAGGAGGGGGGGGAGGACGAGAGAGGTGTCCGCATGAGCTCGGCGGCATGAAGTTTACGTTAAGATTATGTGAAGGTAACACAGGAAGCACAATTGGATTATGTCATATATATATATGTCTATATATCCTACAGCTTACAGGCACAGTGATGAATATTATTCCTTTGAGAAGCAAGGAAAATGGTGATCCAAAGAGTCAAGGACAGTCTAGTTACTGTTGTATAAATGCTGCTTACTTTAGCGTTAGTTCGAACTTTCAGGGTGTGTTCCCTTCGCACCCACTCTGCTTTCTCCCATTACCATGAACCAACAAATGATGTTTTATTCGCTGCTTCGTTTTTCTTCCTTGCTTTGTAGTTCCCATGGGCGTTGATCCAGAGGTGGAACATTTTCGTGTATGATTTCCTTGTTTTTGGTGACATAATATATGCATATATGGGCATTTCGGATTGGGCCACAAAATTGAGCCTTCGAGGGTTGACTTGTCTTAAACTTCAGGCAGAAGCTTTGGTTTTGCCACTATGAATCGTGTTGTAAGTGCTAAAAGCACCACGATTACTTTGAGCCTGCTCAGAACTCCATTTTACGGATCAAGATCGAACTTTTGGAAGTCTCAATGGTAACCAATTCAGGGTTATACCTGAAACTCAATTGGACGGGCCGAAGTTACAGTAGTGCACCTGCCTGAAGCTTTGAACCAGTTAAGCCTTGAAAGTCTAATTTTGACACCTAATTGAACATGCCCTGTGTGTCTGTTACTCGTCTGCTCGTGAAGCACTGCTTTGGTTCTAGAAAGGTTTGAACTAACGTCCAGGCTAATTTAATTTTTTTGTGCAGAAGCTGCTGCTGTCATGGTAAAGCCTTTGGTAGCTCTAGTGCACTACGCCATCCTATTCGATATTCTCTACACTTTTAAGTATATTAAGTAGTTACAAATGATTGAATATTGATATGTTTCTTAAGAAGTTTGTCTTACAAAAGTTATAGAAAGCTGTTATAACAATATATGATGTTAATGATCGTCAGTGAAGTCTGACTGTGTATGCTTTGAGACTGCTTGACGTAGATGTCATTTTTGAGCAAAATTTTGAATTATCGCTCATTTTTACCCTTCTCGGTAGAGTGAAGAAACATCCAACTCACTACATTTTTTTTTAAATTAATTTTCAGACAGAAACCATATTTTCTAACCGGTCACTGCTCATACGAATGCTCCCATTTTCTGTATCATTTACTGTCCAGGTAAGTGCAACACAGTTTCTCTATCAGTACCAAGACGACTATAAAACTTGCCCCTTTTGTACAACTACTACTCACACAAGCTGAATTCTACGTTCTTTTTTGCCCCTGGAAATGCGGCAGCAACTGTTGCTCAGGGAGAAATTATATAATTGAGCAGCACCTTGAAGACGGAGAAAGTTTTTTGCTTCTCTTTTGGCCCAAGACTTGCGTTGCAGGCGGGATACGTGCGGCGTGTGCTGAGCAGACGGCCTGGGGCCATGCGTCTTGCGAGGCTGTTGTGGCTGCGCGCGGGTCACGCGTGCCATGAATAAATTTGGCGCCCATGCGGAGGGTATACTCACTTTCTGACTCATGGGCACATGGTCTTGGCATGTAGTTGCAGTCTTTGCATCTGTTGTAGAGACGCTCTGGATCTTGATGTGTAGTTGTAGCCTAAGCCATGACTGTAGAGACACACTAGGTCTTTACGTGTAGTTCTTGCATTTGCTTCTGTTGTAGAGCCGCACTAGCTCTCGGCCTGCGGTTGCAGCACAGCTGCTCGCCCTGGTAAGACGCACAAGGTTACGGTATGCTTATAGTCGAAGTATCTGCTGCCTCAGTAAGGAAACACTAAGTATCCCAAAGAAATGTTATAGAGTCTACGCCTGCTGCAGAAAAACACTTCTCGGTAAGACTGACAGCCTCAGCTTTCGTTGTACAGAAGCCCTTGGTCACGTGATGGGGTTGTGGTGTACTCTTCGATTGAAGAGAAGCACTAGGTTTAGGCATATGGTTGCATCGTCGTCTCTCTTACTGGAGAACTAGGACTCGGTATATAGGTATATGATTGTTGCATCTATACCCTAGCAAATAAGGAACGGGTCTTGTGAAGTGGTTGTAGTTGGCGTGCGTTATCGTGGATACTATTTTCGTGCTTCACTGCTTGCTGTTCGCTTGATTCTTCATTGAGCTGCGCTACCGAAATACAACATAGCTCGATATATCACGTAAAACTCTGGAAGTACTTCCCATACTATTCTAAAAGTGGTAGCATTTCTTTTTTTTTTTTTGTTATCTTGTTTACTTCATAATCAACTGCTTGTATGGTTCAACCTATGTTTGAACAACGGTGGCGTTGATGGTCGGGAACCGTCAGAAATGAAGAATTTTTTAGGGGAAATAAAGAACTGATTGTGGAACCCAGTTTCAGAAAATGAGTCTAAGAAGCCCGGTCCAATACTTTTATTGTCATTTTTTTCAAAAATTATCATTTTCTTACTAAAAAAATCAATCTTTTAATTTGATTTACTTGCACATGTAAATGTGGCGATAAAGGTAAAGTCAACTTGACTCCATCCTCCTCTGGGATACCCACACGCACTGGTTAGTGCTACAGATATTAGGCAACTGGCATTAGAGGGGTAAGTACGGTTGCAGGCGACCACGGGTCGTTAAGAACTATTGCACCATCGATGGAAGGTTCTTGTGCAAGGACCCGCACCCTCCCCTACCCTCCCCATTTCTGGGCAAGGTAAGTGCCCCCACGGTACCTGTGCACACTCAGTAACTCCTGACTCACTGCACCAAGCGCCACAAAGCTTGCTTACCTGCTTTGTTACTCGATCCTACAACCTCCCCTGCCATCAGCTCAGCACGCGTTAACAGGATGGTCAACTGTGGCGGTATACTTTGTACTTAATAATAAAAAAAAAGATACTTCATTAAGGAAGCTTTGACTTTGCAAAGCTCATGAAGAATACTTTACATTAACCATGATGAAGGTTTCTTCGATTTGGCATAGCTTCAACGAACAAGCTAACCTTATGAGCTGAAATTTTTTCACAATTTTAGTGCTGCCTTTTGGTTCAGTTGTTTTTGATCGAGTACAGGGGAAATCCCCAACGAACTACTCTAGAAGCTACCTGAAATTCAATCCTGCTGAGTTTAATTCCGTTTCAAGGCAATTATTCTGCTTTGAATTTATCATTTACGCTCTGAACCAAAGTGGTGAAATCAAGTCTCATAGCTTGAAATTGCCCCATTCGTAACTTCAATTTCTCCGACTAAACTTCAAACTACATACAAAAACCAGCATAACTTGTGAGCTGACCACTGAAAATGTTAAAATACGCAGAGGAAGAAGCAACACCATGGTTTTGAAAATCAAAACTTGGTGCTGCGTCTTGACGGGTCAAACTGTTGCGAAAAGGTCAAAAAATCAACTAATGTCACTTTGGAGAGCAAGAATACTGCAACTGCAACGCTCCTTTTTCCCTTGGGAGTCGGAGACCTCAGTTGAGCTAAACAATGCATGCTCCGGGCATTAAATTTTCAACAAGATTTATTTAGATGGACAGGAACTGGCTGCACTTGTGTGGGTAAATATGTTCAGCTGTGCTGTAAAAGATGTGCTTACGTTGGTGCAAAAGTTCAATTGCACAGATGATGTACTTATCAGAGAGAAGATTATTACCTTTCTAGATGTGATTCAGCTGTTTCGTCGCTATCAGGATCTTTAGATAACCTGACCCGTGATTAAAACTTGTGTATACGTGTCAGAAACTGTAGTGTTCTTTTTGTCCCTGAAAACTCTGATGGGGGCAACTGAAGGAACCAACCAAACTGTTCGCAATTTTATGCACATCCTAAGCCTTGAACTCGCGATAGTCAGAGGAACGGTTTCTTGAGCCCTCGTAAACATAACGTTGAGTTTACAAAAAAAGGCGTAAAATGTAAACCGTCCGTTCAGAAGCTCAGCAAGGGTCGTTCGTTATGTCCCAGACATAACTTCAAACTTAAATGGAATTCTAACTCAAAATTATTTGCAAGTGTGCACTGTTTAGATGGACACATCAACGCATTCGAACGCGGACATCGCAATATTCGTTCATTTTACTAGTGTGTGTATATATACAGGCTCTTAAGGGTAGTAAGATGCTAAATTATAGTGGTTATCTAATATTCCTGTTTGAAGAACATAACTATTATGTGAGGAGGGTAGTGTTGAAATATAATAGTGTAAAAAGTAGTATCTATCACCCTTTTTCATGAACGCGAACGAGCAAGATGTTCATCGTACAAATGTGTGCTTTGTCACTTTACACACAGCTGCTCGTCTTCCAAAGGATTCACTAAGACGTTAACCGTTAAATCCGTTGGCTTAGCAAAAGACGCTGGTACAGTTTCGGATATCTCTTCAAATTTAAAGTGAAACTAGAACGCCTCGTGGCGTAAGACCATCACCCCCGGTGGGAGCAAATTTCACCGCTATCGTTTTTGATGGCCGGCTAAGCCTAGTTTTTTGGCGTGAGCACATTGGGCATAGCCCACCAGACTCCCTGTAAAAAAAATCATGAACATAACTGAAATCCTTTTACCTGTTTTTGCGAGGAGAGCAAATTTTATCGCCATCATTTTTGATGGCCGGCTAATCCTTTTTTTTCTAACATAGAACACATCATGTACTGCCCACGAGACTCCCTACAAAATATCATGAATATTACTCAATTCCTTCAACCTTTTTTGGGTGGAGAGCAAATTTCATCGCCGCCTTTTTTATGGCGAACTAATCCTAGTTTTTGGCATTAGTCACATCGAGGGCAACCCATCAGACTCCTTGCCAAAAAATTATGAACATTGCTCAACTCCTTCGACCACTTATTGGGTGGACAGACAAATGTATTTACAAACTTAAATCTTCTACGAAAAGAGTATCATCACCTAGCTCTCTCACTTCGTTCGCGGGTGATAATAAATTTAAATCAGGACCTTGTGTACTTTTCTGCTATTTAAACTGACACAGCAGTGCGTTCTAACACTGAAGTGAGGGAACCGGTTCGTTTGATTGTCCGGTGAACCTGCCTTCAGACGCCGGCTGTTTGTCATATGTAAGTCTTAGGGCGAGTTCACACGTCAGTCATATGAACGCGTTCGCCCATCCCCTTGTCCGAATGTGCGCAGTAGAAACAGCAGAAAAGTGCAGTGTCCTCAGTTTTATGTCACTCCAAGTTTTAAAAGATATCCGAAATTTGAGAAATGACGCATGCAGTGAAAACTGATTTGACGTCAACATTTTAGTAACTTTTTTGGTGTACACAAAATTGTACTGAAACGTCGACGCTACAAAACTTTCGGACGAGTGAAATAAGTTAACGCGTTGATATGAATGACGTGTGAACTCACCCTAAGGGCCAGTCTACACGTTAGCCTTTTGAACGTGATCACACCTTCAACCGTCTGGATGTGTTACTGTGCCGTAGAAACAACAGAAACTGCACCGTTTTTAGAATTTTATTTCACACTTTGAATATGAAGAGACAACCGCAGCTTGCCTAGTGAGGGACACGTGTCGAGGAAACTGAAGTAGAGGCTAACATTTTTATAACTTTTGCTCACAGTTGTGCTTATAGAGGCACTCCAAATATTCGGACGATCGGATGAGTGGACACGTTCAAAAGACTATCGTGTAGGCAGGACTTGAACACATACAGTTACTTTATCGAAAAACGTTTGAATAAATATATTAGAGTTTAATTTACTTGTCTCATGACTATTATTAAATAATTATACTAATGATGGATCTATAACTGTGGATCAATTACAGCTAATTTATCTAAAAACAAGGTCCATTTATATTTCTTTAATAGGCAACAGTTTCTAATTAATCACAATCGTCCAAGCGTGGCGCGCAGTTGTCGTTAAAATGTTAGCCTAAGGTCCAGTCGGCAGCGTTGTGCTTGTGACAGTTGGGGGTCTTCCAATGATTTCTCTTCTTCTTTGGTGACTTTCATGTTAATTGCAAACTTTCCTACATCTTTGTGGTTGAAAAAAAGTTGTTAAGCCAACCAAGCCAGCGTTGTTTACATATTATAAGTTGATGTCAATTGAGATGCAGTCAATCGCCATCCGTGACTACCATCGCATCATCACCACCACACTATTTAACACCGTTCATTGGCTGGCTGTATTGTAAGTAATAGGCTCTCCAAATGGTGGGTAGTATTTTTTAGTATTTTGAGCTAAAAAAGACTGTAAATGACTTGAAAAAGTGCAGTTTGTTCAATTAAAACATCCAAAAACCAATTCTAAGCATGCTGTTTCTGTGTGCAATAGCAGGAATATTTTATTTCAATCATATTGAAGTATAGGGCTAGCTGTTCGGGCAGATGCTATTCATTAGCTTATTTGGTTGTTGTTTACATTCTGCTTGGTGGTTCCTGATAGGCTGCCCCGGCTGCACTATCGTCTCTCACGACGATTTTGCGTTCACGTAAGCTTTCCTGCGCGCGCCACCTCTAAAATAAACACTACCTAGGCAAACCTAACCTACCTAACTTAACTTACCCTTACCTAACCTAACCTAACCTCCTTACTTAACCTTCTAGCCTAACCTAACCTTACCTAACCCAACCTAACCTAACCCGACCTAACCCAATCCCTTTCTAACGTTACCCAAGCTTACCTAACGTTACCTAACGTTATCTAACGTTACCTAACGTTACCTAACGTTACCAAACCTTACCTAACCTTACCTAACCTAACCTAACCTCAAGGAGCTTCAATAGAGAAGGAGGGAGCCTTGTGGCCCAGTCACAGACTTGCCAGCGAGTCAACCAGATCTCTTATAGCTGTGAGACGCTCATTGGAGGAAAAGACTGGGGAGCACTGAGTTT
>LQNS02278187.1:20805046-20823675 GCA_001587735.2 Parhyale hawaiensis | reverse complement strand
CAGTTCTGTCGGTGCTTCGTGCCCTGGTCGGCTAAGGTTTGGAATTTGTTGCCGGCATCGGCTTTTGGTCGTATTGGCCTCCAGGCGTTTAAGTCAGCTGTTAATGTTTTTTTGCTGGATTGTCTTTAGCAGCATTTTGGGCTTCCCGGTGTTGCAAGATGCTTCATTTGGGTTGTATTACTTGTCCATGGGAGCTCAAGTGTGAAATTTTAATAATAATAGGCTGTTTTTATTCTCCTAGCGAAAGGCGATGCTTATAAGATATCCAACGTAGTTCTTGACCAGGAAATGATACGAATTCGTTTACCAACAACACCCTGCCTTCTCGACAAGAAAAACTGAGCAAATATGTTGTCAAACACGCCTAGTTTGTGACTAGGAAAAGGACCAGAATTAGTTGCCAAAAGCACTTGCTAAATACGCTGAACCGTGACAAAGAGACAACGTAGTAAGTAATATTAAACCAAATACATTGACATTACGACAAGGAAAACTATCAATTAATTACCAAATGCAGTTACTTAGTGACAAGGAATATGATACGAATTGGTCGGCAAACGCACTTCTTCACCAGAAATGGCCCTGACAAACTTGGCAAAGCAGTAGGCCTTCTCATTTATACATTTGACTTTGAAGTTATAGTCCTCTTCGCTAGTCAAATAAAGTATGTTCAAAGTACTATCAGGTTATTTTGTCAAAAAGGATTACTTTGAATCATGCCCGTCTGTCTGCGAAACGAGAACATTCGAAACCGCTAGGCATTTGTTCTGTTCACAATAATTTTCGAGAGTGCCGAGCTTCCCTTTAACAGTGGATTATTTCGAAACAAAATAATCCATTCTCTAGAAAAAGGATATTCGACAGCGTTAGTTATTATCTGAGGGCATGTAGGCGGTGATGCAAGTGGTTGCTGCTATCAAAGCGAGCACTTCTTTACAGAAGAGGTAACGTTAGACTCTGCTAATGGTGCCATCTATGTCAATTACGGTCCCTAAGTGCCGTCGCTGCTTCTACCGTTTCTCACCATCTCGGCGGCTTGCTTCTGTGCCTTCTCCAAGTCGCGGTATGTGTGGAGCTAATGATACTGTATCCATGATGGGCGTGACAGTGCGGATGGTGAATACAGTAATGGTACTTTAATATAAATCACTGGGAATGGTTGGAAACATGAGTTTTTTTTTTTCATTAAAGTAGCGTTGATTGTACTGTATCCAAAATGGGCGGGACAGTGCAGGCGGTGGGTGTAGCAGTGCTTGAAAAGGACTACTGTAATATGCACGAATCATGCGGAAATATGTTAAAAATGAGGATCGTAGGACTTTCAGCGACAATTTTGTTTTTAGCCTCAGGAAGGCGTCCTACAAAATTTGTTCACTACACTCGAACGCTACGATTTATCCTTCCGTCCAAAATGCTAAATGTTTTCGAGGAAGAAATGTATTATTTAGCATTGTTTATTATATAATGCCAATTTTTTTGAGTAACTAATAAACATGTTACGAATTGCTTCTGTATATATTTCCTTTAGGACCTTTACTCAGTTGTAGAATAGCGAAAAAGTTCGTCCGGTGAATTTAACATAGTCCATGCTTGGTATACAATTTTCTTTGTAAATAAGTTGTCACCTTGTCTCGACTTTTACGAACGTATCTCGAGTATCACAATTTTATTTTGTCCACTTCTCTCGTAAAAGTCGAGATAAACTGCAACATCTCCTTGGTAATTGTGGGAAAGGAAAGAAGAACTTATTACGAAAGCTTTATTACTGATCAAGTTCCAGATTACCCAAATTTCAGTGAAGCAATTGCCCAAATTTTATAAACTGCCTGGGTTTCGAAGTTGCTAGATACCCCAATTTTTAGACCACCGATGTTTCCGGACAAGACACGTCCCAAAATTACCAAAGCTTCACCCAACTGCAAGTTTCGTGTCTATCCAATTGACAATATTTCCTGTGTTCAAACTACCAAAGTTTCAAGTCCACACAAGTCTCCAGGCGACGCATGTTTGATGACAGCTATGCATTCGTGCCTACATGTACACCTACACACACACACCTACACCTATACTATACTCCTACACACGCATACAAGACGTACAGATCAACTTTGGAGCCAAACTCGTTACTGCAGTTGATGCTTCCGTCATGATTGCGGTAGCGATGTTTTCGCCTGTACGGGAGCGTCGTCCCTTTGCTGGGTCCACTCAAATGTTCCCCCACTTTGTTTTCCTCATTTTTGGCAGAGCCAAATGCAAATCCCTGCCTCTCACGGTGGCCTGATCAAAGGAATATTATGGAGTGACGCGGGGAGTGTTTCGCCGCCGTGGTGTTGTACATATGAGGTGTTGCGCATATGGGGTGCTGTGCATATGAGGTGGTCCTTGGCAAGGCGTTGCGTATAAGAGGTGTTTCACTGGCAAAGTGTTGTGCATAGGAGGTGTTGCACTGGTAAAGTGTTGCGCATCAAAGGTGGCGCACTGGTGAGGTGTGGTGCACCAAACGTGTTGCTCTGGCGAATTATTGTCCATAAAAGGTGTGCACGGCCGAGTGTTGTGCATATGAAGTGTCGCACTAGCGAAGTGTTGCCAGTTAGAAGTGTTGCGTTGGTCAGATGTTGTGCAGATGAGGTTACACTGACGAGGTATTGCGCTGGAAAGTGTTAAACATCAAAGAGTTTGAACTGGGGAACTGTGCGTAAGGCCCCGTCCAGACTACCGCCAAAACCTGTCCACACTGTGACGATTTCACCGATCGCAGCGAATTTTCGTCCTCAAATCGCAGCTTTGGGCGTTTTCGCGAGCGCCCAACTTGCTGGAAATTTTCGCGCGATTTAGGCAGCGGTCAAAGCAGGTTCACCTTGAATATTTTGTTTCTCTCACGCAAAACGAATAAATCAAGCGTTCCATACGGTCTTCTTGCTTCTTTATAGACATATTAAATGCCTTAAGCTTGTCTGAGCTCTAATTCACTGTAAATTTGACGAGATATATGGAACTTCACTGCAGTAGTGACACTTGTGTCGAGAACTGAGTTGACGGTAAACAATTTATCGTCCTTTTGTGGTTACGCAGTTATGTTTATGAGACAAAATAATATGTCCGAACATTTTGTACTATATGGGGAACATAAATTGTCGAAGAACTCCAGTTAAATATTTATTTACTTGACAACCTCGAAAACAATACCGAGTGGTAGATAAAAGTGTGAAAATGTCAACCCAAGCTCAGTTGACAGTACGCGTTTTGCTGGAGAACGCATAGAAGTAGTATCTGCATATAGAATCATTGCTTATTCATTGTTCTGTCGATACTACAAGTAAATTACGTTAATAATAGTGACAAAAACTGCATCGTCTTGGGACCAAGAAGCGTGAGCACCAAAGTTATGCTGAACATCTGCGCTTAATACTCAAGCGCGCTACAATTGACTGCGGGACAGTGAGGACACTGCTGCGAAATTTTCGCTGCGTTCAGAGAAATTGCTTCGGCGTTTTTCGCGCTTATGAGCGGTAGTGTGGACGAGGCTTAAGAGGTTTTGCACGCTTTGACTGTTGAACATACGATATACGAGGGTCGTTCCAGTAGTGATACTTCTATTTTGTTATTATTTCGCCCGAAAGGATGCGAGGGTATTGCAAATGATATTGTTGTGATGACTGTACTGATGTGCTCATGGCCTGAAAGTTTCAACTGTCTGTAGCTGATATTGACGGTGTGACACTCTAGGAAACTAATCCCTTTCATGGACGTCCGTCAGAATTAAGCAGATATCCGTCATTGAATTTGTTTATGCAGAAAAAATGGTTCCGATCAACTTTCACCGTTGCCGTGAACGTTTATGAATTCGATGCAGTCGATAGCAGCACAGTCAGCGGATGGGGCTACGCAACAGTTATTCTCGCAGATAAATATATATATATATATATATATATATATGTTTAGGTAACTTAAGGTGTCTGTGTGTATGCATATATATATAAGAGATGAAAAATAGAAATTAAGGAAACTTACCTTTTAGGTAATATTCTATATCATAGAAAAGTTAGAAAATATTATGGCACCAAATTGTGAGACTCTCAGAGCCTGTTTATGAGAGACAGGATGTAAGGACCACAAAAGAATTCAAGTGTTAGAGGAACCGTTAGGCTGAGGTCTATACATTTTAAGGCCCGTCACTCAACGTAAACATAGAAGGTTGTGTAGGACAGTCAATGTTTGTGGGAAAGACGAAAAGACCCAATGATGTATAAGGACTCTCATGGGTTCCAGTAGACTTGGGGGGGAGTTGTTTTGAGGGTCTCTCGGCCAATTATAAGTATCGAAATAGGACGGGAGGCGTAAAACTTTAGCCCAGGGGTACTTTTGGGGAAGTGATTGGTAGAATGTTAAGTGGGTGGTTGGTAATTTTCATAATTTTCAAGATTTAGAATAAGTTGGGAGGTCTTTAGCAAAGGAAATAAAGATGTTGAGGGTAGATAGTTAGTCCCGGAGCAAAGGTTTGTGCGAAAGCCCTGTTTTCGCAGCTCCCCCCTTTGGGAAGGGGCTCGGCGATCTTTTACTTCTGCTCTCTGCCGTATTGAGTCGGATACCAACCCTTTGATCCGATTGCAACTGATCATCGCTGACCTTGAGGTGGGATTAACCCGTTCACTGAACTCTCCTATCTTTGTGAGTGTGTGTTTTTTGTGGATAATTCGCAACATTCCACCATCATATCGTGATTCCTGCTTTTGCTCGCGTAGTGAATTAACCTATAAAGTGCTGCTGCGTTGCACGAACCTTCATCTGCTGTGTGTAAGTCGAGCATTGCCGTCCTGATTTTCGGTTATACCTTTGAATTTATCAGCCCGGCGAACATTGTGTTAGACGACACTTCCAGATTGTGCATCTTCTACCAGCGTTTGATTGACAAGTTGCAGCCTTATGCCATCGTAGTGTGATTCCTGCCTTTGCCAGTAGAGTAGGATAATCCAAGTGATTCCCTGTATCCGCACAAAGCTAATCCTGTTCATGTGTGAGTGTCGAGCATTGCCGTCCTGATTTTTCCAGTGCACCGATAGCTGTTATCAACCGGGCGAACCTTGTGTTAGACCACGCTTACAGATTGTGCTTAGTGCCCCAAAATGTCTGAGTAAAATCTGTATTGTATCTAAGAGTGCATGATGTTTCGACACTGCCGCAGTGCTATATATCACCTGTATATTAATGCTAAATGCCCAGCTACGGTATACTGCTGTGAGCAGCGATTGCCGCGCGTTCAATGTATTTCTAAAGATGAGCGACATCTTTTCTACAGTAGGCAGCACGTATTCGAGCGCACGATGGTTTTTAGAAGCGATCGAGCGAAATCCGCCAGGAGGCTCCGGTTCTGCATTTTGCTGTGTATTTCGCAGCTGACTGATACATAGGAACACTATTTGTGTCCAAATGTTGCATAGTCACGAAGTGAGAGTGTAATCGGTGATGCTAGCCAGCTTAAATGGTGTTCTTTGCATTTTAAAAAAATTGGGCAGAGAAAACCAACAGAAAAACGTTTCTCTTGCGGTGCATTGCTTTAAGTGCAGGAAGTGTGAATATATGTACTTTAGTATGGGTGATTAAAATAGCTCCTTAAATGAAATGGAATAGCGGAAAATGTTAGATTTAATGATGTAGATAATAATGATCAGAGTAGGATTTGTGTCTGAGGATATCGGTAACTCATTAGGTACATTTGCTATGTTTTATTTATGCGGGTTTTGCTATTCAAACAGAAGAGAAAATTTCGTGTGTATTTTAATTTGTGGGATCGATAATGAACAGGGCGGTTTACAGATTGTATTATTAAAAATGTGATTAACTAGTGTATAGCCAATGCGGTCTTTTCTCCCGTGGTCCTTAACCCGCTGTTCGATTTAATAACATGTGTGTTCACATGCATTTTATTATATCTTCGGCCGCGGAACATACCGTAATTGCCACCTGGCTTAATATTTGGCTTCTGGTAATGATTATGAGGAGTTCTCTTCTCACATGTTTCGGTGTAATATGCCCTACACAAATGCAACGTTCTCTTGCATTGCATTTACATTATTTCCTATGAGATCCTTAAATCCTGCATGGGTTCCTATTGAAATAGTACCGGATAATGTGCGTAACATCCACGTACGACCGGTAAGTTTGACGAATCTAGCTGAGTTGTTTTCTACCGTTATTTGGTTCCATTTATGTGTTTTCGTGCGAACTCATCATTTGTACAAAATTTCTATGTCCTTTTTACCCAGTATATTGAAAGATCTTTAGGTGTGTTTCCTTTGAACCTTCTTGCAGGCTGAAAAATCCAATCGCCAAGTATATTATTCTAGGTAAGTGGGAATGGCTCGCCCCTTTGGGACATGTTCAACTTCTGTTTATTTTTTATAATTCGTAGTCACAATTCTGTCTCGTGCTATATCCCATTTCATATCTTTAGTCATTATCGTCTGCTAATGTGCGGTCAAGTATTGGAGCGAGAAAAATCAACTGGATTTTTTACAAGACATATTTACCGTATTATCCAAATCAATAATTCTTTCACAATATTCGTTCAATCATCATCGTCTGATTCATTATTATTATAAACAAAGTTTCATCATCAAATATATGTATACAATGCATCCGTTTATTCATTTTATTTATTCATTCATTATTATTATCAATATGAATTAATTTTATATATATATGTGAACATGCTTATTTATTTCAACATGATATTCATACGCTCACAGGTATTGCCCCGTTACAGCGAGTACGTCGATTTCAGAAGAGCGTGTTACACTACTAATGTTATCGTGCTAAAGTTATACTGCGAATGCTATACCGCTTTTGTTTCACTCTGATGTTACACCCAGATAATGTTACGCTACAAATGCCATACTGCTAATGTGACAATGCTAGTGTTACAACTGGTAAGGTTACACTGACAATAATACACTTTTGATGTTAAGCTGTTAGTACTACGCTGATAATATTACAGTGCTAATGTTGCATTGATACTGTAACACACAATTTTATTATAAGGTTATACAGCTCATGTTGCACTGATAACATTACGCTAGTTGCGTTACACTTAAATAATTGATATGACTATGCAGCTATTACAATCATAATGCTACACTGTTTTTGTTACGCTGCTAATTTTACGCTGCCAATGTTGCACTGCTAATGTTACACAGCTAGTGTTACACTGTAAATGTTACACTGCAAATGTGTTCCACTATTGTGGGGTTGCACTGCTTAGAATTGTGCATACACGTTGTCTTGAGTGTCACTGAAGTGATGTATTACCGCACGTACGTGGTTTTGCGACGATGAAGTGTAACACTGATAGGGTTCATGCTGACCTGAGGCAGAGCCTCCTAGAGTAGTTTAGGAGACCTTGCTAAAGGTGTTTTTATTACTGTTATTATTATTTTTTAGGTATTTCGCCATCGGGGTTTAGCACTGTAATAAAAATCATGTTCACCAATATCGCAACGTTGGCAATTATTGTCCCTTAGGACCGATTCCAGCAGAATATTTTCTTGGACGAATATTTACTGGGACAAATTTTGTACCCAGGCATATCCAGGGGAGAGGGGGAGAGATGGGGGGGGGGGTAAACTACAAATCACTTTCAGGACCCCTGAGTTGCTTTCGTATATTTTTTACAGATCTTTTTGCTCACTTTTCCCAGCTACATCTAAATAACAACTTAAGTTTTTGTACGAATTTTGAGTTTGGCAAGAATGTCCAATCGATATAATATGCGAAGCTATAAGAACTCCTCCTCCAGGTGTCATAAACTCTGAACGGCTATGACTTCTGAGGCCATCCAATTATTCATTATTTTTATATCCCAAATAAACGATAGTCTCCGATGGTCTATAGTAACTAATCGTGCTTCTACAATTCCTTCCTAGGCTTGGCTGAGCTTTTCTTCTCTCTTTCTCTTCACTTCAGATATTTACATTACGTGCCATAGCGGCAATAGCTCATAGAGAGCCGGAGCGTTAGTCCCGGCTGCGCTATTGTCGTTCGCGACGATTTGTGTGAGTGTTTGTGTATGCAGGTCGTGTGCGTGGGAGCGGCGTTCAAGTTCGTTCGCCGCGCTGTATCGCTGATTAAATTAAGTTAGGTAAGGTTAGGTTAGGTAAGGTTTGGTAACGTTAGATAGCGTTAGGTAAGGTTAGAAAGGTTAGGTTGTGTTAGGTTAGGTTAGTTAAGTTAGGTAAGGTTAGGTTAGAATGTTAGGTAAGGAGGTTAGGTTAGGTAAGGCTTGGTTAGGTTGGGCTAGCTTAGGTTAGCTAATGTAGTGTTTATTTTTGTGGTAACGCACAGGAAAACTTATTTGAACGCAAAATCGTCGTGAACGACGATAGTACGTCCCTGCTGCTCTCTGTGAATGGACCTGTTGGTCTGTCTAGTTGTTAAGCTACTTTGGAAGGTTTGAGAACAGCAAAGAACATGCCTATAAACAGCGTCAAAACATCTTTATTTTAATTCTGCTTGAGGCTCCATCCATCCGTACGTCCATCCCTTTTCTGTACGTGACGCTTTTCACCATTAGCTAGAGGAAACTTTAAATTGCAACAAGCTCTGATTTACGCTGGAACAAAGTTCAACCATAACTGTCTTCTTAAGCTCTTCTTGAAAAAAAATTCAGTGACTTTGAAAGCGAAGACATGAAGGCCATTTCACTTCTATCTTATGCACCCCTTTTGATTTCTTTCACAAAATATTGTGTTCGCTTTGCTTGTGGCGCTTGACATTCTTAATAAGCCAAGCAGATACGTAGTTCGGATCTTGGAGTGAAGATTCTGCTGGAGCGCCGGCTGGAGGGGGAGGAGGAGGTGTCAGGCATTAGGCCCATGCCTTCTTCAATTGTCCACGTCTCATAATTTTATATTTCCAATTCTCCAGTTAAGGTGATTAAAATAGCCATAGGTATCTTGTATGCCAACCCTTTTTTAAGTTTCCGTCCCGTCGTGAACGTTAACTTTTTTCTCGGTGTTAAAATTGGCGAAGAGATTTTTCTAGCAAATTTCTCGTGCAGGTTATTCAACTGCTTCGAAAACTGGCTGGCAGCCAGTCACTCAGTCAGGTTGACTACTGAAGTTAGAGGATTTAACTAATTAAGATTGGAAGGGGTTACAGGTACGACGCTGAAAAGAGCTTAGAAAGGTATGCATCGATAAAAAAAAAACACTGCAAGAAGTACTGTTGGTATGCAAGATTCACAGGTGAGGGGGGTTAGAGCCCGTTTGACGAGGTGTGTTACGGTAGACAGGGTTCGTTAGGCGGACTTTAGAATAGACGGGGTTGGTTAAATTACAGGAGCACTAATTTATCGTGAAATTTCCACGGGTCCCGCTAGTTTCCATTATTCAGTACCTACGAAAATTTTTCGGAAATACATCACTGAAGGCTTTCACTTTTGTAGTCTCTTGTTTTCCAGTGTTCCTCAGCCATCGCCTTCTCGAAGTTCTTACCGTGAGTGCACAGATTTTGCTTTGCACCTTAAACTACTGCTATCAAAATATTGTGAAGAAACCAACTTCAACCTGCTCACCATTTGGTGAGTACCTGTCTCTGCGACAAGATGTAGCGAAAACGGAATCTGTTTGTATTGGCTACAGCGCAGTGTCTCTTACGTGAGTCTGTGTATCCGCATCTGTCTGTCCGGGCAAGTTAATGGTGCCCGAGAGATGACGCTTGCTCTATGGGCTTTGTGTATCCGGACTGGCTAGAATTTTTCACTACCTGGCGTATAATAATTAAATAATTAATAAATATTAATTTATTCATTTACTTTCAAATTCTCTTACCCTGTACGTTAAAAATTTCACTACTTTGTGAGCGGCAAAATGAAATCAATATCATAAAGCATAACCCATATTTTTCCTTCATGTTCTTTCTCACTGAGTTGTCTTCTTAAAGATTACTAGCTTTGCCTCCTGTACTTACAGTTAACGCTTTAACAATTTAACACACTAACCCGAAAGATCTTCAGGTCCGCTTTCTAAAAGTTTGCAATTTCCTACACCATCATGTCATCTTAAGTCTGGTAGAATCTGGTAGTTCTTAATTTTGTGAAATTTTTTACAATGTATTTAATGGAAACTTACCCTATTTTCATCTAAGTAAAAACAATAATTGGATCCCGTTCAATAGGCAATGTGTGCTATCAAGGTTTTATCAAGGAGTCCGGCATTGCTCATTACAATAGGTTAACCTTGTGTGTACCAAACGATGATCACATTATGTATAGTCAGGTGGCTGTCGACACATCGTCGATCATCAAATTTATCGTTGATCTTCTGTGACCCGCGAAGCCCAGCGCTTGTAAGCCCTCCCATCAGTCTATATTGGGGGGGGGGGCTTTGCTTCAAATTGAACGGAATTTCGTCCCTATTCTGGCTACATTTCTTACGGATTTCCTTTTCCAGAGGTGCTCTATGTTTTCTAATTTCTATATTGCGTTGCTTTGCGTTTATTTATTTCTGATGACATTCCTGCTGTCGCCGTGCTCTGAAGTGCTTTTGTTGGGATCGTGTTGAATTACATAGCACGGTCAAAAAGTTTCAGTAACAGAATAACATACTCAACATACTCTCCTACAAAGTTCACGCTCATCTGGAGCCATGTCGTCCTCTTAACACAGTACTCAAATTTCTAGGCACACTCTTCAGCTCGGAATTTAGCCTTATAGTAAGGTGCTGTTCACTTTGAATATTTACCCTAGTAGTGGTTAAAGCCGCGAGATACTTGTTTTTGACGGTAACCTACCCTCGCGGCTCCCCTCGCGCGTGAGCTTCCGGTTTCTAACGGCCAATGCACTACCGGTGTAGCGGGGGTCTGGGCGGGGGCGCAAACCGAAAGTAGGCGGAGCCTGGGAAACTGGAAGTAGGTGGAGCCGGAACCTACCCTCAAAAACAAATATCTCGCGGCTTTAATTACTACTTACTCCAACCAGTTTTTCAGATAAAACTCGCCAACATGTGGCGGAAAGCAAGCTGCAACCCACTATGCATCCACCTTACAGTCCTCACCTGGCACCATGGGACTTTTGATTATCCACCAAGTGGACAGCAAAAGTCGCTGGGATCTTTGAGGGTAATTTCAGGGCTGAAAAGCATGCCTACTTGTGAATGTTCTGAGTGCTTTGCTAAGTGGATGACTCAGCTCCAGAAGTATGTAAACCTTGAAGGAGAACATGTTGACAAGGTGTGAAGACTGACAAAAAGCGACCTCAGTTAATTTGCTCTTGTTGCCCTGATGCAGAAACTTTTGTAGGTCCTGCGTCATTATATTTCTAGCAAATTTTTTTCTGTTACGATGCTCAGTAGTAGTTCATTTTTTATTCGTTTTGAGGTGATATGGCTGAATTCTGGAGACTGTCGTTCTATACTGTCACTCTACGATGCCATATTTCTGCATCGTGTCTTTGGTAGCTAGTTAATTTACTTGAAGGCTCTGGGATTTCTTATTTTTTCATCGGTATTTCAGTTTTTCAAATTTACTGAATATTTCTTGTAAGTATTACAAGTCTGATCTTGTTTGTATTTAATGAGTCAATCATGTTTCGCCTTCTCTAAATCTAACGGCAGTGATCTAATTTTGATAGACCTTTTATACATTAGACCACGAGGGAAGTAACAATAAATAATCGAAGACATGCCGGTACTTTGCTTTCGAATACCTCACAGTTGCCTTCCGTCCAAAACGGTAGATATTTTTCTCAGATATCGTTATGATATTGACGTAATGGCAGGAGCTCACAAGGGGCCATAGAATGAGTCTCAGCTACTCTTTAGCAATGGGTCTATTAGTCCGCCAACTGCCAGATATCCAATCAACTGTCGCAAGGTTTTCATTCAACTGTCAGGTCCTATAAGCAGTTACATAACCAGATTGAAACTAATAGAAGAACTTCTTTGCAGCTCTACTGTATATACCAGTGTTGTCTAAACTGGGGTCCTCGTACCCCTATAGAGATACGCAACAGAGTTTATGAGGGCACATGTACATCAGCCTCACATTTAGGTGAGTAAAATTTCGGTATATTTTTACTTTAGTGGGGTATCATTTCTTTATTTTTTTTTTTAATCAACTCATTTTTCGATGCAGATTACAAAAATGAAGTTCTTTTTTTTCGGTCGGCTCTACTATTCGAGGTTTATGACTTTGAAGTTCCCATTGTTTTCCTATGGGAGAAAATACCCGATGATGGCACAGTGTAATGGAAAACCTTCTAAATAGGTTTTTTTAACCTAACCTAGGTTAGGTTAGTGACCCAGTGTGCCATCACCGGGTATTTTCTCCCATAGGAAAAGAATGGAAATTTCAAAGTCAGATATCTCGCAAAGTAGAGCAAACCGAAAAAAAATACTTCATTTTTGAAATCTACATCGAAAAATGTGTTGATTAAAAAATGTAAAAAAAATGATAGGTACCTCACTACAGAAAAAATTGACCAAAATTTCACCCACCTAGCCGACCGATTTTCAAAGACTAGTGAATTTTGAAACTCGGAAAAAATATGTCAATAATTCTACCCTATCGTGAACGAAAATAATTTCACTGATGCCACTCGCCAATGTCCACCAGCAACCAAGGCCTCCTAGGCGCAAGGTGCGGGCGGTGCTGCGCCTGCAAACTTCGAACCGATAACAAAAATCTCTTCTCGAGGCTTTGAGATTTCTTGCGCTGAAGTTAGGACATAAAACTGCCTTGGCTTGAATATCCTAAGAGGGTGACGAAGGATAAAATATCTGGAAATAGTAAAATGCTTTGTTGAAAGCCTGGCCAACCTGGTGATGTGGTCAAGAAAGAAGCCTAAAGATTGGTCGGTGTTAATCATGAGACGAAAGTGAGTTTTATTTTGATAATTTTTCTCTGTTTTTCAGTAGTAATAAAGTTGGGTGTTCATTAACATGATACATTCATCACTTGCCAGTTAAAAATGTTCATGACATAAAGTCTGATTCTATTTTTAATACTTCTGATACGACTGCCTAGTGATCTATCTGTAACTGAAATTCATTACTGATGTAATAGAAAACCATTTAACCCCCTTGGTACAGCACAGGCCCCAGTTAAATAGTTCTATTTTTTGACAAATCTTTTTTTACAGAAGCTATTTCTAGAGCTACTGCTGAATATAGTAAGTTACACATACCTGTTCGAAATTACAGTATAAAAGCGAATACATTAGGAATAAAAAATAGGCTGCCAATGTCCGCCAATGTAAAATGGACAGGATGAAGTACTGCAAAACCATTATTACCTACAGAGAGGGTGCTCGAAAGTGTGATGAAAGGTCCTCGTAACCAAATGGAGGTACGCACTTGAGGCACACTTGAGAGTCTTCGGAAGAAGTCCAGGTGACGTTTCTCACATCACCTCACGTGTGTGGAGTCACTCTGCTGGGTGTCTTCTGTGGTGCCGCAGTTTGAAACCAAAGAGGGAGCCAGCAGCGAATTATCTCCACAGTGCACGCAACCGCTGACCGCTGGTCTATCTGGTATTCTTCTTAAATGTGAATCCCGCAAATTTTTGAACTCTACAGTTTTGATATCAGTGGCGTTTCGAATATGCCGAGGCAATTTGTTAAGCAATCTTGCTCCTCGTACAGCGAAGCTATTAGAATATTTTGTGGCCACAGCTTTTCCACCATCTCTGCGTGGGATACGGATAACACAGGTCCTTCCAGTTCTTTCCGAGTGTCTGGCGACAATCCGCTCATTCACATTCACAGTGANTGAAGTTAGGACATAAAACTGCCTTGGCTTGAATATCCTAAGAGGGTGACGAAGGATAAAATATCTGGAAATAGTAAAATGCTTTGTTGAAAGCCTGGCCAACCTGGTGATGTGGTCAAGAAAGAAAGCCGAAAGATTGGTCGGTGTTGATCATGAGACGAAAGTGAATTTTATTTTGACAATTTTTCTCTGTTGTGCAGTAGTAATAAAGTTGGGCGTTCATTAACATGATACATTCATCACTTGCCAGTTAAAAATGTTTATGACATAAGTCTGATTCTATTTCTAATACTTCATATACGACTGCCTAGTGATCTATCTGTAACTGAAATTCACTACTGATGTAATAGAAAACTATTTAATCCCCTTGGTACAGCACAGGCCCCAGTTAAATAGTTCTATTTTTGACAATATCATTTTTTTTACAAAAGCTAGGTATTTCTAGAGCTACTGCTAAATATATTAAGTTACACATACCTTTTCGAAATTACAGTGTAAACGCCAATAGATTAGGAATAAAAAATAGGCTACCAATGTCCGCCCATGTAAAATGGACGGGATAAAGTACCAACACCATACTGCCTACAGAGAGGGGGCTCGAAAGAGCGATAAAATGTCCTCGTAACCAAAAGAGGTGAAATCCAATTTGGCTGATGTATACGTAAAAAGTACACTGTTGAATTTATGCTTCCTCTATGGTTACAGAATTAAACTTAAGTACTGCAAGAGCGTAGACCTCCACCAAGTAATGCAAATACTAATCACATTTTGAAAACAGCCTGAAATACATGATATTAATTAAATCATCAACAAAATTGCACCATCTGTTCCTCGAATCATTTTCTAACAGTTTTTGTAAATTTCGTGATGATTGATCATCAGTCCATAATTTTTTGAGTTACTTTGCCAGCAGACAGAAAAGAGACAGACAAAGGGACGGCCAGATATCACAAAAATTTAATTATTGATTTCTCCACGCAGTCTTCACAGTTCCTGTAAACTTCACGATCTGTGAATAACTTATTAAGTTATATTATTAACAGACAGACAAACGCCCGCGAAAACAATCCTACTTGGCGGAGGTAAGAAATTTCCTTTAGCTGTTTGTTCTCAAAACTAGGTATCAGACTACTTGAGTCTCTGATCGAGGCATACGACAAATGATTTGCCTTACTGCGTTACAAGACCAAGCCCCTCTATGCCACAAGCAAACCAGTGATATCTCGAAGTTTAATATTGCGAAATTTGATTCCGTTGGGACTGTATGTTATTTTGTCTAATTACCTCCGCCGAAGAAGTTATGTTTTCATCGGGTTTTCTGTCTGTCTGTCTGTTATTCTGTTGGTCCGTCGTTTGTCTATCTATCACCAAGATAACTCAGAAAGTTATGGACGGATTTTGACGAAACTTGCATGAATTGTTTGGTATGTTAGGAGGAACAGATGATTAGCTTTTGGTGAAGATCTCTCCATTCGTTTGTTTGTCTACCTATTTTAAGTTAGTACCATAACCTAAAAGTAAGTGATGGATTTTCATGAAATTTACATGAGTTGTTGGGTATATTACAATGAATAAACGATCAAATTTTTGTAATGATCTGTTTATTCGTTCGTTGGTTTACCACTGTGTTCAATTCTATGTTTGTTTACGCAATAACTCAAAAGTTATGAATAGATCATTATGAAATTTACAGGAATTGTTAGTATGTAATATTCAAAGACATAATTGAATATATTTTGGTGATGATCGCTTGGTTCGTTTGTGTGTTTGACTTATGTTTGTCATAATGTTTTTAGAAACATAACTCAAAAAGTTGTGAAATGATCTTCAAGAAAATTAAATAATATGTGAACATTAAAATGCACAAATTATTAGATTTTGGTGTTGATACGAAGAAAATAATAATTTTGGAGCCAATTTGAATTTTTCGTAACCTTTGCCTCGCTCGGCGGAGGTATACGCTCTGAGAGTGCTTTAGTTATTATTCTATTATTTTACTCTCGTTGGACTCAAACTTACTTTCGTATGTTTTCCATAACTTTACTACAACCTCACTTAATTTACTCACGCTACCTCTTAGCCATTAAAGCCACCCTCACTTGCTACTTGCTGTAACCTCACCTACAGATTACTGTAACCTCACTTGCTACTTCCAATTTCACTTATTGCTTGTCACGACGTCATTTACTACTCCATACAGCCTGATTTATTACCTAACACATCACTTAGTAGTAGCAAAAATCTCTCATACTAATGTCAACAACCTCATATAGTAGTTGCTACAACTTCACTTTCTTCTGACCAAAACCTCATTTATTACATATCGCAACCTCACTTACTACTAACCACATCCTCATTTACTACTACTACAGCCACATTTACTACTAACCACAACATCACTAGTTACCACAACCTTACCCACTACTTACAACAACCTCAGTTACCACTTACCGCTACCTCACTTACTATTTACCACAATTCAGATGATACTCGTCAGAACCTCACTTATAGTACTTGCTGTATTCTCAGTCGCAAATTACTACATTTACTAATTGCTACATACTATAAAGTCATTATTTACTCCCATTTTCATTAGGTGGAACCTCACTTACTATGTGTTTTACATCACTCACTACTTGCTACAGCGCCCCTTACTACTTACTCCTGCCTCATTTAAACTCGCTACAAGCTCAGTTGTACTTGTGCTACCTTACATATCACTTCGTACACCCTCACCTACTATTACTTTCTGCTACCTCACTTCTGGCTGCTGCCTCGTTTACTACTTGTTACAGCATCAACTGCAGATTACTGGAACCTCACTCTCTACTTATCACAGTCTTAATTACTTCTCAACATATCGTCACTTACATACTTGCAGCCTTCTTTTATTTAGCTACCTCCCTCTACCTCGATAGTGCATGATATCACTTACTCTCATATCAATATCATTATTATGTTATATTGTTACCTCCGCCAAGGAGGTTATGTTTTCGTCGTGTTTGTCGGTCTCTCTGGCTGTCTGTCACCAAGATAACTCAAAAAGTGCTAAACCGATTTGGACGAAATTTACAGGGATTGTTAGGTATGTTAGGACAAACAGATGATTAACTTTTGGTGAAGATCCGTCTATCCGTTTGTTTGTCTGCCTTTTTTTCTCAATACCATAACTCAAAATGTTCTAGATTTTATTTTTATGAAATTAACATGAATTTTTAGGTATATAAGAAAGAGTAAATGACCAAATTTTTGTATTGATCCGTTTGTTCGTTCGTCACTGTTTTTAATTTATTCTCGTAAGCACAATAACTCAAAAAAAAAAAAATGAATGGATCTTTATGAAATTTATAGGCGTTGTTAGTAAGGTTAGAAAATATAAATGATTAAATTTTGGTGCAGATCGGTTCGTGCGTTTGTATGTTAAACTCATGTTTGTCATAACGTTTGTTAGCAGTATAACTCAAAAAGTCATGAACGGACCTTCAAGAAAATTGCACAAGCTGTTATTACTATCAAAAAACACAAATGATTAGATTTTGGAGTTTATACAAATAAAATAATGTTTTTGGAGGAAATCTGAATTTTTTGGCACCGTTGCCTCGCTTGGCGGAGGTATGCGCTCTCAGAGTGCTCTAACTATTATTAGTACTATCACTAATATTTGTATGACTATCAGTAGAGTCCTACGTCACTGACTTACAGCCCTACACCCTTGCTTTATTTAGCTCACCCGATACCTACCTCTTCTGTGAACAACAATACCGCAGGAACCGCAGCCCAGAGCGTCGCTTTATGTTCTTCTAAAAACTCACCCTCCCTGGAGACACACCAAGCCTCTCACCACAGACGCGATTAAGAGCGTCAAAACTTCGTGCGGCAACGCTTCAAAAAATGCCCACCGTTCGCTAGATGGCGCAATCGCGGTTTAATGAACTCTACACACAAGTTCCCAAGCGCTGCTGCGGAGAAAATGTTGCCGCCATGAAACAATTCCGCTCCTGTGCGCAATAAAAATAAAGAAGTTTCTTATGCAAGTTTATTCTAAAAAGGAATGCGAAAACCGGCACCCTTAGAGTCGAGGCAAAGAGAATTTGGCATTCGTCGAAAATGGAGTTTTTCTTCCTGATGGAAACTGGGAACAAAATTATTCATATTTTTATAGAAACAATTAACACTTTACGGTCATCAGCAAGACTACGTGCATAAACTGTTTTCTAAACTAGTGTATGGAAGATATTTGACAGCCCCTCTTGTAAAAAAATGTCAATTTGACGAATGCAAAAAGGTATCTTTTTTTTCAAGTTACGCTAAACTATTTCAGCATGAAAAAGAAACAAGCTGGCAGTGAGTGCTATTTAGAATCAGTTTATCTCACGAGAGCTCACGAAAATTTCTAATCTTGGGTAAATGAAAATATTTTGTGGTTTTCATGTCTATTGGTAACATAATTGAAATGCGCAGGCAAAACAGAAATATAATGCTATTCCTACGAGAAAATTATTGTTCCTCTGGAAGAACACTGAGCTACTGAGGGGTGGATGAAGAATCCTTCTTTGGCTGCCTATATCCTTTTTCACGAAATTAGTTTGATGAAAATGTATCCATTTGGAAGAACAATAGAAATAAAACATAAAAGTTCGTCAAAAATATAAAACTATATCATTTCACTATATACTTCGTATAATTTACTCCATATGTTGATACAAGCCATCACGGACTACTCAGTGATGGCTAATATTTATTAATGACAGCAAATCAGAGCCTAGGTAAATACATAACCACTTTCAAAGAAACGTATCACAACAATTCTTTGATATGGCTAAGATGACACAGCACATAGGACGCCATATCACATTTCTGTTCATTTAC
>LQNS02278187.1:20751888-20779554 GCA_001587735.2 Parhyale hawaiensis | reverse complement strand
TTTTTTCCTGGATAAACTATGAATTAGTGGAAAGGCCTTATAGTACAAATCATATAATTTATTCAAAAGAGAAGCTAGGGCCTCCGAAGGATCAACTTCACAGGTGTTCGGAAATGTGAGAGCGGCAACGCTTTGGACAGATATTAGTCCAGTGAACTAAGTAATTAATATGGATAGTGCTTAAAAGCTTACGGATGCTGAAGACATGTATTATGAAATAAACTGCAAGATGATCATCATGTACTATCATTGCAAGAATTTTAGGCCGACATGTTAAGACAGTTCAACGATTCTTAAATGATCCCTCCAATCGAAAGCAAAGGTCTCATAAGGAAAAACTGGAAGTCATGCCCTTTCAAGATTGAAGGAGAGTTAAGCGCCAAGTGAATAATAGTCCCGAAAGAACCAGTAAAACAATTTTTTTAATGCTCACTTTCTCAATGTGTCAAAAATCACTCGAAACCGTACGCTAGTTTCCATTGCAGCAGGAGGATCAACTGAAAAAAAAACTCTTAGGACAAAATGGCATATGACGCTGAGAGTTGACTGGGCTTGTACAAGCATGAAAGAGGACATGCAATTTGTCTTATTCCCAGATGAGACCAGAGCCACCTTGGATGGCCTTGATGACTAGACCAAAGGATAGATTGCGATTGAGGAGAGATTCTGTTACCGTTTTCGTCGTCACAAAGGTGGAGGTGGAGTAATGTTGTGAGCAGACATCTTTAATAATGAAATTGTTGACACTGTCAAGGTTCCAGAAGGAAAGATAATCAATTCCGCTGGCTATTGCCAACGTTTGGGTGAAGATCTTTTTCCATCGGTTGATCAGCACAGTTTATCTCTTTGTAAATAGCTTGCGTTCATGCAAGATAATGCCCTGCTCATTTCTGCCAGAACAAGATTGGAGTATTGGGTTTTTCTTGGATTCAAAGATGAATGTATGAAGGTGTGGCCGCCAAATTCTCCAAATCTGAATCCCACGGTAAATTTTGGCGTTGTGGCCCACCGTACAAATTAATTTGAGGACTGTGCATGCTACAACAATTGAAAAACTGAAATGATTCTATGAATGAGCTTATTTTTTACGTCCTCAGCTGCAACGGCCGTTACATAAAAAATAACCTGTGTTTCGTTGTAGTTCAATAAATCTCTTCATAGAATTCATTCTTTTTTACTTATTTATTGGTTATAAACATTGCTTGTTTTAATATTGTTTTTAGTAAATTTTTTTAACTCGTGAAACTAACATTGTGGCTCAGTTAATCATTCAGAAAATGAAAAAAAAAGTATAATTATTTCATTGTTTTGAATGACAGTTTTCACACTAACAATGTTACAAAAGTACCATGCACTTAATACACGTTTTAGTCATGTTTTGGACAATTGTTAAGTTTAAAAGTATTTTTAAAGCACATAGTAATTATACTATTACCGTGGGTCTCACTGTATGTATATAGAAATAATGTGCATATCTTGTACGACCCGAATTGCGAGTTGTAGAGAAATATATGTAGAAGGAAATTCAAACCATGAAACAATGTCCGTTTAACTTTCTCGCTTGGTCAAACTTGAAATACTGTAAAAGTATTCAAAATGTCCGACGTATTGCTTTACTGTAGCATGAATACTCAATTTCACTTTCTTCTCGCAGCAAATCTTCATATGCTCTAAACTTAGCAGGCGTAAATTCAGTTGATGATCAACGACAGAATAGAATAAGATATCCTTCAAAGCAAATCAGAAAAACTTGAATAAACCCGGCTTTTCGTTGAAGAACTTATTTTTTGTTGTTATTTCACGATGTCGCCCGCTGCTGGTATGTTCTGTTTTTATTTACCTCGTTTTAAATTTTAATATATCAGTCAGGGAACTCTCTGTATTTTCAGACAACTTCCCGATACTCTGCTCGTCTCGCCCCTCATGTTCGTAGGTTGTTACGTCCCTGATCTCATTAATTAAGGCGAACTTTAATATAAGTAAGTGGCTTATGCTTGCACCGACCCTGAGACATCGTACTGCCCAAACTCCTGCCTAGTCCTCAGTAATTTCTGGAGTTGTGGCAGTATTAATAATAATGATACAAGATGAGGAGCATGCTGCGGGATACTGAAGAGGGCACGAGGTGCTGAGCAGTCTGCAGGATGCTGAGCTTCATAAAAAATGCTAAACATGATGCAAGAGGCTGAGCATGATGCGAGAATGCTAAATATTATGAAAGATCCTTTGCATGACGCATATGGGCATGATGCAAACTGGTGAACATTATATTAAATGATAAACACGGTACCAGCTTCTGTGCGAGATGCAAAATGAAACATCATACAGGATGAAGAGCTTGACGCAAAATACCAGGCATGATGCACGATACTACTTTGGTTTTCACTGGCCATGTTACACTGTTTTTCGCTAATAATTCGTAAACTAATTATCGGATCACTATGGTATTTCAACACAAAGCCTTTTACAACCCTACCTAATTTATGGCTCACATAGTATAGCCTAGTGCTATATGTATATGCAGAGGAGTTTGCTCATATATATTAGGCCTATATTAAGCCGAAGCCTGGGAGTCGCGTCTACACGTGCGAACGTCGACCCAGTGTTGCCAGGTTGTCGAGGCGAAATATCTGCAGACCGGAGCCGAAATATCTGTATTTTGCCAGAAATATCTGCAAATCTAAATACATTCACTGTGTGTTGTCTGTCATTTGTCTATAAATTATATTACAGACCGTTTTGAACTCTGTGACACGGCCTATGACAAACTATACCCATCGATCGATAATAGGTTCTAGAAAATATCAATCTACGGTAGTCACATCGGACACTCAGGCCAGTGGCGTAAATCTGCATACAATAGTCTGTTAAGTAGCCCTCCCATTTGAAAAATCGCTCAGTTATCGATTTTTCTAGTATTAAAATCTGTAAATATACAGATTAAAATCTGTAAATATACAGATTAAAATCTGTAAATATACAGATTAAAATCTGTAAATATACAGATTTTAATCCTGATCTACGGATGTCCACATTTTTTTTTTTTTTTATATAACTGCCAAAGATCTACAGATTTATGGAGTGATTTGTTCTAAATGCATAAAATTTCAAAAGATTCCTATAAGTATTTTCTCCTGGATTCAGGCTACTTATTTTTCTTTTTATTGTTGAATAAATTAATGCGATATAAGTACCTCAGTCATTGTGCCTGTTCTGCTTTGTGAACCGTTCATTTATTTCTCGCGAAAATGCCTCCCAGGCAACTTTTGATCAACTTATTAATGAGTTTTAGTGTTGCCAATTTAGCCGATTGTAACCCTTTCTAGCCGATAGCGTGCATGTATAGTCCAACTGATAGCCGAAAATTCAGCCGATTGTGGTGTGCTCCATGCCAATTTTTCGCAGTTTTGGTGCTATCATGGCAGTGGAGCTGGGGCAGTTGCACCCAATGCCTTCTCATAAACCTTCACATAAAGAAAGATTATGCTCCAATGTCACAATGTTTTGCCAATAAAATCGATAAATGAGGTATTTTTTAAATGGAATGGCTTCCTTAATAGACTATTATATAGAGTTACGCCACTGTTCGGAATGTTTGTCGGATGTGGCCACCGTAGATTGGTATTTTCTAGAAACTATAATCGATCGATGGGTATAGTTTGTCATAGGCCGTATCACTCACAGAGTTCGAAACGGTCTGTAATATAATTTATAGACAAGACTCGTTAGTGAAAGTATTTAGATCTACAGATATTTCTGGCAAAATACAGATATTTCGGCTCCGGTCTGCAGATATTTCGCCTCAACAACCAGGCAACACTGGGTCGTCGTTCGGACGTGTAGACGCGACTTTGAGGCTTCGGCCTAATATAGGCCTAATATACAAAAGTACACTCCTCTGTATACGCATATAGCAATTTGCTATGTGGGCCATAAATTAGGTAGGGTTGTAAAAGGTTTTGTGTTGAAATACCATAGTGATCCGACAATTCGTTTAGGAATTATTAGCGAAAAACAGTGTAACACGGCCATTGAAAAACCAAAGTAGGCATAATGCAGATTCCTAAACATAATTAAAGATGCAGAATATGATGTATGATGCTCAGCTTGATACGAGATTACGAGCATCACGCGAAATAGTGAACATAATGTAGGAAACCGAGCTTGCTGCAAAAACGTGAAAAAGTTGCAAGAAACAAGTAATTACCCCTCCCCTTTGCATGTATTCATGTTAAAATTTTGCTTGTTAAGTGTTATGTCTGTGAAAGAAGATAAACATCAATCCGTCAGTCTTCTGGTCGTAAAATATTTTACCACAATTACGAGCGATGACCTTAGTTTCTAGATGTCGCTTCACCTTATGTCAAAATTGAATAATATTTCCGGAAGTAAATGACTTAGGTGAAACGGGAGGCTATGGCTGCCTTAGACCTTACTTGTAATGAGCGAACTTCAAGTAATTTGTGCCAGTAGTGCCCGAAAATTGCCTCCAAGTTTGCTGCAGCTCGTCAACACGTCGCTACTTAGCCACGGAATTCTCCGGTTAGTAAACAGCTTCTTAATCTGAAACCTCATAAGAAGCACATGCAGGAAAAGCCGATGGCTATAAGCCGACTTTAGTTAGGATCGTATGTCCTTTGGTATGGGGCAATCGGGCCCACGAAAACCCAGAGGTTACCTTTGCCCAAACTTAGCTTTCGGGATATTTTCCTTTCCTGACCACTCTGCATGCTCTCTTCCATCTCTATACTCTTATAGTGACGCTTTGTTCTGTTTTTCCTCTTCATTCCTTATTTGCTGTTCGCAGGCGCGTTGACCTAACGCTCGAACAGAATCCTCGAACAGAAAATCACCAGAGAGACAAGTTCCTGAAACAAAGCCCCCCCCCCCCCCACTGATAGTCTTAGAGATTCTTCAAAATCTTTACCTAAAGATAATCTTATTTGCAAGAAAGGAACAATAATAATCGTATGTGAAGTTTGTTCCCTAGTTTTTATTCTTCACCTGATAAAATTTATTTTAATCTGAGTGTGTTTGCAATTTCCATTCATTGATTTTCCTTGCACTAATTTCAGTTTGTGTACAACTTCACTTAAATCCCGAGTGCGATTGCGCTAGTACTGCATGATTCATTTTACTTGACTTTAGTCACATTTATTTAATTTATATTTTACATTGATTTCCTACTACTGCTACAAGAGTGCTTCCGGACACTTACAGCCCGTTGGGATGGCCTGCACTGTCAAGCAAGCCACACTTGCAGCACAACACGTCCTTTCACTGCAACAGTTTGTGAGGCGATGTCCTGCTAGAGGACCCAGAAAGATAGATTGGACAAACACACAGAAAACACCGACGCTTTCAGAGATACATACATTCCAGCCTCCGCTTTGGCTACAACAGGCTATCACCAATCCACGAGATATTGTGCTAAGGATGAAGTAACGCGAGATTTGCCGTGGTGCTTCCAATTGATTCATTTTCTTCAATTCCAGTCAATTTTTAAAAGGCAGGCAGAACCAGGACGCAATTTCTTCATGCTTTTCCCAAGCAAACCTATGTCTTTCCCGCAAATCTTCAGGCAAGAATTCTTCCATACCATCCAATTGAAGCCTAGAGCCCTTTCTTTAAATAAGAGCCTTTCGAAAAATAAAAATGACGTAGTGAGCCCTTCTATGGACGATCCGACGCCTCCTATAGCCGTTACTTGCGGCAGGAATTTCTTTTGCCTCGTAAAATGCGAGTACTTTCTTAGGCACCCTAATAGCTCGAGCTCCCGTTTGCAAACAAGCTTGGGACTTCATGCCTCGTACAGCCTTTTTATGCCAGCTCTGTATAGACACCCTTTGCACATTCCTATGCAGTGATGCATCGTTACTCGAATGTTATGCGTTTCTTGAGGCAGTTTGAGCTATGGAAAGCTCTGCTAACGAGCTGTAGCGCGTGCGATGCTGTGTGGGCAGAAAACGCCCTCGGAAAAAATTAATATACGTGCATTATCCTTAGGACGTCCGAGTAACCCTCGCTCTAATTACAAACAAATTTGTATGTCGTTGACCTTACTTCCAAATAATGAAGGAAATTCCCTCGATAATTGCAAGATTTTCACTGACAACTATCCTGCCTTAGCTTAACTTTTGTATTGCATTTTGTAAACAATTTAGTAAAGTCACCAAAATACCGTTAGTCGACCAGCAATTAATCAAGGCTTTTCTTTCCTATTGTAGACGATTTTAACCATGAAAAAGCTCAAAATAACATAATTTAGTGACTAGTGTCTCACCATTATAGAACAATGTAACGTTAAAATTTTATCCAAAATAATTATTTTTTTATCAACATTGTAAAACCGAAGGCAATCGGAGCCCCTTCGACTTAGATGGTACAAGGACATGCAATACTCCGAGCTTCTCCTAGAATTTTTTTGTTTAAACATCGTAAAGATATAATTGTCTTCCCACCATAAAACTAACTGTTTTGTTGAGAAAAGAATCTAATAACCGAAAGAAAACAATAACCCTAAACACCTAATATTGATATAAATACTGAATTACGTTAATATTTTGCTGAGTATTAATGTGAAACAGTAAACACTCAATATATTAGTTTCATATGACAGCAATCTCTTTTCTGCTTCGCAATAAAGTGTTAAACGTCAGATGATTCTCCGCGAAATAAGAAAAAATGAGTTATTGATCTGTAGCTTCAATTTAATGTCGACAAAAACAGAAGAAACATCAGCTTTAGGCCAATTAAATGCATATATTTCTTTCTCCAAGGTTACCACAGAGCACATATATCAGCATGTTGAGCAAACCCTTAAATTCCGTTTACAATATTGCTCGCGACATGAGGAATAACGGTATTCGAAATTTGCTAAAAAGTCTATAAACTTAAATATTTGAATATCACTAGTGTTCTTTAATTTCTGAAAATTAGTATATTCCAGTGGAAGATAGAAATGCGTGCTTAGGATCTCGTAACAATGCTACGACTAATGAGAATAGTCTCGAAAATATAAAGACATGGAAATGCTCATGCGAATTTTCAAATAACGCTCGAAATCCAAATAACGCACAAATATCTAAATAGCATTCCTAAATCTAAACAATACTATCGAAAAGGGAAATGCGCCGTAAGAAAATTAAAAATCTTTGCGTTCCTTCTCTGTAAAGAAGTAGCCGTTGCAGCAAATACGCCAGCATTGCGTCTGCCGCAGTCGTCTGTCGGTACAAACCGACTCTCAGTAACTGCTTAGAAAAAAAAACACAGATCAAAAAACGGAGCCACTTGAAAACAGCGCCGTTCTGACAGGCCTGGCTCAAAATATTCCTAAGAAAAAACATAAAGGATTGCGAAAGAAGTTGCTAGAGTAGCGAGCGAGAGATGAGGAGGGAGCCGGCCGTGAAAGAATGACTATGACGAGAATTGGCTTCATGCCAAACGCCCTCTGACAATAGCCCCTCGATCTGGACTTCCCCCGCTCCATTTCTCCTTCCCCATCCCCACATCCAGCTGACTTCCCGACCCCCTCCCTCCCACAAGGCCGTCGGACCGGTAATCGGCCGGGCAAAGGGAGATGTGATTTTGGAAATTGTTCCCGCTTTGTTGTTGTCACCGGCCACTTTGTTCTGTGTTAATATTAGCGATAAATTGACGCATTTTACCGAGGTGAAAGAAGGTTATGTAGATTAATTTTAGGAGTCAAATTTTTTTCGATTAAATAATAATAATAATAATAATTAGCTTTTATTAAGAACACAATGGGTTCACAGAATATGCTTACAAGCTTACAAGTATAAACAAAGTAGCCACAGAGAGCTGGCAGTAGACGGACCAACAGGCTCATTTTGAGACGGGAGCCGAGACTCACGAGCAGGCCCTGTATGAGCTATTGTCATTATAGGAAAATCGTTTAGACATCTGGAAAAGAAAAAGAAGAGATTAACTCTGCCAAGGAGCTGATCGTGCAGACATCTTTATTTTGCCGTAGATCCGCGGATCTCGCACGCCTTCAGCTGGTTGGGACATGAAAAAAAATTGGATGGGGTGAACTCTGAATCTATGGCCGTTATGAGTTTGTGACTCCTAGAGCAGAAGTTCGTATCTGTGGAGGATGCAGTTTCCAATGTTTATCAAGACGATTTTTTAGGCTTTTTAGACGTGTTGACCGTCTATGTAACGACAACTTAGGAGGGGAGTCTATTCCAAATGTTCACTATGCTGGCTGCTGGCTTTATTAGAGAGTTTTTGGCCGTTATTTCGGAGGCGATCATCTACGTCGCCGTTGAAAAGTTCCGCCATTGGCACGTCGTCGCAGCCAGTCAAATACTTGAATGTTTCTATTAATAACCCCCTGAGTCGTCTTTGCTCAAGGGAGATGAGTCTTAATCATGTAAGCGACACTCTTAGGGCATGTTACGCAGCTGATGTATCAATTTTCCTGCTCTGCTTTGGCTTCTTTTCGTTTTATCGATATCGCCGCACTGATGTGGTGACCAAAAGTAAACAGCAAATTCTAGATGCGGGCCCACTCACGCTTTGTTACTAAGGAAGGAATACATCTTTTTGTTGATGCTCAAATTTTCTGGTAATGAATCCCAGTACTCAGTTGCCATATTGACACTCTTGTCAACTTGCTGACTGGGTTGTAGTTTGTTTGTATATATAATTATTACCAGGTCACTTTGTTGGCGAACATCTGCTTATTCTAGCCTGTTCATTTCTAATTGAGGGGCGGAGAGGTTCTCCGACGCTATGTGCATTACTTCACTAAACATTTGTATGCATTAAAGTTCATCTGCCATGTCACGGTCCATTCAATGGGTGGTCAAGGTGTTGTTGGAGTTCGATTCCATCATTGGCCTATGTGGCAGAGAGACATACCGGTAGGTAGAGTGTCATCTGCAAATTTATTCATTTTACTGCAGATGTTAATGTGGTGCATGGTCACAGTAGTATGTAATGCGACCAAATGCACACTTTTAAGGGAAACTTGGCTCTCCTCGCCGGTGAACTTCCGGTTTATAACGGCCAATGCACTACCGGTATAGCGGGGGTCTGGGGGAGGCGCAACCTGGAAGTGGGCGGGGCCTGGGAAACCGGATGTAGGTGGCCTGGGAAACCGGAAGTAGGTGGCCTGTGAAACCGGAAGTAGGTGGAGCCGGAACCTACCCTCAAAAAGTAGTATTTCGTCGCATTACATACTGCTGGTCACTGATGAAAATGATGAACCGAAGTGAGCCAAACATGCTATCTTCTGAAGCCTCATATGAGACCGGCGTCCAGTCGCTCGTCTCAATCAGCTTCACTTGCTGCGTCCTACCAGTGAGCCATGCTTGAATCCAGCGTGAATGGTCTCCCAGGATGCCACAGGCTTCCAATTTTTTATTATTATTGTTGATCGTTTTTTCTGGGGATTTTTGCAAATACCTTATGTATGTGTAATTAAAGGAAATCCACTCCTGTATCTTTATCTCTGATATCCATAAGTTTTGAAAGAAAAAACAGTAAGTTAATTATGCAGCTTCTTCTATCTCGGAAGCCGTGCAAGGCGTGAAAAATGAGCTGATGCATTCTCAGGTGGTCAATGATACGCATCGTCAGGAGGTGTTTAATGGTTTTGCTGATGACTCGCTTCTTATCTATTGTAGTCACATTAGCGAGTTACAATTCTGTGCCACTTTTCCTGTGCTGAGAGACAGATTGAATATGTAGAACAATGGAGCTATGATGACTGAAGGCATTTCCCTCAGAACACGGATAGAGAGGCCAGTAGATTTGTACACATTCTGGTGGATCAAATCTTGTAGGACCTCACGCTTCGTGTAAACACATGTGTCTAAAGGAACTAGTTCTGCATTATTCGTAACATTTTGAACAATAAATACCGAGGTATAATATTCGTTAACGATTGTAGCTTTATCCCGTAGGACATTTATTTTTTGATCGAACCGATGGTTTCTTTATTGAGTCGTCTTTCATTTAATTTATGTACTTTTTAGGGCTTTTCTCGTTAGGACGTCTTCTGGATTTCTGAGAAGAGCTTGAAAAACCTATGTAACCTGAATGCCTATTCTTTTCATCAATAATAAACATATGTAGTGGGTTCTCTAATGGGCTGAGTCAAGAGATTGAAAGTAAGGAGTTCGAATAGTTTATAATCTGGGCTTGGCTGGACAGAGTACTCCTGTCGATTGAGGGGAATGGAAGTCTCCCATTAGAATTATTTCGTTCTGAGTGCTCAGCGCATCTTTAATTTTGTGGTAAATAATAATAAAAATCTTTATTAAGTACTCATAGACATTACAAAATTGGAGTGATATAGGATACATAGGAGAATGTTTCTTATTTCTTGGTTACACACAGCACATGTCGCAGTGATCTTACATATTAGACATCATTACGCCCCATTGCTTGGCCTCCGTCAGGCAACAGTAGGCGCTGCCATCGTATATACATGTTAGACCGTTTGTAGCCAGGGCCATTACGGATGGCTTTTATTAGCGAGTTGTTGGAGTTTTCATTCCTGTTTTTTAGGCTCCATGCGCATTTCCTGGTCCTGACTTTGAGACAATCAGTGTATTTTTGAGCACATATCAGGCTTGCGCTATTAGACCTTGGCACATTCATTAATTTGCGGAATATGTCAATATAAGCAACCCGCAAACGCTGAATAGGTTTCTTTTTGGAGTTACCCCAAAGTGAGTTGCAGTATTGCATCAGCTTCGGCAGTTCTGAAAGGGCTCCCACAACTGAACATAATATTCAACACTTATCGAGTTCCGGTGCGAGTGCGGGCGGCGATAGATTTTTCACTCCTAATAGTTGTAAGATGGATTCAAGTTGTCATTTATATATGCGATTTAGCCACTTCCCCTGCCACTATCGTTAGGTCTATATTATAGTGAACCATATGTATCCGTTCAATGCAACCTCATCCCCTAAGTGCCTGTTTGAGGGTTTGATCCAAGTTTCATTGAAGGCAGTAACATTATGCGAAAGCGTAGCTGTCATATCTTCCAGTTTGTTCATCTCATTGGTCCAGCTCTGAACATTGCCAGATAAGAATTTGATGCTGGTGTTGCCCTATTCAGCCATTTTGAGGTTGTGTTTGGAATGTGCAGTTGCGAGGAAGAAGATTGAGAGGAGAGGCCAGGGGTAGAAATAATATGAAGAGCGATAGTCTATATTTAATGAAATGGTATAAAGGCAAAAGTACTATTGCAGTACTATGCAGCCGCTCTAGTTCTTCTCTCAGTTGAATGGCACTAAAGCGCAAGTACTACTGCACTACAGAATGACCTCTTCCAGTTCTCTTCTGAATCGCATGGCACCAAAGCACAAGTACAGTATTGCCGCAGTACACAGCTTCTTCAGGGAGCCAAGCCCCCCTCTCTGTAGCCCCACCTAAATGCCTCACCATCGCTGCCAATACGCACTCAGATGACCATTTCTCTTGCCACTCTGTGTGCTATTTTCCCTATTGGAAGGAGTCTCAATGCTCTCCAATATCTGCATCCTTTTCGTGTGTTTTGCCTCCCTTGTGCTCTAGAAGCGATAGTGATTTTTTTGGTGACTTAGGAGAGATAAGTGTTGATGATTACATAGCTGTGGAGTAGCAAGGAGCTCTGTGGGTACGTTGAATTCAATTGCATGTAGTTTTTGCTAAAAATCTTTAGCGCATAGATGATAATTGTGGATAGTATCATGGCCGATGGTAGAATGGTTTTTGACGTATTACTGGCGGATCGCTTTAATGATCGTTTCACCTTATTTGCACGAAACCTTGTGGCAGAAAGTCCAAATGATATACATTTTTATGATGTTCCTAGGCCGTATGTAGAGGAAGATGTAGAGCTTAACCCCATAACGCCTGATGAAATAAGCATCATTGTTAAGAAAATTGGCAAGAAGCGATATCATTAAAATGAAGTTCAGCCTTCTCACCTGAGAGTGATACTGCCCATTATTCAAAATTACCTATGTTCCATATCTAATAAATGCCTTGCTCCTGGTGCTTATCTTGATGTGCTTAAAATTGCTAGAGTTGTACCTATTTTCAAAGCAAGAGATCCTAATAACTTCGTTATTTAGACCGATATCGACGCTCTCAATTTTCAAACAACTTATTTGAAAGCCATTTACAGTCGAGATTGTTGTCCCATATTGAAGTAAATAATATGCTAACAAAAAATCAGTATGGTTTCAGAAGCGGTAGAAATACAATGCAAGCTGTATTTTATTTAATAGACGATATTCTACCAGCCTCCTCGGACAAAACATACACGGCATCGTTATTTCTCGATCTGAAAAAGCCTTTGATACTGTCAATCATGAGGTACTATTTCCTAAGCTGCGGCATTACGGTTAAGGGGAACTGCATTGAGTCTGGTCAGGAGCTATCTAACTTCCCGTAAGCAGTATGTACTTATTAATGGCTTTGTCTCGAATAACCGTGCTATCGACGTTGACGTACCCCAGGGTTCAGTTCTTGGATCCCTTCTTTTCTTGCTGTACATTAATGATATCTATCAACTACCTTCAGCAAAGTGCATTTTATTTGCAGATGACATAGTTTTCCATGTTGATAATGCTTGTTTGCAGAAATTGGAGCAGCGTCTCAACATCCTAATAGCCGACTTGCTTGACTGGTTGAATTGGAATAGACTCACTCCCAATGGGGATAAGATTAAACTTATGCTTTTCATATCTCGTTCTCATTATATACGGCCCGAAATCTTTTTTGCAGCAAGTAAGTTATAATGGGTTGTTTCTTTCAAATATCTGGGAATTGAAATTGACCAGAAACTTAGTTACTCTAGCCACATTTCTGAATTATGCAATAAAGTTTGTAAAGGTAAAGGAGTTGTACGTAAGTGTTTGACACGCAGGACCGTAATTCTACAACATTTTGCCTTAATTTTTTCCCATATAATCCAGGGCATTATACTGTGGGGATGATCGTCAACTCACAGGTTGAGACCGATTCATGTGGCTCACAATGAGGTTTTAAGAGTAATCCTTAATGTTATGCGGGGCCATAATGGTATACCTAGAATGTCTGTCAATTCGATGTATAGAGAGCTAGGATTATCGAAACTAGAGGATATATGTGGCTCTTTTTAAAGCAATTCCCAAGTAATGCAATGTATTCGAACTCAGAGCAACCTAAGAAATATTTTCAACATCTTCTATCAGCGCATAATTATAACACTAGGAATCAGAGGTTTAATTTGCCATACGCCAGACTGGAAGTGCAAAGACGAATCACAATATATCAATGTGTGAAAATATATAACCGTTTACCGGAATATCTCATTGAACCGATGGCGGACCAAACTTTCGAGCATAAATATAAACAACATGTACAGTCAAAATATATGAGCATCTGATGTAGCTGGTTACCTTGTATAAGGTTGAATGGCTAGGTTCAAATTGAATAGGTTTTTAATGTAATGGCAAAAAATCTATTATATAGTTCATTGTACAGAATAAAGCTGGTCACGTTGGTGGCAAGTAGACTTGACCGTCATCGTAAGACGGTTCGCATATGATGAACCAATTCATTATTATACACTTTTATTTTTTAGATGGCATTGATGTTTTGATTGTATTAATTGTACCGTGTTACCTTGTCAGTAAATTGATGTATTGTAATCTTGCCCCCATAAGTGAGTACACTTTGAGTTGGGCACGTTCATGATTTTATAGTAGAATTTGATTATTTTGTGTATGCTGCAACTTGAGAACAATAAAGTGTTAATTGCTAGAGTGTGCGCTTCTTTAGGAGGAATTCGTTGGTTTTGGCAGCAAGGTGCAGTTAGCAGATAATTTTTTAAATGTTTGAATTAGGACAAAGTGATCCACCGTGCACAAAACACATCATTGCTAATTTCACTGTATGAAGGCAAAAATATAAATGCAATTTATTTATATTTTGTAAAAGCATTTGATAAAGTTGACCACAGAAACTCTCGACTATGGGAATAGGCAGGGATGATGATACGGAACAGGCCAATGCACTGTCGTACCTGGCGGACGTACGATGGAGCGGTGACGTCACAAGAGATCATTCGATCGTAGAACAATCGAAGACTAGCAATTGCCTACCATAATTCTGAAATGAATTAGGAGTACCACAGTTAGTTTAGAAACAGCTTTGATCAATGTGATACTGTTGGCCAAATTATCGTAATATTTAATGATTATTTAAGTTATTTTTCTGTAACTGGCACACACCCGGTCGGGCCGTTTCATAGTAAAATGTTGACCTAAACTGGTCCGTCTTTAGTACTTCTACGCTAAGGAAAGAAATTTGTTCCTCTGATGCTTTGATGTTTTCTCTACAAATCTTGTTAAAAACTTCTGTTATCACGGTGCAACATTTTTTTGTTGCAGCAGATGGAAATTATAGAGGATAGCAGGTCTTTGTTAGAAGACGGAAATAAATCGACAACTTTGAGGTATTCACTCATATATGATTCCATCCCCAGAATGCCATATTACTTTGGATAAAACTCAAATTTCATCCTTCAGAACGCTGAAAACGTTTGTAGGTGTTTTGATACGTATTATGTGTAACCATAAAGATTGTGGGACACTCTGAAGACGCAAATGGGATAGTGAAGAAACAATCGAAAATAACTAGATATTACCGTACAAGTAACTTGTCCCAAGCCTATTACCCGGAGTGTACGACAGCTTGGGCTCTCCGCGGGCGCTAACCTGAACAAATGAGCTCATACGTCATAAAAACTTAGTACGTTTATCAGTAGCTATTTTGCGTTGTTTCTTCATCATTTCATTTGGGCCACCAGAGTGTCCTACATGTCCTACAATCTCTATAGTTTCACAAAAACATATATCAAGGTACTACTCTACAAACTTTTTTAGCTCTCTAATGGATAAAATTTTATTATTATTTAGGTTGTTTTTCCGTGACATGCACGCGCCCGGTCGGAGAGTTTCGGTAAAATGTTTGCCTAAGCTGTGCCGTCGCCCACGCGTTTTTAATATATCCGCCTCTCCTAATCGTAAAAGTACAGTATCATTGGAAATATAATCGATTTAACATTCGCCAGTTTCAACATCATTCCCTATGACAGCTTAGGTATAGGGAATACGGTAAGGTAATTTTTTGCGAGTTAGTTAACGCGAGTCGGACGCCACCCTACTGTTATATTGCTGTAACGCACGAAGCGTAAAGCAGCTGATGTTTTTTTTTTTCATTTTACCGAGCAATTGTATGGCTTCTGCGTATTATACATGTATATAGACTTTTGCTTCAATATCCCTTCGCCGGAATAAAGTAGTTTTTTTTTTGTCCTTTAATGTTTCTCATACCAATTTTGTTAAAGAGTTCTTCTATCCCGGCGTTCCATCTCTTGCGTCTGAGCCAATTTTTGTTGCAGAGATTTGAAATGATAGAAGATAGCAGATCACTGGTAGAAGATGAAAATGAATCGTAAACATTGCGGTTTTCACTCATATAAATCCATTTTTAGAATGCCTTTTTACTCTCGATGAAACTCACTTGATTTATTGCATTTTAAAGACGATAAACTTGGCTCGAAAAGTGCTTCTGATACATGCGGGCATTTGCCGGTTGAATTTATCTGCTCTTTTACAAACCTTTTAGCCAGCGTTCTTTCAAAATTTAATCCTTCAGAGAGCTAAAATGGTTTGTAGATGCTTTGATACATATTTTCGTGCAACTATATTGATTGTAGGACATGTAAGACACTCTGAAGGACCAAATTAAATCATTGAAAACAATGCAAATAGCTACTGATAAACATACTAGGTTTTTATTACGTCATCGCTTTGTACGACCGAGGCGCCCAAGCGCCGCCTGCTCGGCAGTGCGCTAACCTGTTCCCATTTTAGGGGAATAGGTATAGGCGTGAAGTCACTCGTCTCTAATTGCAGTTTCTCTCTGTACTGCTGACCAGGGAGTCATGCTCTGATCCAGCGTGAATAGTCTTCTTGATACCATGGGCTTCTAATTTTTTCATTGGCCGTTGATGGGAGACATTCTCAAATGCCTTTTGGAAGTCCAGGTAAGCGAGGTCACCACCTTTTTCTCTATCTCTTACTCCTTACCTTTTGAAAGAAGTCCTGTAAGTTAGTTATGAAGCTTCTTCTATCTCCGAAGCCGTGATGAGTATCAGAATCAGCTAGTACATCCTCGGAAGGTTACTGCTTCGCCTCCTTAGAAGGCATTCGTTGGTTTTGGACGATAGTTACTGGATCTTGTCTTATTCCCCTTCCTATGCTTGTGGTAACGTTGGCGAGTTTCTAATCTTGTGGATCTTCTTCCGTACTTAGAGACTGATTGAATATTTTGAGCAGTGGTGCAGCGATGATTGGAGCCCTTTCCCACAGAACACCGGGAGAAACATTAACTGGTGAGTGGATAATGTACACATTCAGATGGGTCAGTTCTTGAAGGACCTCATGCTCCGTAAAACACTAGTGTCAGTGGAAGCTACGGGCATGGGTGCTGCTTCCAGAATATGCGCAAAGTTTTCAACGGTTAAATACCGAGATGAAATATTTGTTTAGGATAATAGCTTTGTCTTTTAGGTCATTGGTGATTACACAGTCGGGTGTTTTCAGTGGACCTATGGCTCTTTTTTGAGTTATCTTTCATTTACATACTGTACCTATAGAATGCGTTTGCGTTGCGTTTTGCCAGAGCGCTAAGAGAAACTTCTTTTCCCATTTATTAGTCCTGACTTGCCGCTTCACTTCGCAACTTGCCATTATGTGATTGCACCTGTACTCATCCGTTGGATTGCGATTGCAAGTATTGTAACATATCATACTTGTCGCCTGGCAATGCAGTTGTCGATGATTCAACTATTCCAACTATGTCGTTTGGGAACTGTCAGAATGCTTGTTTTGAAGATTTCAGAGCATTGTTCAACACTGCAGTTTCACATAAGAGTTTCAAAGTGAGTTGCTGCTCTACAATTTGTCATTCCTAAGAACTTTGCTCCCAGTTAGGCAGGAAGTGTAAGAGAGTGAGCTTAAGGAGCCAGATTGTTGCCATGTTTGAGATTAAATTGAATCATGTTATGATCTCAAAGCCGGTGCAAGATGGCGAGGTTGACAACTTCACAATCAGGTGTCGTGATAACTAAATCTAAAGTATGACAAAGTGTCCAAACGACAACTGGTACTCAGTGGAGTCTCGCAAGGTACGGTATTTGGGCAAGTGCTCTCCCTTATCATCATCAATGACATGGGACCCCAGTGCACATTTTTCATTCATTCCTCATTTGCAGTCGACACACGATCACTAGCAACAGCAGAGTTAGTGCCTGATGTGCATACCTACTGTGCAAGTACACTTATTGAACAGCTTTCTCTGGTTTTCGGACAGCATGACAAAATATAAACTGTTACGATGAAGGAAAAACTTTTACCCTACCGAATCAACATTCTGCGCGACGAATCATGGGAGGAAAATAGAGAGAAAGGAAATTTTAAGAGACTTTAGAGTAAGAATGCATTACAATGCCATTCTGGAAGTTTCTTTTTTCACTAGAGGCAGACACAATGGTTAACATATGGAAACAATCCGTATTGCCCAAGGATGATTATACGGAATAGGTAGGCGCACGCACGATACAGGTTCCTATTCATTTATACTTAAAAGCTCAGTTGCATGAATATAATTAAAAATACCTTGCCCGGTGGCCCGAAAATTACTGACACCCGCCGTATCATAGATACATACGTCAGCTTCCCAAAGTCATCAAATTTCTAATTTCCTTCTATCTGTTACTGATGAAGAGCGTGACACAGAAGGAAAGTAGGTAGGTACGTAATAGAGTATTTATATATAGATCTGTTCGGAGTATGAATGAGGCTGGAAGTGAAAAGTCGCAGGGGCTGTTGGAGAATATTAATCAAAGTTATGTACATGGGGGAGGGCATTATCGGGTAACTCGAATGTATGTAACAAATACCGTAGAGTTCTGCTACAGGCTTTCTTCTGAATAAGTGATGCGTTATGCTAGATATGAACAGATCCAGTGATGAATCTTTCTATACGTGAACAACATAAGTGATGTATCATTCTAGGCATGACCAGCATGAGTGATGTATCATTCTAGACATGAACAGCATGAGTGATGTGCCAGCTATTCCAGACGTGAACAGTGTGAGTGATGTATTGTTCTAGACATGACCAGCATGAATGATGTATCATTCTGAAAAAGCGCGAGAGCTGGTTGGTAGAAGGGGAGCCGAAGTACATAAAGGCCGATGTAGCTACCTCTGCAGGAGTTGACATCAACCAATCAATAAAAATACGGAAGACAAGAAACATTGTAGTTCTATTTGTGTTAACTAAGAGAATGATTTTATTGCTGCTTGCAGTATTTTCTGTAAGAATAGAAACTAACCAGTTAACATCACATGCATAACCGATAAATATTTATAAACGACATCGTCTTAATTCGTTTCACCAGCAATGTGCATAAATTTAATTACCTCCACCAAGGAGGTTATGTTGGTGGTCTGCTGGTGTGTCTGTCTTTCACCAAGATAACTCAAAAAGTTATAAACGGATCTTGACGAAATTTGCAGGGATTGCTAGGTGGGTTAGGAGAAACAGATGATTACCTTTCGGTGAAGACCTGTCCATGCGATTGTTTGTTTGTTTGTTTGTTTGTTTGTTTGTCTGTCTGCCTCTTTTTTAAATAATGTCATAACACAAAAGTTATAAACGGATTTTTATGAAATTTTATTGAGTTGTATGGTATAATACGAAGAGCAAATGACCAAATTTTAGTGATGATCTCTTTGTTCGTCTCTGCTTGTTAGCGAAATAACTCGAAAAGCTAAAAACGGATCTTAATAAAATTTGCAGGAATTGTTGATAACATTGAATGACATAATTAATAAATGTTGGTACCTAATGATTGGTTGGTTTACTTGCGTGTTTGACTAAAGTTTGCCTGAATATTTGTTAGCCGCCCGCATAGCTCAAAAAATTTATAAAAGGATCTTTGAGAGACTTACAGAAGCTGTTATTACTGTTAAAAGGCACAAATGATTAGATTTTGGTGCTGATACAATGGAAATCATAGCTTCAGAACCAATTTGAATGTTTCGTTACAGTTGCCTTGTTTGGCGGAGGTACGCGCTCTCATAGTTTACCATAGTTTACTCTCATAGTTTACTGTAGCTCTCGTTAGCTACAGTATTTATCAATAAGTTTATAGTTTCAGTGCATTTTCTACAGCAATCGAAATTTGACATAATTTTTGCAAGATTTTCAGTTCTATTTTCTTCATTGAAACTATTATGTGAAATACACGACAGTGAGCTAGGTACCATTTACTTAACTTCTATTTAAACTTAATGAACTATCGAAGGAGTGAGATAGATATTTGCATATATGCCTTGGTGAACTGGAGTGATGACTGTATTTCAACCCACCCCTAATCCCAAATTCAATAACCTATGAAAGTTCATCAAAATTACGCAGTGCTACACAAAGCCTAACACAAGAAAAACGCTAACAGTAGACTCTTTTGCCCACTTAGCCCAAACCACCTGAACGGAAGGCTGTTCGTAAGGTATGGAATATGCCCAAATTTCACTGCAGGCCTTGTCACTACCGATACAAGACTTAATATTAGCTTACAAAGCCTGCTTTTGGACTAAAACATTGCATATGTAGGTCGGGCGTGTTCATGTATTTTCCCTTTGTGTGTCCTCGTTATGTGATTATGCCCCGTAACTAGTGCAATACTGTTTACCACGTACATTTAGTCTTTTATGTTAACCTATTGCACTCTTAATGAGGTTATTATTGTTGTTACTTACTGTCTCCAATCAGTAATATCACTGCCTTCACGAAGAGCCCAGCGTTCTTTCCCGTGGGTCTGCCTCTCCGCCCGACGTTGTCTTCTCGTCTCAGCAATGTCTGCGGCAAAGGTACTGTGAAAAGTTAACTTTGACTGTACCCTCCACTGGAAAACCCACACACACTGGTACGTGCGGCAGATATAGGACTGCTGACCCCAAAGGATTAACTACAGTTGCAGCCGACGACGGGTAGCTGAGAACTACGTCGCATTCAGCAGAAGGTTCAACTACCCGCCACCCCCCCACCCTATGGCAAGTACCCCCACGATAGCAATGTACACCAAGCAACTTTGCTGATTCAGCGCGCCGAGAGCCATGACAAAGACCGCTCACCATGCCTGAGGATCGTTCCCGGGACCCTCAGCACAACTGTGCAGCACGCAAGGTCGGCTGCTATCGTGGGTCCGCTCAACCGTGGGGCTGAGTCAAACAGGGCTCAACCAAGCAACCTTGCGACATCCCCCCTCCCCGTTTCTCCTCTCTATCTCCGCTGTCTTCTTTCCTAGCACCAATAAGGTTTATTTCTGCATGGGCTTGTACCTCTTTATGACGTCACTACCTCGTCATAACCCAAATGGGGCTAACATGGTCTGGTTGCTGGCTGAAACATTACTACCAGCCTCTCTTAGAGACGTTCTTGGCCTCGCGAACAGTCATGACATTGGCGCCTCTTGCTTTGATATCATTCCCTGCCCCCTCCCCCTTCCCCTCTTGGTAAAATATAGTTTTGAGCCCAAGAACCCAGCGAGCGGGAGGGTTTACAAGTCATTACTGACATTTTACACAAAGCTGTTATTGTAAATAATTATGAAAATATGATAAAAATGAAAAATCAGTGGTTACCAGAATCGAAACACCATAATTCATACTAAGGTCTTTTTATGTATATACTTCGTGTACACTCTCAAATACTCCTAGTAAAATTAGAAAAGTATAATGCTCTACGATTATTGTCTTTGAACTAAGTTCATAAGATTTGGAATTAAAAGTGCAACGCTCAGCTACGACGGAAAATACTGAAAAATTGTTTCGATAGTGGTAGAAACTTAGTAGTTTCGTATCTTGAATGTGTCTATGTCGGGTTATGCGCTACTCAAGAATTCTTTGCGCATGTTTTCTGCGCAACCGAATGTAATGCTACAGCTCTAGCTTGTATAAAGTACCCCGCGATTACTTCTCTTAGGCACCGACTATTAGAACTTTGATTGAATTTCATTTTTTAATTCCAATAAGCATGGTCTTCCTAGGGCGTTTTCCATAACAGCCTTTAACATTTGAGTCTATGTAATCGACTTTCTGTGACATTGCTTTTAAGATCTGTAGTGAATTTTGAAGCTCGCTAAAATAAATTTTCCTAAAAGTAACACCACGAAAAAAAAAAACATTACAGCAGAAAGGGTTGTAGCTCGAGTTGGCTAACTATTCTTAGATAAATAAAAAGAAGTTGTTTTTTTTATGAAAATGTTAAAAACAAGAACAGATTAGAGGGCCGACAGTACACGGACGAATAGGTCCATTGCCAGGGTGCAGCAGAGACTAACGCACTGGCTTGAATTTCCATGCTCAAATATTATCGTCTTCATCCAAACTTTAGATAAATACTATGTATATTTTTTAAATAAATTAATAAATACTCGCCCCACCATGTGACTTCTACGCAGCCCTCTATAAGTGCTACAATTATTCAAATGAACAGACACGTTTCACCTAACGTAAATAACCCAAAAATTCTCATTGTCCTCTCCTGAGACAGTGCTGCGTCTGTAGCTAGCTCTGAACTAACAAATAATTATCATATCTAATATTAGTTTTCTAAAACAAAAAATCAAGGTTGTTAGCTCCATCTGCATTCTTCTCCGTCGCAAATAAAAGTCAGTGCTGATCCAAAGATAAGGAACTTCTAAAGTGAGAAGTGATTCCCAAAACGGGAATATCGGAATTTTTTTGAAGGCCACCGGCGCTGTAGCAGAAAGAGACCAAAAGAGACGGAGTGATGACATGGATAAAGTGCTAGCCGATATCTGAGTCTCTTCACGATAATTTAGCCGAAGGACAATGACTGTGATAAACTGTCCACCAATAGCTGATGTATTTCAGCGTAATTTTACTGGAATAGGCTCTCACTGCAATATATCGAATTAGATATGGTGTGAGTATCGAGCTGATTGTTTGTAGCGTGTGGGCTTTCTCAAAGTGCTGGCAAATTCGAAATACCTGCCAGTAACTGCAACAGTTCAGCGCGATTATTTTTCTTTCAATGTGATCTCATTATGATACGTACGTACTGTAAGTTAAATTAAAAATTGAATTGTTAATTTAGGTTAGATGAGATATAGGGCAAAAAATGGCCCATTCCCAGAGCGGAGCCCAGACAAGGCCCTGGCTGTCTCTGTGAACTATGTTGTGGTAATAAATGCAAGTACGGTCGTTTGAATCGCTGACGTCAAGTTGAATAATCACTCGGCCTTACTTGCCCGGACATCAGGCAGGTGCGGCGCCTTCGTCCGGTTAAATGTAGTGTCAGGCATTAACTCTTCATCGACTAGAGTTAAGACTTCCGAAAAGTCAAGCTTACTTCGTAAATTAGAGTTTCCGGCTGTCTCATGCCTACGTAAACGGACGCACATAAATATTAAACTAATAATTCCACCATTGTTTGCTTCGTGTGTACGCTTTGATGTTCTAATTTTGTTCTGCTACTCTTACTCGGCTGTAGCTGCTCCCGCTGGGGTTCTTACTACCCTCACTAAGTTTTTACTGCTCCTACTGAGTTTTTACTACTCTCACTGGGTTTTTGCTGCTCGTACTGGATTCTTACAGCTCTTACAGGGTTCGTTTAGTGTAGTTTATTTCTGGTTTTCCTTCGATTGCACGGTGCACTTAATTTCTTTCTCTAATATTACAAAACTTTGTTTTCATCGGATATAATTTTGTTAAATACTGTCGGCTGAATGAAAATTCAGCAAAGTTGTTAAAAGCCGATTAAAAATTAGTCCTTCCCAACGAAATCGGTAAATCTTTCTTCTATCATATGGTTAACTGCTACTGATTAGTTGCTAAAGCCGTTAAAAGCATGACGCTTTGATGTGAAAACGCAGTACAATCAAAGCTGATAGCCTGTTTATCTTCCAAACATGCAACGAAGCAGCATTGAGTTCGAAACTTTGCATAATTTTGTTTTTCAAAAAAAAACTCTTGTGATAATTTTCTGAAACTTGAAAACCATGCGGTTGCTTCCCACTCTCCTCTGCTCCATTCTAGGCCTTGTTTCAATTAACTTGGTAATACGTCTATGTCTTTCTTCATCTGCAGTGATAAAAATTGTTTATTACTGCAGAGCATCAAATAATAATTAAAATAATATCTGCGCAACTCCCAACTCGGTCCGTTTTTCTTCCTCTCCCACTTTCTTTCTACCAACCTATCAATGTTTGGAACTGTTTGGGTGAGTGTTTGTGAGTCTGGCTGTGTTTACCAACAAACGCAGAGCAATCACGGTGACCTTAAACAAAGCTTGCTCAACCTGTGCCCCAGCATGTCAACGTGCAACTTATTGCTTATGAACGCACGGGGGCTGGAGGCCCGGCATCTGCTCGCTCATATCATTATTGCAGGTATGTGATTGCTCAAAATTTCTACGGTTTTAATATCCAAAATGAAACAGTTAAGAATAAAATTGATTTCGCTCTTCTGTTAGGGTTGGTGTGTGTGTCTGTTGATTTCGCAGGAAGAAATGAATAGATTGAAGTTAGGTATTTGCATGTACTTGTAGTCTTAGGTGTACAACAGTCAAACGATATTTTTCGGTAACCCCATACTAGCGCCGTATAGTAATAGGTCTGTTTTCACAGTAAACGTAACGCTAAATGGAATTCAATTCACAGTGATTTATTTGGTCAAACTTACGAGGCTACAACTCGTCATGTATAATGTATGCAGTGTCTAATTATGTTAATCCTGATTCATTGAAGTAAATTTACTATTCATTTGCTTATTCCTTGTTAATTCAAACTATTATCATATGAGGTGCAGCCCCTTATTGCTACATTCGTAAACTAGAAGTTTTACTAAATAATATACTAAGGCGGATACTTCGCGTTAAACGAGATCGATATAATATATCGTTAATGAATCGTAGTGATATGTACCGCGATTTACAAATGTTGCAACTTCAAGATGTGTATAACTATTCGCTTCTTACGTTTTTCCAATAGCTCATACATAACCATCCTCTTGTCTTTCAACAATATTACGGATCACTCATACCTTACCATACTACGAGATGAGACGCTTCATTCTTAATCTTCCAAATGTTCGTGTTGATGTAAAGAAACGTTCAACTCTTTTCCAAACCATATCACTTGTCAATCGAATTCCAACACACCTATTAAAAGCGGTATAAGGATTATGTTATGAATTGTATTAGTCTAATTACTATTTGTTACCCAAAAAAGTTCTACAACTATTCTAAGAGTTATGCAGATATATTACTGGACGTATATTGCACTCAGAAAGTATTCATTATTGTATTGTTTATCTGTGAGTAATAAACCAATCAAACCTAAACCTAATGTACGTACGTTAGACCTTTCCAATAGTGGTCTCTTAGCTACCTGTTGAGCCTCCTTTGAATTACTTCTTGTCATCACAAGTCTGCTATAGCGAAAATTGTTCTAATTCGTACATTTTTGCTACGTAGTAGTATATTTGGTGCTACTATCCTCCGTGATTAAATTAGTTGTTCAGTAAGCTGCTGTGGTCGACAGTCCAAAGTGGCAGAAATAAAATAACAGAGACGGCGTTTCACCGTTCAACCTGGAAACCATAACTTTAGAGCGAGATTCTTAATTTTTCAGTTAAAATATCAGGAGAATTAAGTTTCACAACTTTTATATAGATAAAGCATTACCATTTAATACAACGATCATTTAGAGACTTGGCTAGTATCGGCGCTCTATGTGCTCTGCTTAAGTCTTCCAATTCACAGATGAAACTACCAATATAATCACCTAATTCTTTATTTCCCGCTTATTTAAAAAAAGGTACTACTCGATGCCAATTCAGCTAATTCGTGAAGTCCCGATTAAGCGATTTTCTGGTGAAATTGTTTCACCTATTAGATATGACAACGGATGTAAAATCGCGTGAATAACCATAGACATTACTGAAACAAACTCAAGAGAACAGTTGCCAATTTGGAAACACAATCTTTGAGTTTAGATCCGAGGTGAGTTGCGCAAAACCCTTTGGGCCATTGCGACGTGGAAACGGCTTGTCTCAAACAGGAATGACATAAATAGGATACATACGTAGTATCTGACCGCTGAACGCTTACGGCACGAGTTTAAGCACGGATATGAATGGGGTTCTAACTGCACCACCAATGGGTGGCAATACACTAAATTCCTACTCGCACTGGGTGCTATAACAAATTTTTACTTCCTCTAAGAGCCTCAACTGACTGTACACAGACTGCTCGGATAACGCAAGAAGATTGGCCAAAACAAACCACGTCATCACTTTCGTTTCTCGATTTTTATCAGCGTAAGCGACGATCTGTCACCTCGCCGGAAGCTGCCGCAACTCCATGGCTGATAAAATTTTGCTGACGTCGGCATTCCAAGCCTGTTGCTGCGTTGGCGGCGACTGGAGGCATAAGTGCAGCTGCACAAAGCTTGAGAAAGGCAGCCTGTACATAAATATTAACCCTTTAATGACCACTTGGCCACACGTTTTGCAAGAAATTAGGCTTCTAAATAAAGAAGGGATCAGTGATTTTTGGACTACAATTTAAGACTATCTCCAAAATTCTGAGAGAAACGGAAACTTGGTCCGTAAAGGGTTAAGCTGGTCGGTCTAAATTGAACGATTAAGCGATTCTGCCCCGCAGTCCTTATGCTTAACTATTTCTTTATAATTAGGAATACAATTAAAATTGCACAGTGTACTTTGCACACCTTTAAGTAAAAAATGTTTGTTAGAATACTTGTATAGGAATGGAGTATAATTATACTCATATATACTGATATTTGGATGATACGCTCGTATAACTGTTTCTTTCACGAATAAAGTTTTTAATGACTGCACTATAATCAGTCACAGCAGGAGCATAATTAATTAGATTTGTGGTTTGTTTATAATTTCGTAACTACTTCGGCAATCTCTGAAGTTTACAGTATAATACCTGAAATACACACTTCATTGCGTCAGTAATATAATAGAATATAGTGGAAGTAAAATATCTCATAACAGTAACTTTAGTCTGCAATATTTAGAGAGCAGTTTATACGAGGAGTAAAAATTACGGGATTGTGAAACAAAGCATGTTACAAGCAAGGAATATCTAAAAGTAAGTAAGGTATAATATGCAATACCTAAAGTATAATTTAGTCGTTTGACTCATTAAGCCAAATTTATGTCATCTAAAATATAATATACAATATCAGAAGAATAGTTTATCAAATATGAAACATAATTTGCAATACTTGAAGCATGATTTACAATACTTGAAGCATAATTTACAATACTTGAAGCATAATTCACAGTACTTGAAGCATAATTTACAATATGTAACGTGCAGCTTATTACAGCTACACTATGACATATAACTGAAACGTTATTCACGACACTCAAAGAAGAACTTACATTTTCAGAATGTTGACTAAAGATTTGCAAAATATACTAGACAGAGTTGAATTATCACACCACGTAGCGTCAGGGGTCGGAGATTACATACATTGTCTTCCTACAATACTGGACATTGAAGTTTTATTTATTTGTGACAGGAACAAAACAGGTGAAGTTTATTTAAAATAAATTACATTAAAGTTAATACAATTGTGATTTAATTTAGAATCATTGAAGTTATTATTTTAATATCTGAAATTTCAATTAAAATTTTGTGTTCAATATGAAGAAAGAAAAATAATGCTTAAAGTGAAACACTGAGGTTCAGCTTAGAATTATTCAAATTTATTTTTACTGCTAACGTTTCATTAGAAAATAGGGTTTCATTAAAAAAAATATGTTTAGCTGAAACCCAAGCGCTTAATGATAAACCTAGTGGGTGATTAGGTGAAATCTTAGAACCAAAAATAAATTTAGTTCTAATTAAAAATTTTGCACTCTATAAAGAAACTAGTTTCTACAATGAAAAACCTTGTACTTAATTGAAGAAAATGGATTTGTTTTTATTAACAGTAATCACCTTAAAACAGCTGAATTGCATTTTATCTATATACACTAGCAATGAAAATTGATTTTGAAAAGTGGATGAATCTAATTGATCAGCTATATTGCATGCTAAGCTGCGTGTATACATGTACATAGTTAAACTACGATGCCTATCTTTGCCTCCGAGGTGGTAATATTTCTATCAAGTTTGTTTGTATTTTTACTTGTCTCTTTGTCTGTTATCACAAAAACTCAAAAAGTTATGAAGCGATCTTTATAAAATTCAAAGGGGATTGTTAGTCATTTTAGGACATACGGCTGATAATTTCCTGTGAAAATCGTTCAACCGCTTGTTTGTTTGTTTCCGTCTTTTTTCTTGGTGTTAAAACGCAAAAAGTCATGGCTGGATTTTTATGAAATTTACACTAATTGTTTGGCAACATATGCTACGAAGAGCAAATGACCTAATTTTCGTGATCATCTGCTTGTCCGTTTGTTTGTTTGTTTGTTTGTTTGTTTGTTTGTTTGTTTGTTTGTTTGTTTGTTTGTTTGTTTGTTTGTTTGTTTGTTTGTTTGTTTGTTTGTTTGTTTGTTTGTTTGTTTGTT
>LQNS02278187.1:20735455-20747642 GCA_001587735.2 Parhyale hawaiensis | reverse complement strand
CCAAAGGTGCCGTCCTCAATTTAAGAGGAAAATTGACACCAGAGCCCTGCAAGTCCCAAAATCGTCCAAGAAAAAGAGCTGTGTGAGAAAGAGAGTGTGTTTGTGTGCGTGTAGGTGTGTGTGTGTGTGTCGGTGTGTGCGCTCGCACCAGCTGTGACGTCACATAAGGATGCGGGGAAAGAGCTTGAGAGGGGGAGGGAGGTATACAGGAGAGAGAGAGAGATGTAGAGAGAGAATAGCATGCCGTAGAGAGAGAGCGAGAGTTTCAGTTAGCGTGGGAGAGAGAGAGAGAGTGAGAGAGAGTAAGGACTGAGCATGGGCGTGGCCACACAGGCCTTGATGAGGAAGCCTTTCGAGGCGTCGCTACGATTTTGAAGACTTTCTTAACTTAGTCAATGGCCGGAGCCTTGCGCTCGAAGACTAAAGACCAAAAACGGGCCGGTTTTAACCTCTTGCGCCCGGAATCATAGCAGGCGTTAACCATTTACCGGGCACGAGATCATATACGGTTACTACCATATTCCTATTCCTACAAAGGAGTATTCCTGTACAGGTTATTGCTGGGCTGCTACACTAAACTACAGGCTCTCGTAGGAGTGGCACTGCCTGACATGTTAAGAACACTGACAGTCGGTGGGGTTGAGTTGAAACCGTCAGCCCCAGCTACTCTCAACTCCAACCCTCTTGTAAACTTATGAGATAACTTCGAGTTGTTCCCAACTCCACCCTCTTATAAACTTAGGAGAGAACTCAAATCTCAAATTCAACTCTCTCGTAAGCTTGAGAGATAACCTTAAGGCTGTTTTTAATTCCACCCCTCTTTTAACCATAAAAGAGAACCTTCCCAACTCCAGGACTCGCCTATACAATAATAACATGCCATATTTTAGCAATGACCGTCAGCATCGACAGTCGTGAGACTCTTATTACTTTTAGATAAAAAGTGAAGGATTCCTTTGAGGAAGGATCCCAGAGACTGCTCTTAAGCCTCCCCCTGCGCTAGAAATTAGTTTACACTTTCGGCTTAACGGTAACTGCTGTATTGTTCTTAGATCACAAAGCCACGGAGAAAGGTAGTCAACTTGACTGCACCTCCTACTGGAAAATCTACGCGCACTGGTTCGTGCTGCAGATATAGGGCAGCTGGCTCCAGCGGAGTGTATGGCTGCAGTCGACCACAGATCGTCAAGAGCTATGACACCATCGACGGAAGGCTCTTAGGCATAGACCTGTGCCCCGATCATCCCCATTTCGGGCAAATGTCGGTGCCCCTGCAGAAGCTTTTCAGATATCAAATTCTGAGTAACCATGTCATGCTCCGCAAGAGCTCGCTTGCCTGGTTTGGTATTTGATCTCCCGACCTTCAGTGTCACTGATATCAGAATATCTCTAGCCTGCAACCATTGTGGAAGGTTATGAAGTAGATACCCAAATTCATTTTCGGAAATCACAAGCAGCCCGCTGAGCACATATTATCACCCATATATACAACAGATCTTAACCCCATCTGTACTATGCTGGTATCCACTTCCTCTTTTTTTCCCCAAGCTACGAAGAAAATAATACGAGCGTGTTTCCTTCTTAAGAAGTCAGCCTACGTTGCGTATTTGAAGATGAAAAGCTATAAACGAAACAGAAATACTATTCATCTTAGTAATAAAGCAAACAACAACGAATTCATGCGATGCCTATAATGAATAAATCTGCATTGAGTAAAAGAAACACGAGAAATGCTGCATGCAGACGGCAATGGAAGTAGTGATGCACCGCTGGTTTACCGTGCAACCAAGAACGATCGCTATATGAACAATGTTAATTCTACAGATAAACAGTCCCACACGCAGCTAGAAATACCTAGGAAGGTAACTCACAGTGTGACCGTATTTTCGAGTTAAATGAAAACATTAAATGGTTCCCGGGATACGAACCCGGGACTCATGCACAGCGAGGCGCAATCTTAAGGCCAGGGCTTATAGAACGCAAAAGACAAGGATGCAATAGGCGCTGGCATTGCAATTGCCTCACGCTATGCAGGAGTCCCGGGTTCGTATCCCACGAACCACCTAATATATTTATATATCATTTTCGTCTACGGCTTCTGGGCTTCAAAGGATATTTGCGAATAACTGTTGAATAGTGAATAGTGCGTCACTTGGAACAGTTTTCTTGAATCGAAGAGACTTCACTTATGAACGAGAACGTTTTCGTAATAAATTAAGAAACCTTATACGATAAAAGTATAGGATTACTTAGTACCTCTGCTCTATGGAGCGACGAGATTTAACTCGACTGAAAATAGCTACTCACTGGTCATAATAAATTATCTACAAAATTTAATCATTAGTCATAATAAGTCGCCTAGGAAATGCTTGTCAGCAGTTATATTAAATAATGTAAGAAATACAGCCAATTGGTCATAAAAGTTTACTTTGCAACCCTCCTCTCTGAATATTATGCCATCTAGAAAATATGGTTTACTAGTCTGATAAATAATTCATAAAATGCTGCTCACTGACCCTAATTGGTCATCATTTAGATGCAACTTCTTACAGATCATAAAAAATTGACTAGAAAATATTCTTTGCTTAGCCTATTTAGCCAACTCGAAAACGCTCATTGCTGATCATATTAAATTATTTTAAAATCAATTTTCTTTGTCACTATAAATCATTAGAAACTCTAGTTACTTGCAGCTATTAAAGTCAACATTATGATTATATTCTAATCGTTGGATGACTCTAGGCAAAAGCATCAGCCTGTGTGAACAATACAAAAATCATGCTGTTATTTAAAGTTACCTATCATCAGTATAGAAAATGCCAGGAACAACCTATGTTTATGCTATTTCCGCTGTTGCTTTACAACTAAAAGCATCTGAAGCGGGAAGGGTGTTAAAAAATACTCCCTTTTTATGCTGCTACTGATGCTACTCATAAACAAGAAGCGTATACCCAGGTTTCAAATTTTGTTATATTAATATTAGAAAGCCAGTTTATTAGTGATATAAGTCTCATTGCCCCTTTAGAATCCGCTTTACTTGATCAGTTATTGTGATACTTTCTTGACTGAGGTGTGAATTGGCCTTTAGCTTTGTTCAATTGCTGGTCAATACACTTTGCCAATAAAAATATTTCTATCTTAAAAATTAATGCTTATCTTGTCTTCTACTTTAGTCTGTTTCATTTCTGCGTTACACACAAAAGCAACTTGACCTTTCTTTGTATTTTAGCAAAGAACCTCTGACCTGAAGAGCTGCTGAGCAGTGAAACGAGCGTCATGGGTAACAAAATTTCTTCAACTGCTTGTCTCGTCGATTTCTGCAAAATATTTATTCCATTTCATGAAAATAATATATCTACATACGTCTCTGATCAAGCTGCTTCGCAGAGATCAGGAAACAAAAAGTTCCTCGAACATTTTATGACGACTTCAGTTACTCTCACTCACAACTAAAATCTCCAACTGGCCATTCATTTTTAATATTACACTGCAACAGTCATAAATTATTAAACCTTACTTCATGAAGCACGTTAATTTTGCAACTAATGGTTGCTAAGCAACGTGTCTGACCATAGGTTAGTTGCATGGAGTTGCCGTCCTTTGTTCAGGGATTATATTCATTAATTAAATAGGCTTCGTGCTTGCTAGTTCTTCTCCCGTCTTGGGACTATTCTACGTACATGTGACCGTGGATGGACTAACGGTCTGCAGTAAGCGTAATGTACAATATCAGTTACTATAATAATAACAGCATACTACCTGGTTGTCGATCATTGCTATTTTTTATTTTGAAATAAAAGTATGATGTTCAATTTTTCAAGGAACAGCGTATATTTCTGGTAATTCTCGTCTGAAACTTTGGATTAATTTTCAGCCCAAGGAATGTAAGGAAGTGCCTTTTTTTATGGGAAGAAAATATAGAAGAAGTTTAAATAAACCAGCTGAATACAACTGGTATAGAGAATGGGAGTAAAATCTACCAAAAGAGACAACAAGAAAATCTACTTATAGAGAGCCTCAAAAAGAGTACATCGCAAGAATTTAAAAGAAAATCAAAATAGAAAAACCGGTAGGAGGCTGTGCCACTTCTCCAGTACACTAGCAAGTATCAAGATACCGTACCAATAGTGCCGATAAAAACTCATCAAACCAATCAAACTTAAGAACTATGAAGTTCCATGTTACATATTTTATTCAAGGAAATATAAAATGGTGATATACTTAGTCAATTTGCGTTTGATCTTAAGGGTTTTTCTGAGTTTTTCTGATGTGCTTTCAGATAACTATCCTGGAAATACTTATATACTCATAGCACCCAACAACAATTTTAACTCTATCATGAGAATGAAGCATAAGTTGAAGCGGGTCTTTCGAAGGATTCCAGCAAATTTTTTAGCTACGTATTATGATCGATATTTCTATTTAAATGTTGTCCCAAATTGCTGAAAGACGTCGTATCGCATTAATATCTTTTCCGCTACTAAAACAATCTTAATCGTCACTGTAATTCACTGGGAAGCGAAGACAAATAATGATAGAGCCTATGCTGAAAAGCTTTCTATAATATGAACTTTCAGGAATTTTGGCCATTCGATTTTTTAAAAGTCTGAAGCGCTTTTGACGGAACCGTAATTTATGGTAGACAATCGATTATTATATGGGTAGTTCTGCAAAGAATGTCGTTGGAATGGATAGTTAGTTGCAGAGCTCTTCGACTTACATCGAGTACATTTAGAAAGCGCGTAAATGCAACATCAACTCCAACACTGCACTCAGACCGTACCGTGAAAACTCATAGTGCCTATAAAGACTAATAGCTTCAACTAACTTGCAATTTGACATAGTTCTTAGAGATCTGTGATCGACTGCAGCCGTACCTACTCGTCTAGGGCTAGTTGGCCTGTACCTACAGCATGACTTAGGGAGTGTGAGTTTCCCAGTGGTAGGTGCCGTCAAGTTGACCTTACCTTTATAGTTCTGTAGATGGATAAACAGCGGTAACACATAGTTTAGGAAATATCAGAGAGAATAAAAAAGTACAGAATTAGTTAAGGTTTAAAGTCTCACAAATCAAGGAGAAAATATAAAATATACACATGTATTTAAATGGAGCCAGACGTCTCAAAAAAATACCAGAAAAATTGAATAATACATCAAAAGCAGCAGCAAGTCGTCTTTAAAACCCCGAGAAAAATAGAACAGTATATAACTACTCTTAAGAAATATAAACTTCATTGTTGTTAACTAAATTTCATCATGTTAGATAAAGTTTCTAATACAATTTTTTGGGCTTTCCCAAAAAATGTTCTACGATCGAGCTTGTAGAACAGCCAAGAACTCTGTTAGAAGAGGAGCTTTCAAGCTCAATGGCACTCAATTGTATTGAATTTACCAGAGCATGTAGTTGGGTTCTGCTCTAGCCGTCATCACCACAAAGACACAATTTACGTGTAGTTTTATAAATACTGGACCATGAATTTATATAAATATTGGACCTGAATTTATATAAATATTGGACCTGAACTTATATAAATACGTGACCTGAATTTACATAAATACTGGACCTGAATTTATATAATTACTGGGCATGAAAAGGCACTTCAACTCTAAAAAAAAATAAACAAATAAACCGTTAGTTTCTGCGGCAGGAACATTGTTTGAAACGACGTTAAATAATAACTGCGAATTTCAGTGAAGTAAAGATATTTGCAGCTGAACGTCTCGAAAGATCCTGGAGGTATGAAAGTCAAGAAATGAACGAAAGTCTAGATAGAGTACAGAGCGTTGGAGCAGGAAATGTAAAGGAGATGTAAAGGAGGTTAAGTGTTATGGAAAAAAAATTCTGGGTAGAGTATAGTGCAGATAGTTAAAACAGGACGTTTGGAAACGTACCGGAAATTGAAATAAAAAAACAAAAGTCAGGGCCGAGTACAATGTAGTTCGGTGTAGTAGGACGTCTGGAAATACACTGGAAATTGAAAGTGAAAATAAAGTCTGGGTAGAGTACAGCATCGTTAATTGCAGTGGGACATCTTAAAATGTACCAGATGCAGAAAGTTAAAACGAAAGCGTGACAGAGCACAGCACAGTTGGTTGCAGCAGGACGTCTGGAAAGGAGCAGGGCGAAGGAAGCGGCAGCATAGAGAAAACAAAGTGAAGCAGAAGCGTCTGCCCTGCCGCAATGAGATCAATGCTGCCGTGAAGCGCCCAACTAACAACACGTGTGAGGACGTGACAACGGCCACTTTTATGAATGCGGAGTACTGGGCACTTGAGCTCGACAGCTCAACCCTGTGCCATTTTGTTGCCGAATTCAGGAGGCAAAGGATGCTCGATTCGCCCAGATAATCTAAGCGGATTAGCTTCAACTTGCAGAGACTTCAATCTCGATTTGCCATTTGGATCGAGTTCTAAGAGATTGCGCTTGGTAGAGCTGAAAATTCAAACTTACTCTACCGTTTGAGGAATGAGCATTTGGGGTCGCAAGCCAATCGGTTCACACCTAAACTCAATAGAAAATGGCGAATACTGCTCTCAGGAATGAAGTCCCGGACTAGTCGAAGCTAATGAGATCATATTATCTCAACTACCGTGAGAGCATTGAACGCACGTCGTCTCAATATAATCTTCGACAACCACTCAAGAAAGCATGAAGAATATACGAAACAAATCACTTATAAGATGTTGTTATTACTTGCCATCCTTACTTAGTTCTCACTGTCTACAGGCACTCACAATAGTGTCAAAACCCTCGCAGATTGTTATCTGCCCCAGAAGATAGCCATAAGGATTCTGTTAGGTCATAAAAATTTCATGAGTAGAGCACTCCCGCAAGACGAGAATAGAGAAAGATTAAATTAGTTAACTTGCAGTAGACGGACCAAGAGGCCCATTTCCAGATAGCAGCTGGGACTTACGCCTCGGCCCTGTCTGAACTATTGCCATTATATCAGTATTATTTACATGTTTGAAGAAGAAAAGAAGAAAAAACAAAGCGAAAGCAATGATGATGTTATCAAAACGATTTTTTAAACGTGCTGCTTACTACCTATACACCGACAACTTTAGAGGGGAATCAGTTTATTTCAGATATTCATTATAAAATACTTGAAGAACTGCTGGCTTAAAGTAGTTTTTCGGGCTATATGTTTAATTTTTTCACCGTTTCCTTCGCAAGTAATCTTTGGCGCCTCTTTCAATAACGTCCGCTGTAGACACGTCGCTGAAAATGCTCTTAAAGCATCAGGAATTTCAGATCTTGAGCCTTCTTATTATAATACCTGAAGGAAGTGAGAGAGGTGATAATGTTTTCGTTCCATATGTGTCTATATTTCACTGACTTTCTTCCCAAAACCAACCAGAAGGAATTGAGCTTTCATCCCAATCTCTTGCAGACACTCAGATAGGCAGACCTAGATGTGAAAAATGCCGAAACTTCTAACTCAGCACTTTCAGCCCCGTATATCAGCATGTATCGAAGACCGACTCACTCTTGAATATCAGGATAACAGTTGGAACTTTTTTTTTCGTTAATATTCGATACTTTTTATCGCCAAGAATGAAGAAGGGACCTAGAGATAATTTCTTTGGGAAGCCTGTAAATACTCACCAAAAGTCAGTAAATTCATAATTTATCAGTGAGATTCCAACCACTGCTGCAAATAGTTTTGTTATTAAATTTTCGTGATCAAATCCACACACCTTCCATACATGTTTCATCTCAATGCAAAACACCACAATTTGTCTGAAGTATCAACGTTATAATAACGTCAGTCAACACAGTGTAGCGATCTGTTTATATAGTGCCGTTACTATCGCATCCGATGCATCCCAAATAACCTAAAAAAACGTAACTGAGCAGCTCCATACTTGTAACACTATCTTATGGAACGAATTGTAGCAACTTGCCAGTAAAAAATCCATTAGAATTACTTCCAAGGTAGTTAACTTTTAAATGTTAAGAAAGTAAGACAAATTTTACTAGTGACGTCACAGCTTAGGTTAGGTAATATTTTTCAGCTTAAATCCTAAAATCTTTTCGATTGGGACACGCTTAAATCGGTCCACAAAGTCAAGTCAAGTGCACTTAAGTATTCGACAGCGAAGACCCAATCAAAAACGTCCTTAATTTCGCTGTCATGTCGAATGCGTCCTTAAACACTTACACAGGAAGACCATCGCACCACCTTTACAGAACACGCCAGTAAAGATGGCAATAACAGAGTGACCCATCGTCGCCAACAAATAGGGTCATCACCTCAGCTCATGTTCTTCCCATGTTTCCCTTATTTTGAGTTTTACCTACGTATTCTCGTGCTATACGATATCCATGTTACGCGTGATACTTTTTCAGTATTTCATAATTTACTTGCGTGATCAGATGTCCGTACGTGTTATTTCAATATAACATTGTACGTTTCACAATTTACTTCCGTAATCCGATGCTCTGGTATTCTTATGAATATCATTTCATGTGATACATAGTTTGTAAGCGAAGTTTTATATGTTTTTTTTATTACTTATCTTTTATTTACATAATTAACTTACGAGTCCAATACCAGGGCTATATTTCGATATTTTCTACTTGTTGCATAATTTATTTGCAAAGTATGATAGTCATATTATTTTCTACGCATTTTTTCGTCTTAACGAGAGACACACACACACACTCTTTATCGTAAGATCCAAATAAGGCGAATTTAGATACATCACTGATATGAATTATGTTCTATTCAACTTTATTATTACCTCCGCCAAGGAGTTTATGTTTTTGCCGGATTTGTTTGTCTATTTGTCTCCAAGATAACTCAAAAAGTTCTAGACGGATTTAGATGAAATTTACAGGGATTGTTAGGTATGTTAGAGAAACAGATTATCAACTATTGGTGAAGATCTGTCCGTCCGTTTGTTTGTTTGTCTGCCTCATTTTTCTCAATACCATAACTAAAAAAAGTTATGGACGGATTTTTGTGAAATTTACATGAGTTGTTGGGAATATCATATAAAGAGTAAATGACCAAATTTTTATGATTATCTGTTCGTTCGTTCGAATGTTTGTTGCTGTGTTTGATTTTATGTTTGTTTGCGCAATAACTCAAAAAGTTTTGAGTGAATATTTATGAAACTTGTAGGAACTAATAGTAATGTTAAAAGACATAAATCATTGAATTGTGATGCAGATCGGCTGATTCGTTTCTCTGTTTGAGTTGTCTTTGTCATAATTTTTGTTACGCAATAACTCAAAATTTTTTAATCTATATTTATGAAATTTACAAGAGTTGTTTGTAATGTTAAAAGATATAAATAATAAATTTTGGTGCAGATCGGTTGGTTCGCTTGTATGTTTCAGTTATGTTTGTCCATTACAAACAATCGTCGTATTGAGTTTGTCAATACTTTCCTAGAAGTTTTTTTGACGTCTTTGACACTTATGATAACGTTCCTTGTTCACTAATCTAAAACCTCAACTATGTTTTCTTAAGTCTCGGTTAAACTTTTTTTCGTTACTGTTGCCTTACTTGACGAAGGTATGCGCTCTCAGAGTGCTCTAGTTATTATTTAATATTACCTCCCCCTAGGAGGTTATAATTTTGTCTAGCTTGTCTTTTGTTTGTTTGTTTATTTGTTTAACTGTCTGTCTATCTGCTTGCTACCAAGATACCTAAAAAAATATAGACGGACATTTATGAAATTTACATTGATTATAAGGCATGTAAGGAAAAATAGATGATTAACTTTTGGTGAAGATCCTTCAACCGTTTGTTTGTTTGTCTGCCTACTTTTCTTAGTAGCATAACGCAAAAAGTTTTAAACGGATCTTCAAAAAATTTATAGGAATTGTTATAAATGTTGAAAGGCACAAATGACCAAATTATGCTGATGATTTGCTTGTCCGTTTAATTGCTTGTTTGTTTGTTTTTGTTTGTTTGTCTCTAGGTCTGTTTCTATGTTTCTCAGTAACATAACTCAAAAAGTTATGAACGGATCTTCAAGAAATTTGTAGGAATAGTTAAAAATGTTATATATACGAATGACCAAATTTGGTGATGATCGGTTTCTCCGTTTGTGTTTGGCTGATGTTTGTCTAAATGTTTGTCCTACTGTAACTCAGACAGTTATGAACGGATATTTATGAGTTTTATGTGAATTGTTAGATACGTTGAGGGGCACAAATGACCAAATTTTGGTGAGGATCGTTTCATTCATTTGCGTGTTTGACTAATGTTTGGCTTAATAATAATAATCTTTATTGGTACTCACAGACATTACAAAATTGGAATGATATATGATACAAAGGAGAATGTTTCTTATTTCTAGGTTACACACTGCACATGTCGCAGTGATCTTACATATTAGACATATCAGTGTCTTGCAGAACATAACTGAAAAGTCACGGACGGATCTTCAAGAATATTAGAATATGGCCAGATGACCAAATTTTGGCGCTCCATACCTCTATATACCGTTCCATTCCATACCTATATATACCGTTCCATTCCTTACCTATATGTACCGTTCCATTCCTTGCCTATATATACCGTTCCATTCCTTACCTATATATACCGTTCCATTCCTTACCTATATATACCGTTCCATTCCATACCTATATATACCGTTCCATTCCATACCTATATGTACCGTTCCATTCCTTACCTATATATACCGTTCCATTCCTTACCGTATTTATAACCGTTCCATTCCATACCTATATGTACCGTTCCATTCCTTACCTATAATATATACCGTTCCATTCCTTACCTATATATACCGTTCCAGGTATGAAACACTGACCGGACTGACAATTTTGGCAGCTAGCCGCACCCAGAGTAAAGGGAAGGGCGACGGGCGCAGCTGACGCGCGTTTTGTCCAAACATCCTAGGAGCGAGAACTCTATGCTCTGTGCCGAGGTCAACAAGGACCTTTAGAATTTTCTTTGCAATCAACGCTTTGCAAGCTGGAATCCGAGCCAATAATTTTTTCTTATTTAACCTGCGAGAAACGGTTACCTGCGAGAAACGGTTTTCTTAGCGATTGCCATTCCCTTTTCTCGTAAAACTTACGAAAAATAGATGTAGGTAGCTGTCACGAAACGGTCTGATACGGACATTACAACAATCAATAGATCTTCCCCTTGAGAAGTCATCGAAAGCCTGCTGGTTTTCAGTTCTGGTTTAAGTGCCTTAATCTTTAATTCTACCGATAACACAGTAATCAACCCTCTTTTATGTTCATACGATGCCAGCAACTTCAAAAATTGACTTTTCTTCTACATATACGATTAACTGGAGTAATATATTTTACTTCATGAGATAAAGTTTAACATGTTGTTGCGGCATTTTGCTTGAAAATAGTTCCAAAAATATTTGCAGTTATCTTATAGAAAACAAAACTATTAATTAAATGGCTTAGAAAATAAGTCATTTGAATATTAAGTATGTCATGATGGGGATACTTCCACCGCGTGCCTTCACATTCGGCGGGGGAAACAATGTGTATTTTTTGGTTTTAATTACCTCCGCCAAGGAGGTTATGTTTTCGTCGTGTTTGTTTGTTTGTCTGTCACCAAGATAACTCAAAAATTTATGAACCGATTTGGATGAAATTTGCAGGGATTGTTAGGTATGTTAGGAGCAACAGATGATTAACTTTTGGTGAAGATATGTCCATCCGTTTGTGTGTTTATCTGCCTCATTTTTCTCGACGCTCTAATTCAAAAAGTTATGAATGGATTTTGATGAAATTAAGATGAGTTGTTAAGTATATAACAAAGAGTAAATGACCAAATTTTGGTAATGATTTGCTTGTTCGTTCGTTCGTTTGTCACTGTTTTTGATTTTATACTTGTTAGCACAATAACTCAAAAAATAATCAATGGATCTTTATGAAATTATTAGGAGTTGTTAGTAATGTTAAAAGACATGAATGATCAAATTTTGGTTCAGATCGGTTTGTTTGTTTGTATGTTTGACTCATGTTTGTCATTATGTTTGTTAACAGTGTAACTCAAAAAGTTATGAACGGATCTTCAAGAAAATTGTACAAGCTGTTAATAATACGAAAAGGCACGAATGATTAGATTTTGGAGTTTATACAAAGAAAATTATGGTTTCAGAGCCAATTTTAATTTTTTGCTACCGTTGCTTCACTTGGCGGAGGTATGCGCTCTCAGAGTGCTCTAGTTGAATA
>LQNS02278187.1:20703753-20716069 GCA_001587735.2 Parhyale hawaiensis | reverse complement strand
TGGTGCTCTGATGCATTGTGAAAATGGTAGTTGATGGTGCTCTGATGCATTGTGAAAGTGGTAGTAGATGGTGCTCTGATGCGTGGTGGCATGGCAAGTTGATGGTGCTCTGATGTATAATGGCTTTGAAAGGTGATGATGTCCTGATGCATGGTAGAGTGGTTGTAGTATTGGAAGTTGATGGTGCTCTGATGCATTGTGGTACTAGTAGTGGTAGATGTTGGTATCTTGATTAATGGTGGTGCTAAGAATGTATCAAAAACAACATCACTCCTGGGGTTTTTTCAACTGTGTATTCTAATATTTTCAAGTTCTAGTGAGTCTTGATGATTACAAATCCGAAAATCATTTTTGCCTATAAGATTTCATGTTGAAATAATTACAAGTTGAATCTTGTATTTTATCATCAATGTTATTCTTGCAGAACAGCACTGTGAGCAATTCACGAGGCCCAATATAATGTTATCCCTATAAAGTTAATGGGAAGCATCTTAAACGACCAACGTGCTAGCGTAATTCCAGTTGCAGATCGTCAATTAGCGCCCAGTATCGAATTAGCTGCAGATCTAAAGTCCTCAATATGGTGGATTTTTTCTGTTTCCAAAACCAAGGCATAATTGTTCAACCAATGTTGTGCTAGTGCAAAGAAAATTCAAAAGTGATGCTTTTGATTCGGGATATCAAAGCTACAATTTTTGTAATAATATTTCAGAGTCGGAACAACGTAATCCAAAATTTGAGGATGTTATTTTTATATATGGTATTTTTATTGAAATTTCACGCTAATCTAAGAAACGATACAAAGTTGGAGAATGTACATTAGAAATTTCTCAAAACATATTTTAACATAAATATTCCTCTAGTCGTATGAAAATCTACAATTGAAGCTCCACATTTCAAAATTTGTAGAAACCGCTTTTAATCAATTTTTTACGATAATTAACAGAAAGTACAAGAATGAGGCATCACAATCCAAAACTTGCAGACACTATTTTTACTGTTATTTTTCTGCCATTTGGTGAAGCATTCAAAGCTGGAATATCACATTCCAAAATTCATCGTTTTGAATAAGATTTATTCGCCAATTGAAGAAAATACAAAGTTAAACCATCACAATCCGGAAATCTTTGCGTGCGCCCGACCGGCCATAAGACTCATAAGCGTTCTATGATGGTCGCATCTATTCGGTCTGCAAATATCAAGGACGGTCTCGGGTAGAAGAACGGCTTTTCCAAAGGTGCCGTCCTCAATTTAAGAGGAAAATTGACACCAGAGCCCTGCAAGTCCCAAAATCGTCCAAGAAAAAGAGCTGTGTGAGAAAGAGAGTGTGTTTGTGTGCGTGTAGGTGTGTGTGTATGTGTGTGTCGGTGTGTGCGCTCGCACCAGCTGTGACGTCACATAAGGATGCGGGGAAAGAGCTTGAGAGGGGGAGGGAGGTACATAGGAGAGAGAGAGAGATGTAGAGAGAGAATAGCATGCCGTAGAGAGAGAGCGAGAGTTTCAGTTAGCGTGGGAGAGAGAGAGAGAGAGTGAGAGAGAGTAAGGACTGAGCATGGGCGTGGCCACACAGGCCTTGATGAGGAAGCCTTTCGAGGCGTCGCTACGATTTTGAAGACTTTCTTAACTTAGTCAATGGCCGGAGCCCTGCGCTCGAAGACTAAAGACCAAAAACGGGCCGGTTTTAACCTCTTGCGCCCGGAATCATAGCAGGCGTTAACCATTTACCGGGCACGTGATCATATACGGTTACTTCCATATTCCTATTCCTACAAAGGAGTGTTCCTGTAAAGGTTATTGCTGGGCTGCTACACTGAACTACAGGCTCTCGTAGGAGTGGCACTGCCTGGCATGTTAAGAACACTGACAGTCGGTGGGGTTGAGTTGAAACCGTCAGCCCCAGCTACTCTCAACTCCAACCCTCTTGTAAACTTATGAGATAACTTCGAGTTGTTCCCAACTCCACCCTCTGATAAACTTAGAAGAAAACTCAAATCTCAAATTCAACTCTCTCGTAAGCTTGAGAGATAACCTTAAGGCTGTTCTTAATTCCACCCCTCTTTTAACCTTAAAAGAGAACCTTCCCAACTCCAGCACTCGGCTATACAATAATAACATGCCATATTTTAGCAATGAACGTCAGCATCGACAGTCGTCAGACTCTTATTACTTTTAGATCAAAAGTGAAGAATTCCTTTGAGGTGAGATCCCAGAGACTGGCTCTTAAGCCTCCCCTTGCGATAGAAATTAGTTTACACTTTCAGCTTAACGGTAACTGCTGTATTGTTCTTAGATTACAAGGCGACCGAGAAAGCTAAAGTCAACTTGACCGCACCTCCTACTAGGAAATCTACACGCAGTGGTTCGTGCTGCAGATATAGGGCAGCTGGCTCCAGCGGAGTGTATGGCTGCAGTCGACCAGAGATCGTCAAGAGCTATGACACCATCGACGAAAGGCTCTTAGGCAACGACCTGTGCCCTGACCATACCCATTTCTGGCCAATGTCAGTGCCCTTGCAGAAGCTTCGCATATATCAAATGCTGAGTAAGCATGTCATGCTCCGCAAGAGCTCGCTTACCTGGCTTAGTACTCAATCTCCCGACCTTCAGTGTCACTGATATCAGCATATCTCTAGCCTGCAACCATAGTGGAAGGTTATACAGTAGATACTAAAATTCATTTTCGGAAATCACAAGCAGCCCGCTGAGCACATATTATCACCCATATATACAACAGATCTTAACCCCATCTGTACCATGCTGGTATCCATTCCTTTTTTTCCCAAGCTACGAAGAAAAAATGCGAGCGTGTTTTATTCTTAAGAAGTCAGCCTACGTTGCGTATTTGAACATGAAAGCTATAAACGAAGCAGAAAAACTATTCATCCTAGTAATAAAGCAAACAACGACGGATTCATGCGATGCCTATAATGAATATTATTATTATTAAATCACACCAGACTGGCGACGTAGGAACGGAGGAACTCCACGAGGTTAACAAAGCCCCACGCAACCAGCCCAGCGGGTGAAGAAAACAAAAGAATGAAAAAAAAGAAGATCCAAGATCACAGAATAGCTCTGTGTACAGATCGTTTCAAGCTGCCAATACCCGCACCAGCAAAGACAGAGCCATCAAGACCATTCCAAACATCCACACACAATGGGAAAAACGAACGGGAACCCTGGCCCGTACGGCATCGCAACGGTTTCAAGGCAAACTCATGAAGAGCATCAGTACGCCGAGTATACCTCACCCGAACAAATGGATCCGGAAGAAACTCAGACAGAGGATGACTGGGGCAATTATAGATTTTATACAAGAAACAGACCCCAACAACTCTGCGACGATGCGCCAGATCACAAGGCACAACAGCACCCAGCATGAACGCACATCGACGAACCACTTTGTCAAGCAAACACAGATGGCAATTGGCAGCAGAACCCCTGACTACAGAGCAGTACTCCAGAAGAGAAATGCTGTCGTAAGAAACACGAGAAATGCTGTATGAAAACGGTAATGGAACTGGTGATGTACCGCTGGTTAACCGTGCAACCAAGAACGATCGCTATATGAACAATATTAATTCTACAGATAAAGAGTCCCACTCGCAGCTGGAAATACCTAGGAAGGTAACTCACAGTCTGACCGTATTTTTGAGTTAAATGAAAACATTAAATGATTCGCGGGATACGAACCCGAGACTCATGCACAGCGAGGCGCAATCTTGAGGTCAGGGCTGATAGAGCGCAAAAGACAAGGATGCAATAGGCGCTGGCATTGCAATCGCCTCACGCTATGCAGTAGTCCCGGGTTCGTATCCCTCAAACCACCTAATATATTTATATATCATTTTAATCTACGGCTTCTGGGCTTCAAAGGATATTTGCGAATAACTGTTGAATAGTGAATAGTGCGTCACTTGGAACAGTTGTGAACTTAGCTTCTCTGAAGTGAATACTTGCTCTTGCAAAAGCATTATTTAATTCTTTGGAATATGCTATTTTCATATCCTAATGAATCATGGAGACGAGATACCTCGCTGCTCTAATAACTCGGCTGAAAATAGCTTCTCACTGGTCATAATAAATCATCTACAAAATTTAATCATTAGTTATAATAAGTCGCCTAAGAAATGCTTGTCAGTAGTTAGATTAAATAATCTAAGAAATGCAGCCAATTGGTCATAAAAGTTTACTTTGCTACCCTCCTCCCTGAATATTATGCCATCTAGAAAATATGGTTTACTAGTCTGATAAATAATTCATAAAATGCTGCTTACTGACCCTAATTGCTCATCATTTAGATACCACTTCTTACTGGTCGTAAAAAATTGACTAGAAAATATTTTTCGCTTAGCCTATTTAGCCAACTCGAAAACGCTCTTTGCTGGTCATATTAAATTATTTAAAATTCAATTTTTCTTTGTAGCAATAAATCATTTAAAACTCTAGTTACTTGCAGCTATTAAAGTCAACATTATGATTATATCCTAATCGTTGGATGACTCTAGGCAAAAGCATCAGCCTGTGTGAACAATACAAAAATCATGATGTTATTTAAAGTTACCTATCATACTAAAAGCATCTGCAGCGGGAAGGGTGTTAAAAAATAGTCCCTTTTTATGCTGCTGCTGCTGAAGCTACTCATAAACAAGAAGCGTATACCCAGGTTGCAAATTATGTTATATTAATATTAGAAAGTCAGTTTATCAGTGGTATAAGTGTCATTGCCCGTTTAGAATCCACACATCTATCTTCCTCTAAATCTGCAGGGCTTTACTTGATCAGTTATTGTGATACTTTTTTGACTGAGGTGTGAATTGGCCTTTAGCTTTGTTCAAATGCTAGTCAACACACTTTGCCAATAAAAATATTTCTATCTTAAAATTTAATGCTTATCTTGTCTTCTACTTTAGCCTGTTTTATTTCTGCGTTACACACAAAAGCAACTTGACCTTTCTTTGTATTTTAGCAAGGAGCCTCTCACCTGAAGAGCTGCTGAGCAGCGAAACGAGGGTCGTGGGTAACAAAATTTCTTCAACTGCTTGTCTCGTCGATTTCTGCAAAATGTTTATTCTATTTCATGAAAATAATATATATACATACGTCTCTGAGCAAGCTGCTTCGCAGAGATCAGGAAACAAAAAGTTCCTCGAACACTGATTTATGACGACTTCAGTTACTCTCAGTCGCAACTAAAATCTCCAAATGGACATTCATATTCAATATAGCACTGCAACTTTCATAAATTTTTAAACCTTACTTCATGAAGCACGTTAATTTTGCTACTAATGGTTGCTAAGCAACGTGTCTGATCATAGGTTAGTTGTATGGAGTTCCCGTTCTTTGTTCAAAGATTATATTCATTAATTATGTAGGCTTCGTGCTTGCTAGTCCTTCTCCCGTCTTGGGACTATTCTACGTATATGTGATTGACTAACGGTCTGCATTAAACGTAATGCACAATATCAGCTACCATAATAATAATAATAGCATATTCCCTGGTTAGTCGATCATTGATATTTTTTATTTTGAATAAAATTAAGATGTTCAATTTTTCAAGGAACAGCATATATTTCCGGTAATTTTCGTCGTGAAACTTTGGATTAATTTTCAGCCCATGGAATGTTAGAACGTGCCAATTTTTTATCTGAAAAGATATAGAAAAAGTTTAAATAAAGCAGTTGGATACAACTGGTATAGAGAATGGGAGCAAAATGTACCAAAAGAGACAACAAGAAAGTTTACTTATAGAGAGCCTCAAAAAAAGTACATTGCAAGCATTTAAAAGAAAATCATAATAGAAAAAGCGCTGGGAAGCGGTGCCACTTCTCCAGTACACTAGCAAGTATCAAGATACCCTACCAACTACCAATAGTGCCGACAAAAACTCATCAGACCAATCAAACTTAAGAACTATGAAGTTCCATGTTACATATTTTATTCAAGGAAATATAAAATGGTGATATACTGAGTCAAATTGCGTTTGATCTTAAAGGCTTTTTTGAGTTTTCTGACGCGATTTCAGATAACGATCCTGGAAGTACTGATATACTCATAGCACCCAACAATAATTTTAACTCTACCATGAGAATGAAGCATAAGTTGAAGCGGGTCTTTTAAAGAATTCCAGCAATTTGCGATTAGATTTATAGCTTCAAAGAAATTTTTTAGCTACGTATTATGATAGATATTTCTATTTAAATGTTGTCCTAAATTGCAGAAAGACGTCGTATCGCATTAATATCTTTTCCGCGACTAAAACAATCTTAATCGTCACCGTAATTCACTGGAAAGCGAAGACATATAAGGATAGAGCCTATGCTGAAAAGCTTACTATAATATAAACTCTCAGGAATTTTGGCCATTTGATTTTTAAAAGCCTGAAGCGCTTTTGACGGAACCGTAATTTATGGTAGAACATCGATCATTATACGGGTAGTTCTGCATAAAATGTCGTTGGAATGGATAGATAGTTGCAGAGCTCTTCGACTTACATCGAGTACATTTAGAAAGCGCGTAAATGCAACATTAACTCCAACACCGCACTCAGACCGTACCGTGAAAATTCATACTATCTATAAAGACTAATAGTTTCAACTGACTTGCAACTTGCCATAGTTCTTACAGATCTGTGATCGACTGCAGCCGTACTTACTCGTCTAGGGCCAGTTGGCCTGTATCTACAGCATGAACTAGGGGGTGTGAGTTTCCCAGTGGAAGGTGCTGTCAAGTTGACTTTAGCTTTATAGTTCAGAAGATGCGTAAATAACAGTAACAAATAGTTTAGAAAATATCAGAGAGAATAAAAAAGTGCAGAATTTGTTAAGGTTTAAAGTCCCACAAAGCAAGGGAAAAATATATAATAAACCCATGTACTTAAATGGAGCCAGACGTCTCAAAAAAATTCCAGAAAAATTGAATAATACATCAAAAGCAGCAGCAAGTCATCTTTAAAACGCCGGAAAAAATAGAACAGTATATAACTACTCTTAAGAAATATAAACTTCATTGTTGTTAACTAAATTTCATCATGTTAGATAAGTTTCTAATACAATTTTTTGGGCTTTCTCCAAAAATTTTCTACGATCGAGCTTCTAGAACAGCCAAGAACTCTGTTAGAAGAGGAGCTTTCAACCTCAATGGCACTCAATTGTATTGAATTTATCAGAGCATGCAGTTAGGTTCTGCTCTAGCCGTCAACACCAGAAAGACACAATTGACGTGTATTTATATAAATACTGGACCTGAATTTATATAAATATTGGACCTGAATTTATATAAATACTGGGCCTGAATTTATATAAATACTGGAGCTGAATTTAAATGTATAGTGGCCGGGCCGTCATTATAAATGACGGTACAAAATTAGCACCTTAGGAAAACCCCGGTGTCTCCTGTGCTTATTGCTATTCAGAAGGCTTCTTTAATGAAAATTCAGAATTCCGACTAAAAAATTGGATAGATATTATGAGGCGTAGGTAAGTGATATCTCCCGTAGCAACAATGAAGATGTCCAGACACGATTATGCAGGCGAGCTCAGGTCCCTCAGCTGGAGCGCCCAAGTGCGACCCCCGTATCCAAGATACCATCTTCGGCACCTGAATTTTCTCCTATCTTATTCCCATAGATCGTGACAGGAAAGATATAAATATAGTTATCAATAAATAAATAAATAAATAAATAAAACCACGACGTGATTTATTATATAGTACTCATTGGACCTGAATTTATATAAACACTGGACTGAATTTATATAAATACTGGACCTGAATTTATATTTATACTGGACTGAATTTATATAAATACTGGACCTGAATTTACATCAATACTGGAACTGAATTTATATAAATATTGGACCTGAATATATATAAATACTGGACTGCATTTATGTAAATACTGGACCTGAACTTACATAAATACTGGACTGAATTTATATAAATACTGGACCTGAATTTAGATAAATACAGGACCTGAATTTATATAAATATTATACCTGAATTTATATAAATACTGGAGCTGAATTTATGTAAATATTGGACCTGAATTTATATAAATACTGGACTGAATTTATATAAATACTGGACTGAATTTATATAAATACTGGACCTGAATTTATATAAAAATTGGACCCTGAATTTATATAAATACTGGACCTGAATTTATATAAATACTGGACGGAATTTATATAAATACTGGACCTAAATTTACATAAATACTGGACTGAATTTATATAAATACTAGACCTGAATTTACATAAATGCTGGTCCTGAATTTATATAAATACTGGGCCTGAAAAGGCACTTTAACTCTAAAAAAATAAACAAATAAACCGTTAGTTTCTGCAGCAGGAACATTGTTTGAAACGACGTTAAATAATAAATGCGAATTTCAATGAAGTAAAGATAGTTGCAGCTGGACGTCTCGAAAGGTCCTGGAGGTATAAAAGTCAAGAAATCAACGAAAGTCAGGATAGAGTACAGAGCGTTGGAACAGGAAATGTAAAGGAGATGTAAAGGAAGTTAAAAGTTATGGAAGAAAATTCTGGGTAGAGTATAGCGCAGATAGTTAAAACAGGACGTTTGGAAACGTACCGGAAATTGAAATAAAAAAGAAAAGTCAGGGCCGAGTACAATGTAGTTTGGTGTAGTAGGACGTCTGGAAATACGCTGGAAATTAAAAGTCAACATAAAGCCTGGGTAGAGTACAGCATCGTTTATTTCGATGGGACATCTTAAAATGTACCAGATGCAGAAAGTCAAAACGAAAGTGTGACAGAGCACAGCACAGTTGGTTGCAGCAGGACGTCTGGAAAGAAGCAGGGCGAAGGAAGCGGCAGCATAGAGAGAACAAAGTGAAGCAGAAGCGTCTGGCGTGCCGCAATGAGATCAATGCTGCCGTGAAGCGCCCAACTAACAACACGTGTGAGGACGTGACAACGGCCACTTTTATGAATGCGGAGTACTGGGCACTTGAGCTCTACAGCTCAACCCCGTGCCATTTTGTTGCCGAATTCAGGAGGCAAAAGGTGCTCGATTTGCCTAGATAATCTAAGCGGATTAGCTTCAACTTGCACAGACTTCAATCTCGATTTGCCATTTGGATCGAGTTCTAGGACATTGCGCTTGGTAGAGCTGAAGATTCAATCTTACTCCACCGTTTGAAGAATGAGCATTTGGGCTCACACGCCAATCGGTTAATAATTCACACCTAAACTCAACAGAAAATGGCGAATGCTGCTCTCATGATTGAAGTCCCGGACTAGCCGAAGCTAACGAGATTATATTATCTCAACTGTCGTGAGAGAATTGAACGCACGTTGTTTCAATATAATCTTCAACAACCACTCAGGAAAGCATCAAGAACATACGAAACAAATCACTTATGAGATATTGTTAGTATTGCCATGCTTACTCAGTTTTCGCTGTCTACAGGCACTGACAATAGCGTCAAAACCCTAGCAGATTATTGGCTGCCCCAGAAGATAGCCATAGCGATTCTGTAAGGTCATAGAAATGTTAAGAGTAAAGCACTCCCGCAAGACAAGAATAGAGAAAGATTAGATTAGTTAACTTGCAGTAGACGGACCAAGAGGCCCATTTCCAGACAGCAGCCGGGACTTACGCCCCTGCCCTGTCTGAACTATTGCCATTATATCAGTATTATTTATATGTTTGAAGAAGAAAAGAAGAGAAAACAAAGCGAAAGCGATGATCTTGCAAGCACGATTTATTACAGCGGATCTGTATAGCTGGGAGACGTTAAGTTAGTTGCGCAGGAAAGATAATGGATTAAGTTAACCTTCAGAGCTTCAGTCGTCAAGTGCATGTTAGTCCTGGAAGAGGTGTTCATAGCTGTGGAGTGTGTCGCTCCCAATGTTTGTCAAAACGATTTTTAAACGTGCTGACTACCTATACACCGACAACTTTAGAGGGGAGTCAGTCTATTTCAGATATTCATTATAAAATACTTGAAGAACTGCTGACTTAAAGTAGTTTTTCGGGCTATAAGTTTAATTTTTTGACCGTTTCCTTCGCAAGTGATCTTTGGCGCCTCTCTCATTAACGTCCGTTGTAGGCACCTCGCTGAAAAAGCTCTTAAAGCTGCAGGAAATTTAGATCTTCAGCCTTCTTATTATAATACCTGAAGGAAGTGAGAGAGGTGATAATGTTTTCGTTCCATATGTGTCTATATTTCTATGACTTTCCTCCCAAAACCAAACAGAAGGAATTGAGCTATCATCCCCAATCTCTTGCAGACACTCAGATGGGCAGACCTAGATGTGAAAAATACCGAAACTGCTAACTCAGTACTTTCAGCCCACGTATATCAGTATGTAGCGAAGACCGACTCACTCTTGAATATCAGGATAACAGTTGAAACTTTCGTTAATATTCGATACTTTTTATCGCCGAAAATAAAGAAGGGACCTAGAGATAATTTCTTTGGGAAGCCTGTAAGTCAGTAAATTCATAATTTATCAGTGATATTCCAACCACTGCTGCCAAATAGTTTTGTTGTTAAATTTTCGTGATCAGATCCACACATCTTCAATACATGTTTCATCTCAATGCAAAACACCACAATTTGTCTGAAGTATCAACACTATAATAACGTCAATGAACGCAGTGTAGTGATCCGGCTATATAGTGCCGTTACTGTCGCGTCCCATGCATCCTAAATAACCTACAATAACTTGGCTGAGCAGCTCCATACTTGTAACTCTATCTTATGGAACAACATTGTAGCAACTTGCCAATAAAACGTCCACAAGATTTACTTCCAAGGATGCTTAACTTTTAAATGTTTGGAACGCAAGACAAATTTTACTAGTGACGTCACAGCTTAGGTTTGGTAATATTTTTCAGCTTAACTCCTAAAATCTTTTCGATTGGGACACGCTTAAATCGGTCCGAAAAGTCAAGTCAAATGCACTTAAGTATTCGACAGCGAAGACCCAATCGAAAACGTCCTTAATTTCGCTGTCATGTCGAATGCGTCCCTAAACACTTACACAGGAAGACCATCGCACCACCTTTACAGAACACGCCAGTAAAGATGGCAATAACAGAGTGACCCATCGTCGCCAACAAATAGGGTCATCACCTCAGCTCGTGTTCTCCCCATGTTTCCCTTATTTTGAGTTTTACCTACGTATTCTCGTGCTATACGATATCCATGTTACACGTGATACTTTTTCAGTATTTCATAATTTACTTGCGTGTTTGTCCGTACGTGTTATTTCAATATAACATTGTACGTTTCACAATTTACTTCCGTAATCCGATGCTCTGGTATTTTATGAATATCATTTCATGTGATACATAGTTTGTAAGCGAAGTTTTATATGGTTTTTTATTACTTATTCTTTTATTTACATAATTGACTTACGAGTCCAATATCAGGGCTATATTTCGATATTTTCTACTTGTTGCATAATTTATTTGCAGAGTATGATAGTCATATTATTTTCTACGCATTTTTTCGTCTTAACGAGAGACACACACACACTCTTTATCGTCAGATCCAAATAAGTCGAATTTAGATACTTCACTGATATGAATTATGTTCTATTCAACTTTATTATTACCTCCGCCAAGGAGTTTATGTTTTTGCCGGATTTGTTTGTCTATTTGTCTCCAAGATAACTCAAAAAGTTATAGACAGATTTTGACAAAATTTACAGGGATTGTTAGGTATGTTAGGAGAAACAGATGATTAACTATTGGTGAAGATCTGTCCGTCCGTTTGTTTGTTTGTCTGCCTCATTTTTCTCAATGCCATAACTAAAAAAAAGTTATGGACGGATTTTTGTGAAATTTACATGAGTGGTTGGGAATATTATAAAGAGTAAATGACCAAACTTTTGTGATTATCTGTTCGTTCGTTCGTTCGTATGTTTGTTGCTGTGTTTGATTTTATGTTTGTTAGCGCAATAACTCAAAAAGTTTTGAGTGAATCTTTATGAAACTTGTAGGAACTAATAGTAATGTTAAAAGACATAAATCATTGACTTGTGATGCAGATCGGCTGATTCGTTTCTCTGTTTGAGTTGTCTTTGTCATAATTTTTGTTACGCAATAACTCAAAATTTTTAAATCTATATTTATGAAATTTACAGGAGTTGTTTGTAATGTTAAAAGATATAAATAATTAAATTTTGGTGCAGATCGGTTGGTTCGCTTGTATGTTTCACTTATGTTTGTCGTAATGTTTGTTAGCAGCATAACTCAAACAGTTATGAAAGGATCTTCAAAAAAACTGCAGAAACTGTGAATACTATTGCAAGGAACAAGTGATTAGATTTTGGAGTTGATA